>JAJQKT010000076.1:1200000-1620000 GCA_030512225.1 Rauvolfia tetraphylla | reverse complement strand
GCTTTAATAAGTAGTCATCCTAACTTAGGAGTTGCAGAAATATATAATCTGGAGGATACAGCAAACAATTGTTTGAAGGAAGATGCTGAAAAGAACAGCGGAAAGAAAATAAAGTGCTTAACTGGCTAAATAATTAATTATATAAAAAAAGTAAGAGAATCAAGTTCTTTTTGGCTCCAATCAGAGAGATAATCTTTCGAGAAAGACAAAGACAAAACAAAATACCCAGCAAAAAATAAAAAAAAAAGAGAAAGACAAAAAGAATGAGAGGAAGAGCGCTTTAAAGATCCTGTTTATTAAGTTAACACATCGAAAAATTGAAGGCACCTAAAGTGATGGGACCAGTGCGTGTTCCACATGGAAGAGAGCTTCTTTATCTGTAAAGAAAATGGCTTTATTTCTGTGGCTCTTGCGGCCTTTCTCTGAATGGCTTCATTTCCAGATTCATTATACTGAAGTTTCAAGATACTCCGATACTTCCTCCCCATCTCTCCCTCTTTCTAAGTGAAAGGTGAGAATATATCTATATATATTTCAATGTGATTATGTACATTTGCTTAGTTTGTAATAAGATAAAGAAACATATATATATTTTTTTTTGCTTTTGACGTGAATAGATTGAATTTTTTTTTAACTTTTCTTACTTTATATTTACATTTTTTCTCATAAAAGTCAAATTCATATTTCACAAAAATTCAAAATTCATCTTCTATTGCAATTTAAATACACAAAGGTCCATTTTTTTTCCTAAAAAGAAAAAAGGGAAAAAACGCAAACACCCTGAATTCCACTGGTATCATTTTAGTTATCAAAACAAATGTGCAGTGGTACGTCGGTGGAGGAATTAATTTTATTGCTGAAGGTAGGGCACAAGCAAGCTGTGTCCTGGCATGACAATGAAAGACTATATGGTGGGCTTTTGTATTCTAATATTGTTATTTAAAATGCTTGTAATTTGAAAAGAAAATGGTCGAAAGATATTAAGGATTTAATTGGATAGAGTTTGATTTTAATATTTTTATTTTTTATTTCGTAAAAATTAAATTATTTATAAAAAAATATAAAGTTCATATTTAAAATTTAAAATTTAATTTTTAAAATAAGATATTATTTAAATATATTCCTTTTCAATTTAGATCGAACAAAGCAAAGTACGTATATAGTTATACACTTTTCAAAATGTCCAAAACCAAGAGGGAAATAATCATACGTACGGAATAAATTTCAAATTAATATTAAAAAAATAAATTTATAAAAGTTAAATAAATAATAAAATATTCTTTAATACTTTCAAAAGGCCTTGGTTTGATTCTCTTTGGGATAATGTCTATCCCTACCCGCCATGAAACGGAGATGCGGCTCCTTCTCCATGTAATCAGACAAGGATTGTCTTCGAACGCGAAGTTAGATTTTTGACATCGGATGTTTCCAAAAATAAGAGAAGACAGAGGTGGTGGGCTATCAATCAAATCGACTTTTCGCTATCAAATTCAAGCCTCGATTGATTCTTTAAGGGAAAACAGAGAAATGAAGTTGTAAGACACAAAGTCTTGATTGTTTTTGACATTTATTGAATCACGTGCGTCACCTTGTACCCATTACTCTCCTATTCTGCCGCACAAAAGCGTAAACGTATCCAGGGCACCCTTACTGAGTAGAAGAGAAGCTCCAAGAAGATGGTATAAAATCAGGGTATTCCATCTACGCACATGACCCAACCCTCTCCGTGAATCATGTAAACATTCTCATTTTCTAAGGACTTTAACAGGTCAATCTAATGTTCATTGAATTTCCAGCTCAGCTTTTGTTTTATTTATATACATTGGTTTCATTTGCCATGAAGAACCAAAAAGCTTCTGGGATTTCCGAGTTGTGAATTAACTGAAGGGCTCACTTGTCATGCTTGTTGGTGGTTTAGAAAATTCAGCTTTCTCATATGAGGTGTGATTGGATAGAGTTTTATTTTGAAATTTTTATTTTTGAGTTTTGTAAAAGTTAAATTGTTTGTGAAAAAATATAAAAATCTCACATTTGAAACCAAACTCTGTCCAAATATACCCGAAATCTTTCAAAAGGATGACAATCTTCTTAAAAAATCTCCTGTTGTTCAGGCTTAACGAGTAACTACCTAAGTTATCTTTTGAAATTCCACCCCCAAACCCCCAAGAAAAAGGGAAAAAAAGGCTGAAGTTAGGATGCAGAGAGAAGCTTTTAGCGATGCAAAGTGATAAGGAAGCCAGGGACATGCTGGCTTCTGGGCTCACGGCATTAAATTGTATGATGCCAGAATTTGAAGAGAGATTTCTGAGCATCCTGAGGATAAGAAATGGTGATCCAGCCTTGTTGCTATGTACTCGTGTGGACTTGGTGCCCAATTCCTCCAAAATTTCCGGATATCGGCGAGTGCGTGTTAGCTGAATGTGACTATCTTTAATTTTAATTCATGATTCTTTCCTTTTTTTTTAAATATTAAAAAAATAAATATACATCAAATTAAGAATCATTCACTTGATAAGAAATACTTTTATCAATTGAACTACCGTATTGTTATTGTTCATGCGATTATACTCATTTCGTTTGAAATTATCTGAAATTTTAAAATATATTTATTTATTAATAGGACTATATAGAGTTGTAATTTAATTTTTTTTGTATTAAAATTTTTACGAATAAATTTTTTATAGAAAGAAAAGTGCGTGATACTCAAAGTGAGAAATTCACCAAATCCAAATACAACTTTGTATTATCAGGCATATAATTTTAAAACTACTACTTCTTTAACATTAATAAACTTCTATTAAGTTTTCGGTAACAAATTAATAGTAATTTAGAAAAAATGTAAAGGAAAATCAAACAGAGTGAGAGTGGGTATAAATACTGGGGAAGGAACGAGGCATCTTTTTCTTTGTTGAGAAAGAGTTCCCCTCTGTTAAATCTGGTTTCTTTCTTGAAGCGAAGGGGAGGAAGAATTCCAGAAAAGCTGCTCCGAATGACTTCCATTTTCTTTCTCTAAAAACTCCGCGCCTACAACTTTACAGCGGAAATGGAGTTCGATTTAGAAAATCCGTTAACGACGGCGGAAGACTGCCAAAACTGCAGCGTTGAAGCTCTCTTCGCCAATGAAGCCGATCATATGCCTTCACATTCGCTCTTCCTCTCCTCCAACTCCGACGGTGAAAACGTGCTCTTCTCCCTTCGTCGCCGATCTTTCTCTCTTATCTCTCAGGTAAGCACTCAGATGCTCCCTTCTGTATTTCATTTTCTGTAATTTCCAACTTTTCACTAGCATTTTTCTTTTTGGCTGAATTTCACTAGCTTGCTTCCTTCGTCCTAATTTTACATAATAGATTACCGTGTTTCTCTTCTGAATTTGTTGTTTCAGGCACAGTACTTTTACAACGTCGATCCTTTCATAACTTACCTGGCAGTTAATTACGTCGATCGATTCATCACCAGGACAAAAATCCTGGTAAAGCTAGGTTTATGCACACGTACAACATAACTGCATCTAAATATTAATTACAATAGAATTATTTTCTCTTTTCTTTCTTCTTCTGTCAACGGAGTACCCAATATGATGCAGAAGCAAAAGCGATGGCTTGTGGAAATTTTAGCAATCAGTAGCCTTTCACTGGCTGCGAAGATGATGAACACTGATATATCAGCCTCGCTCTCCAATTTACAGGTTTCCACTCAAACAAAAATTCATTATTTTGCATTTGTCCTGCTATTTTGTTGTGTGAGAGGATGTGTGATGTATTGAAATTGAACGAAACAGAGGGGCGAAGGCTGCTTCTTTGATTTTCAGTCGGTTCATCGAATGGAAGGGCTCATCCTCACCACCCTCAGCTGGCGAATGCGATCCATTACGCCATTTTCGTTTCTGAGCTTTTTCGTTTCCATGTTTAAAGACAAAGATTCTGCGTTGGCTGAAGCACTAAAACTCCGGGCGTCACACATTATCTTCAGTTCTCATCACGGTATCAAAAGATACTAATCAATCTCAGTCAGTACCCTATTTATTTTGTAATTATTTCATCATTATATAAACACTACGTTCGACTAACTTGTTCCCCATCCTATCATAGAAATGAAGCTTTTGGAGTATAAGCCATCGGTAGTCGCTGCCTCGGCATTTCTTTGCGCGACGCACGAGTTAATTCCAGCAGAATTCTTTTCATTCAAAGCTGGAATTTTTTCCTGTGAATATGTAAATAAAGTAAGATTCTCTCTTACTTTACCAGCTTTAGATTACTAAACTTTGCAGCAAGTTCGTTGCATACTCACCTAACTGCTAGAATACTACACATAAACAATTCTCCATCCAATAATATATTGAAGTATTTATTTTTCATCAAAAATATATATATTGAAGTATTCTTCACATCTTTATCCACCGAAAGATTCGAAGCTAATAGTAGTCAAAATTCAAATAGTAGTCACCGATATTATAATATTCTCTCTCTTATCCTTCATAATATAATACGAAAATTGAATTGTAGGAGGTGGTGTCGAAATGCTTCAGTGTAATGCAAGAGATGGCAAGAATGGATGAGGGATGGGAGCTGGGTTCTGGTGCAGTATCAAGTTGTACACTGATACCTAATAGCGTTCTCGACCGACACTACGCAATAGAAGGAGACAGTGTTAAGCGCCGTAGACTGGATGGTTTTGCAATGATCGGACATACCAGTTTTCACAACTTCAGCAGTGTTAGGTTCCATGCTCTCAGCAGGTTGGACTTTGAAGCATCAAACTTGGAGCTTCCCTGAATTTTGTGGCTCACACTCTTATCAATTTTGTTACATTGGATGGTCATGGTCTTCGGCTACTCAAATGCAAAAGGTCCGACGCGAAGATGGATCTTTTGGTATTTTCATTTGGAAGAAAAAGGAGATAGAGAGAACATGGTTTTGCTAGCTTTTCACCATAATGAAGCCGTTGCAGGAAATCCTGACTGGACGAAAACTTAGAATTGTTGACTTTGACATGCACGTTAGCGGGAAGGATCTCTTGTATGATTTATGTAATAGTGAACATTATCGTTTGCGCTACTTTAAATTTACGTCACGTGTATACAGATTATATATTTTTAAGACTTAAGTCATAAATTGTTTAACTTTTTAGATAGACTATTTTTTTTTACTATGATAATTACTATCGATTCAAGTTTTTCTATTCCTAAAATGTTTGGCCTTTTCATTACTTTTTAAATTTATTTTTTAAAAATTACCTTATATTTCACTTATTTTTTATATTAATAAAAAATAAATCAAATTAGTTAAACGTATAATAAAAATTTTTTATTTTTTATTTCTTTAATATATACTAAATAGTCAAAAGATTCTATATTTTGAAATTAATTGGGGAATGAGATTTTAATATTTGGTATTGTGAGAGTAATTAAAATGAGATTTTAATATTTGGAATTATAAGAGTAATTCTTTTATCTTTCTTTGACTCTGCACTCAGGAAAAAAAAAAGTTTTCCGTCTATGGAAACTACCCTTCGGCAGCATCATGCACAAGTGGACCAACTGGAAAGGAGAAAAACTAAACAAAGATTTATAGAGAATGACCTCGCCAGCGATAAAGATGAATAAAATAGGAAAATGTTGGAAGAGAGAATTGTTTGGGCCGATTTTTGGGCAGGGCTTCATCCAAACAAGGGTGGGCACATATTCCGGCCCACAAGAAAAACCTATTTCGACTGCTCCAGCAGTCTCGCTGAAAACCCAACATCTACTAGAATATTTCTACAAGAATTTCGCAACCACTAAATGATTTTAGTAAAACAGTACTCATTTCCTTTCAAAATATAAGATTTTAAAAAAAATTTAGATTAATTTTTAAAAGTTATCTTTATTATAAATATAATTGTTTGCCCTTTATTATTTTAAAAAAATTAGTTAATTATCATTTATTATCTTCTTTCTTAATTTATGCAAAAAGGATCAAAACTCTTAAGATGCAACTCCACAAAATTCTTTCCCATTCATATTTCTCACTCCGTCCTTATCCTTAAAACAGATAAGCTGCCTTGAATACCTTTGCTAGGTGCATCTAAAGAACAAATTAATGACCCAAAATATAAAAGAAATGATCATATAATCAATTATCAAGCAACTCCGTCCGTTTCAAAATAGCATTTTGGTTCTTTTTGTATAAAATAAGAAAGAAGAAAACAAATAGTATTTTTTATGTTATACTTTTAACTAATTTAATTTATTTGTCGGACGAAGAACTATATTAGATTTTTTATTCCATAGACATTTCATCAAAAACTAATTTGCACTGGATTCAATCATGGTAGTACAATCTTAGGGTTTTATTACAATCCTTTTTGTGCCAAAACATGTAACTGTTGCTATATCTTTCTTTACATATCAAAATGTAGCGAACTCTCAATTTATAGGTTTTTTATATTACATAAAGCCATATCTGCAAAAGAAAACAAAACATAATCATTTATTATTATATTACAGGAACAAGTAACAATCAAGCTTGCACATATGCATGCAGTTCCGGTACAACAACACTCGCAGCAAATGATGGGAACATTTTAGGGGGCTGGGGTGGGGAGGCGGGTGAGGTAGACGGTATTGAACTGGAGACCTTAAATTAAGCTGTTTCAAACAGGAAAATAGGCTTTTCGAAAGACGAGATATCTGTTTTCTCCTGAAAATTAAAGAGCATATCACAATAGGCATCATTGTAGAAGCAAGATGCTGAGGTTAGGGGGTCTAGGGACCATAATGGATGATCAAACTCAGAATACACAAAGGGCCTTTGCTGCTTCTCCATGACATGTTGTGTCCAGGGAATCTGAGAATCTGATCCGGTATTCGTTTCTGAGCAGGTTTTCTTTACTTGTCTTCCATCATCAGCATGATCATCGGCAAAATTCCAGTCTACGGTTGTTGAGGAAGAGCCAGTTTGCACATTAACATCGGATGCCGCTTGGATGTGGTAAGAGTCATCTAGGCTTGAGACTTCCCCATCAGTATCAAATAGTGGGGCTTTAATTTCATGTGAATTTTCTTGGCTGGCTTCAAAACTGAGTACTTCAAATGCTGGAGGTTCAGCCTTTGGCACCAAATTCTTCATAAAGCGTTTCTTTAGGCGTGTGTTCCAATAATTCTTTATCTCATTATCAGTTCTTCCAGGAAGTTCCTTGGCAATTAGAGACCATCTGAAATAATGAACAGAAAATTATGAAACTATATACATATATATAGCTAGAGAAATATTTATTTGATGTCAAACTAGCTACTAAGTACTAAGGTGATTAGAGAATAAGCCCCGATGATATGTGAGTGTCACAAAGGAAAATGGAGGATTTAATGGTCAGCTTCAGTTCTCTTGTTCTTTTCCTGAGAATGGTAATGGTGAGAAGAAAAACCCTTATGCACGCTCTTAAGGTAGGTTCCTAATTAATCTTCACTAATTGGCTCCGTTTGTAAATTACAAGAAACGATCTCATCAAGGGGAGATCTTCAGTAACCCAGATGGACAATCAGAGGGAGACTATATCTTGCCTGCCCTAGAGATGCAACTCCTGTTCCCTTAGACTTGGTTGAATCTGGATTTCGTGAGAGAAAAAGAGAAGAACGGTGAAATGGTAATGAGAAAGTTCTCGTTACATTTTCTTTCATGCTTATAAAATCACATTAAACCCGAAATACTTTCGTTAGTAATCGAACAAATTCAATACCCAAAGGATAAGATCAGATCCAAAATTCAAGTCTTTTTTCTTCGGTATTCATAATCAGAGTCATTTTTTCTTGCTTTCTTCATAAATAAAAGAGAAAGTAAATAACTGTCCATAATTTCACTTCTTTTCGTCTTCGAAATCCAAGCTCCAAGTATGGTTTATTCCTCACCTCCAGGAAAATCGATTATTGAAGAAGGGGGTTTGGTGTGTTGGCGGGGGAGGGGGTGACCCTTGTCAGAACAAGAATTTTACAGGTAGTGTAGTGCAGAGTGCATGAATGTACTTTGATAAAACAGCCTACCTGCTTCCTAGCTTTTCATACATGCTGGTTATGGTTTCTTCTTCTTTCAATGTAAAGTTTCCATGCTTTACATCAGGACTTAAGTAGTTCAACCAGCGAAGCCTGTAACTCTTCCCAGACCTCGATAAACCTAAAAGAAAGCACAGCCATAGGTACTCTTAGGAATGGTAATACATGCCTGACGGAATTATCTTCTTGTTTGGGATGGTGGATTATGAAAAATAACAAAGAAACAGATTACAGTTGTTCCACTTACCAGCAAACTTGGGCATCTGACTCCAGTTCCAAATCCCTTATCTTTTGACATAAGCTATCAGCTTTCGATCTTCCTCAGGCGTCCATTTACCTTTGCTTATTGTCGCTTTGTATTCCTTATGAGGAAACGTCACCATTCCCACTCGGGTGGAGTATGAGGATTGAGGATGTCACTCAACTCCTTCCGGCTTCCACCTTCCGAGCACCTTACTTAAAACTAGGGCATTTATACTACTTTCCGCTAGCTTTAGCTGATGAAAACGTGCCCTTGAGATTTTCTTCATGATTCAAAATTCTTATTATAATTTGCTAATTGCAAACTGAGTTATGAGGGTCCCTCCCAAAACATTTTAAACTTTTATTTAAAATTAACCCACACGATTAATACAATTCAAACTTTTACATAAAACTTCATACCCAATCAAACATTATTAAATAAAATGGGATGGAAAGAGTATTATGAGACAAAATCCACCATCATGTAAGAAATTCCCAAAGAGCCACCTATCAAAATAATCATTTTAGAGAATTTTATGGCAATTAATTTGATAAAAATGGTAACTTTTAGCAAAGAAGCAATCAAATAATGACTTTTGTGAACAGGAAATGAGATATTTTAATAGAAATAAAATAAATTAATACAAAATAGTGATAAAAATGAACAAAAATAACTCTTTTTTTTAAAAATTAAAATTTTAAATATAAAACTCACATATACTTTTATAAACAATTCAATTTTTATAAAATTCTAAACAAAAATATTAAAATTAAACTTTATATAATCACACCTTACTATTTAATAAAATATATATTTATTTGATTGTATATGTGAGCGGGATGATCGTTCTTTGTTGTTTGCAATTTATACCTTAGAAGTTACTATCTGACCGTTGCTTGGCATGGGACCAACTGTATCCCGTTTGCTGCTCTTCGTTGCAAAAAGGTATGTGCAGTTAACTGTGAAGGCCAAGTGCCACAACCGGGAAAAACGATCTACCAACTGCTTATATATAGGGTAAGCTTAAGGTTTGGAGAAGGAGACATGTCGGATCCAACAAAAAAGTAGCCATTAACACTTTTTCTCTTCGTCTCCGAGCCATTTGGATTATGCACTATTATATGTTTCTAGAGATGCCATTTGCCATACTCTTCTCAAGTTTGAAATGTACTATTCAGATTGGCTTTTTCTTTAGATTTCTTTTTTGTGAGGTTCAAAATTAATTATTATTTTATTTAAGAAAAATATAAAATTTAAAGTTAATTTATTTTTCCTCTCTTCTACAGGCAAAATCGAGTTTCGTCAAAGTCCAGACCAAGCCTGAAGATTCAAAATTTTCAGGCTTTCTTACCTTGTGGTTTCAGAAAGATGACAATAATGAATAATCCAGTCAATCCGAAAGGGAAAAGGGATGAAAGAGATTGAAATGCAACCCTTATTCAAGAAAGAGACGCCTTTAGTATAGACTAGATAATAAAAAATAACCGCTTAATGCTTTTTTCCAAGATTAGATAATAAAAAACGACCGCTTAATGCTTTTTTCATCGGATAAATAGTTGAGTTAATTAATACTCCATCCGTTTCATAATAAATATCGTTACAAAAATCTTCACATATATTAAGATAATAATTAAATTGACTAATTTATCTTTATGATGAGATTGAATAGTATTTTGATTGAGATTTTCTACTTTGAGTTTCTTGAGAGAGAATTTTTTGTAAGAGAAGTAGAACACAAAGTGAAAAATTTACTCGGAACTTAATCCAAATACACCCTTAATTAAATATTTTCTCTCTTTATGAGAAATTACAATATTAGAAACTATCACCTTAAATGTCATTGTTTTATCATGAAGGTAAATAAAAAATTAGATTTTTGTTTAATAACACTTATTTTACAATAAAATAAAATTTTTACAATAATATTTATTATGAAATAGAAGGAATATAAATTAACTCAAATAGATAAGAGACCAACATTCATTATCTATAGTGACAGAAA
The DNA here is from genome assembly GCA_030512225.1 of Rauvolfia tetraphylla. NCBI lineage: Eukaryota > Viridiplantae > Streptophyta > Magnoliopsida > Gentianales > Apocynaceae > Rauvolfia > Rauvolfia tetraphylla. The sequence goes on along the minus strand of JAJQKT010000076.1, from coordinate 1,609,731 downwards.
ATAATCCAAACTTTAAAAATCATAAGTGGATAGAATATAATAAATAGAAACTAAACACACACACATTAGATCCTTATAAATACATTTATAATCATTTGTCGACACAATAAACAGGTAAAAGTTAACAACTCAATCCATATAGAGAACCTGGAACGACCGCTTGATGCTTACTGGGCAAAGATAGAAATACTGATATCGCTATATTCGAAATTAAAACAACATTTGGTCATACAAGTTGCTATTAATAGAACTTATATCTCTTCATTAATATGCATTCATCGTTAATGTGATAGATAAAGTCATGTAGTTAAAAGAAAATTCATGCTTTGGGCATCATATCCCAAATTAAATGCCAACACCAATAAGCTCTAGCTAGCCACAGCTATTATGGGATCATCTTGCTTAGGGTGTATTTTATATTTTATTTGAGTTTGAAATTTTTTATTTTATATTTTATAAAATAAATTTTTTAATGAGATGAGAAGCGTAATCTAATTTCATTAGATTTCGAACGGGACCAAATCCGATCACTTTTGAAAAGTTAAATCGAAAGGTTGAACAAAATTAGTATTGTATCTTAGTTAAATAAAAATACCTTGTGGGATATTAAATATAGGTTTGGTTCATATTTCTAACAACTTACAAGATTTTTAAAAAAAAAAGTTGCAGTGTGAATTGGAGATGAATGTGCGTGACATCCTACCCTTATGTCAGTGTTGATGAGGCACGGCCTTAGAGTATGGTGGATTAGTTTTATCCTTAAAAAAAATGAATTGTCTCCTTCATGAAATATTGTGTGATTGGATTGGGTTACACACGGAACCCAATACAAATTTCTCATCTCACATCTCACTTTTTCTCTCACAAAAATTTATCTCTCCCGAAATCCAAAACAAAAAATCTCAAAACCAAACTCTATCTAATAACACCCAACATCACCCGAATAGTACTCCAAGTTTGAAAAATGTGTACATTGTTCCCAGATTTGTGGTCGCACCTCCGCAACCAATAAGAAATGGGAAAATGGAAGAGACTTGTGGATAAAGGAACCCTTGAGTGGCCATTATCACGAAAAAGAGCAGCTTAACATCACTAATTACCAAAAACAGCTGAGGACTCAATTGTTAGTTTCACACTAGAACATTGAATGAGAGGAAAATTCCACTTGTATCTTAATCGTAATTAAGCGCTTAATTTGGTAATAAAAAATACTATTCTCTTTGTATGTGTATATATATATATATAGTAATTTTTATTATACTTTTAATACATTTTTATTGATTTAAAAATAAAATAAAATAATTATATTTATGATGAGTGTAATTGTAATAAAATAGTTCTTAAAATTAACAAAAAAGCCCAAATAATTTGAAAAGAAAGAAAAAAGAAATAAAATATCTTATATTATAAAATAAAAGAAAAAAGTCACTCATATATTAAAAAAAAATCTAATTAAAGTGTGACTACAAATACAAAATTTGTTTTATAGTAAAGTATTATTATCACATGCATTGAGTTTTATTAGAAAATTCAATACAAATATTTTACTTTATGTTTTACTCTATTTCTTATGAATAATTAACTTTTACGAAATTTAAGATACAAAATCTCAAATTTAAAATTTATACAATTTTGCTCTTATTTAAACTAATCTAGGATATACTTGGACATAATTTAGTTTTAAAACCAAATAAAAAAATTTAAGTGTGAAATCTACGTTTCTTCTCATAGATAAAAATTTTAAAAGTAAACCCTATCTAATCATACACTAATGAGCCGCCCATGCTTCAAAATCAAAATATATATTTGAATGATTGCTTGTTGATGTCAAAGTCGCTGGCTTTTGCCTCTGGGTCTCATATGCTAGCCATGAAATTTTGAAATTATTCGGTACTCAAATTCACATTTGGAAATTGGGGATCTTCGTCTTGTCGTATTGCAGCTCACGGGACAACGCGTTGACCGTCTCCGTCTATCCATCTATTTCCACTTTGTTCTTTCATGATGGTACCGTGTATTTTTTAGAAGTAAAGAGGAATGATGTAATTTTACAAATTTACAAGTTTACATTACATTTTTTTTTGAAAATTAAATTGAATATAAAAATTGAAATCTGTATAAAAAGTATTTTTTGTCTATTTTGATACTGTTAATTACTTTATTATATGTTTATCATTTTTTATTTTAAATTTGTCAGTAGTTATACTTATGTGATATAATTGGGTAAAAACATGTATGTTTCCTTGAAAAGCATACTATTAGAAGAATATGTGTGCATCGACTGTTATCTTTTGTCTATTTATTTATGGTGTATTTAAATCGTATTTAATTGGGAGAGTTTCTGGTTTAGATTTCATGAAATTAAATTTTTTATGAAATAAGAAGTGATACTTAATTGTGTGTTTGATTGAGTCAAACAGTATCCAAATGAACTCTTAATTTATATTATCAAAACAAAAATTGGAAGATTATTTTCGAAGAATAAAACATTCATGAAACGAATGTATAGCCAAATATAGCTGTTGTGTAAGATACTGTTTAAAAATTCGTCTCATCAAAATAATCTTCTTCTTCCTTCTCCATGCTGGTTGTCCCTCTCTCTTTGATGCTTGGCATTTAGCTGCTCTTTTGTGCCAAATTCTTGCATCTTCAATACCGAGCTTCCCGTGTGGGAAGTATTAGGTTCACAACAAACATCCGTACTTGGACTTGTTTCTAGAAAATATTCCTTTAAATTAAAGGACAATAACACGCTTGAAAGTGCTGTTTCATTTTAAAAAAATTTCTTTAGCTTAGGTAGGTATAATAGGAACACAATCTTTAGACTTTCGAGGAGATCATCCCTCCAGATATGAAGAAGGAATAATAATAACAATATTAGCAGTATTTAGGTCACTTTTAAAGAGAAATGACCGGTTGTTTCCTTTACAACTAAAACCAGGCAGTTTTGGGTTCTTATCCTGAGACACGGACACCATATGGGAATGAGTCAAGAAGTTCAACAATGGTCAAATCTTTTCTTCTCTAGGATGAAGATCCCAGGTTTTGGTTGAAGAAGGTGCAATGAAGCTGGAAAACTTTCATGTCCCAACTCATGCCTTTTCTTAGGGAAGAAATTTCCATGTCTACTGGTGTGAAAAGGAAATTGCTTTTGTGGGTCAAACTGCACTTGGAATGCCGCGGTGAGCTTTTTCGTCTCAAAGACCAACAACACACCCATCGAGCAAGGATCTACTGTAATTTCAATGAAAAAGTAAAGTTTGAAATTGTCTTAACCTAATCCTCAAATTTTATAAGAAAAAAGGAAAAGTGTTCTTCAACGATAACTAAAGGAAAACTTCTGAACATGAGTGGCTTCTTTCTCATTAGATTTCAATAATTGAGTACGCTTGAGAAATGAACTCCTCACCTACAATAAGTACCTCATTTCAAAAGAGCACTAACATGGAATTTCTAGATTTAGTTGAACATGAGAATTTGCTTACTTTCTTGGGTACATAATATGGGGAGAAATTAGGCTAGCATAATCCCTTGATCAAGAAGTTGAGATTGGGAACATTATGCTAGAGGCATATAAAACAAGTCCAAAGGGGATGATGATTGTTTAAGCTCTTTGCCCGCCCGCCCTGCACCTCATCCACCCCCGGTAAGGAGTTTGTATGACTTTACCAGGGACGGAAAAAAAAGTAAGGCACTAAGGAAAAAGTTTTGCCAAGTGACCAGAAAGAGAGGCAGGGAAGGGACTATGCAATGCACCAAGAGAAATAAATCCTAGGTTTACTCCCTAATTTGAGAATCGAGCATCATCCGAGAGGAAGCAATCACAAAATTAAGAAACAATGAAAGGGAAAGGAGAAGGTTTTAAGAAGGTGCTTTTACAATTATTTTACCTTCAGCATGCAATATAGATTAGAGAAATAAGAAGAAATTTTCAATTGAATTATCAACAAGCTGATGAACAAAGACAGAATTGACAAATAAGGTTAATCGACAATACATTTGCAGCATAATTTTACAGCCTATACGTATATACATTTGCCTCTTTATAACCCCCTCCCTTTCTCACCCTTCAAGAAACAAAAAAAGAATCCTTCAGGAATGTTACCACCAGAATGTGGTAATCATATGGCTTAGCTGCAAAGTATCCCATGCTTCACGTGCATCTTCATTGCAGTTCTAACATACAGGTGGCATCTCAGCATAATCTGGAATTATGCCAACTATTTAGCTCATTAGACCAGTGAAGAAGTTTGGCCAGCTTGAGAAGCCCATACATGATTGCTGTTACATGAACCTATTGTGGTGCGCTGAACCTCAGGTGACTTTGTCGACAAAATAGGAGGTGGACTAAGTTCAAAAATTGCCTTACTACCTTCTGAATAGCTTCCAATGCATATTGTATCACCCCGACCATGCCAGGTACCATCTTGGACATTATTCAATTCCAGGGTTCTAGACTCCTGCTCCAAGTTATAACAAAAACTAGAAGTCATATTTAGGAATAGGTTCCTATTACCTTTGTTGTTTTCTTATTGCATCGGTTCCAATTCCTTTTCCCCTTTCTCATTTTCCCTTTACTCTCATCTTAATTTTTTTTGTCTTTTTTCTTTTTCTGGATGGGCAGGAGTGGGTGGTTATTTGGTTGCTGGAGGCCCTTGTTATATGTTTCTGGGAAACAAATAATAAAAATGATACAGGGTAGTGGATCAGAAAAAATACCTGGCACAAGGAACAACATGGACAAATGAGATGGTAAGCACAATCATCCAAGAAACTATCATTACCCTGCAGAGATTCATGACGAGACAGAATCATTGAAATATCCAAAATTTAGCATTGGTCCTAACATGATTTGTCAATGAAAGGATTTGGCATAGAATGATCGAAAGTTTAACAAGATCTTTTGCAAACTGAACCCCACTTAACCAAACAAGAGCTTGTCTCCTATTATCTAGTCCATGAATCATCTTCTTCTCTTCTGCTATGCAAAGTGCCATACTTTCCTCTTGTCCTGTCATATCCTTCATCCAGTATCCATCTATTGTTAAACAAAGACCATTTACCAAAGTGAAGCAGCCAAAGGAGAAAAGGTTGGAGGTGGGGGTGGGGGGGTTGTAGTCATTAAGGGAATCAAGTTCAAGACATGAGGTCTGGATACAAGACAGGTGATGTTGATCAAAAGTTTTCCTCACACCAATTGCAAAGGAAATATAGAATAGAGAACTAAGGAGTGTTATTAACATAAACTTATGAGGTAGCTTTTGATTACGCTTAATCAATTCCAGAGCTTATCCTAAGTGATCATTCATACTACAGCAGTACTATAAGGCTAAGGATCAAAAACTTTGAACAGAAGAAATGCCCTCATCATGGAGAACTGGCTGTAATGCAGTTTAGAAGGAAAAACGACACTTCAACAGCTAAGATTAACATATTATCATATCAGACATTGATTAGAAGAATAAGCAGGGGCTTCCATGATGCATTCTAACTTATGCATCAAAAGCATTTTCACTGAGAGGTGCGCTTTATAAGCAGGAAAACTGTCTCATGCAAATTCAAACTCCAAAAATCATCTTTGATCAAACATCCTAAACTTGTTCAAAAGAATAAATTTGAGTCATTGTCAGCTGCTTGCTTAATGTCTTGGTAAACTTCAACTTTTATCACATAAAAGAAAGGATTGATTCCTCTTTGGGTGGTCAAACAACTCCAAAAGTGTCTGAACCAGTAAAAATGAATGCAATTTGAAGTATCTAGCCTTGCTTCCATTTCCAAAACCAATCTGCAAAGCTGTTTCCTGAAGCACGGGAAGTAGGGAAGAAAAATTTAGCACCACCACAGTCCAATCCCATTAAACTATGGCAGAACCATCTAACTAAGTTCTATCAAATCTATCAGGTATGCCAATTTGAGAAGTCCAGACCCCATCTAACTCAGAATGAATACTTTCCCATGCCTGTATGGTGGCTACTAGTTACAGATGGGTGGGTTTCGCTCCTTTTTTCTTTTTAGCATTTTCCCTGGGAAACTGATAATAGTTAACTCCCTCTCTTGAACCTTCTCCAAATACAATTCCTATTATTATCTGAACAACAGACATACTTGTCAACTAATAAACACAGAATTAATAGCCAATTTATTTTAACAAAATAAAACTAAAAGGAACTAAATTGTCAGAAACTTACTCTAATATTGAACTTTTTTCTAATCTGAGAACGGTAAAATCCCAAATAAGTTCCTACTGAGATGGTGAAAGCAGCAGCTAAATAAACAAAGCAGCGTCTCTTTGTGACCAGAAATGCAAGCACATTGAGAATGGCAACAACTACGAGCATCAAGTAAACAGATCCCTGCATTATTAGAATACAAATAAAGTTAGAAATCAACATAAATAAACCATAAGGTAAAGCAAAGGAAATAAAGATGTAGAGAATCCTGATTTGCTATGGCAAGTACATTTATTTCCAAGAAAATTATGGTTAGCATATCCTGTTGTACCTTCCATCAATACAAGCTCAGATGAACTCCTCATCTATATACATTTCTTGATCAAATTTAGTACTGGGGGCATTATTTGGTTAACGGGTTATGGCTCAGTTACAAGGTTTAGTAAATTATAGTCAGAGACTGGCCTGAACTAGTTAAGGCATATTTGACTTGGACAAAATTTTGACCAGGACTCCTTAGACTATGACAAGAAATGAAAGTCAGTGACAAGAAAGAAATGCAATACGACTCATTTGGACTCATAATCATTAGAAATGCAACACCCTCAAAATTTTGGTCAAATAATTGAAACAAATAGTATTCGCATTTATTTTGCTGGTTCTGGTGCTCCTTATGTTTCGCTAATCACCAAAGCAGTTATAGGTCCCAAGAAACGTATTCACCTGAAGAAAGCAAGAACCAAAACCAGCTCGTCTCATATTCTTCCCAAATCTATAACACGGACAACTGCAAGAGGAAAAAATTCGTGTTAGATACAACTAGAAAGACCAACTACTCAAAGCGAAGAAGCTGTCCACATCCAGAAGCCCACAACCATAAAGCATCAAATTGTTGGGAACCAAATTCAGTACTATAAGAAAGGGAATCCATTGTAGCTACCAGGAAGAAGAGGAAGAAGATTTAAACCAATTAATTAGCTGACACCCACTCATTGAATTACTTAACAAAAATTTGTTGCATTAAGAAACCTTTTTATTGGATATCCGTTTCCCATTTTTCTTATTTTTTGGAGGAACCTGATGTAATTAGAAACCAAAACTCACCAGGCAGATAAATTTGCACAAAAGAGACTAGATTGGAGCAAAAAATGAATACCAAAAAAATTTTTAAAAAAAGAGTTGAAGGGCTAAAATAAAGTTAAAAGAAGAGAATCTCTCCTCAACCCACGAAGGGGGTAAAAAAGAAAAGACGTCCAAAAGCAGCAATTTCCAGAGAAACCAAATAATACACTCGAATTGAGTGATCGCCAGAACGGGGAAATAAAGGAAGGAGAAAAAAATCACCAGGCTGATTGAAGAGCGATTTGGCGGTCTTCGCAGCAATCGTAGAGAAGCCCACCCTCCCACATCCTAAAAACTCCTCCATTAGAACAAAACATATCCGTTTCGTCACACTCGTCCACATTCAATTGGTTCCATTTCCCTTTCCGGGTATGCATAGCCACCGTGGAACACAGCAAATCAAAATCCAACACAGTCACCAAGCTCTCCTCTTCCTCCACCTTACCCACCTCTCTCTTCTCCATCTCCAACACAATTGCGTTCTGAATTCTTCCGCCTTCCGTCTCTTTTCTTTCTCTACCACTCTTTGCAATTCTTCCCCTGTGTGCAACGAGGAGACTCCTTTTTATCTCCTCGCCAATATGTATTCTTTGATGTATATCAAAAGACACAAAACTTTTCCGATATGCAAACCTTCTACGTCCTTCCTCCCATAATAGCAGTAATATAGGGAGGATGTTGGCTGGCGATTCCCTTCCGTTGGGAAGGGGTATTATGGTTGGCACAAGTAATAATGGGGATATGGGTCCCAGGAAGCAACTGCGTCTGGGCTGTTGCCACGTACGCACTCCCCGTGAATATAGGTTAAGCGGAATTTACTGCGACGGGGAGACTGCCATTCCTGCGGTAAAATATCAAGCTTAAGAGCAAGCACATTAATCCTCTCCACTTTTTTTAACTTCTTGCGCTATCTTCTCGCCTTTTTATCATTTAATAAGAATTATTACCTAAAATAACAAAATGAAGGTGAATACACAAATTTCTTAAGTTAATTTATCCTTTAATCTAATTAAGATTAATTAGGTTACTCAGCCAAAAAAAAAAAAAGATTGAATAGGTTAATTAATTCTTATCGTAAATTAGAGGACGCAATTAAACCAATTTGCACTTCCCTATCCTGGCAAGAGGCAACCTCGACTGGAAACTATTTGACGGAACAAAAAGCTGGATAATTGGTGAGTAAAATACTCTCCCACCAGAACGTCAAGTGGGCCGTTGACGGCTGAACGGCGGCGTAAGATGCTTTTAAGCGGTACTCATGATCTTACTGTCTTATGGGGGGCGTCGTGGCGTTGTCAGCAGCCGACTCGGCCCCCTTGCGGATAAAGCTTTAAAAAGGACGACCAATAAGAAAATGGAACGCTGAGTCGAAGATAATCTCAAACTATGATACAACTTGTCCAACAATCCCACCTGCCCGTATCCCTTTGTGCTGCTGTTTCGGCCGCCGCTAGTTCCTCCCAATCTTCCAAGTTCCCAACCCTTTGCCTCTTTTTAGAAAAACAATTTACTTTTTTATTACATTTACTTATTGTAATATAGTTATTTTTTATTTATTTAAATTTTATTTTTTAAAAATATAAACTTATTTTAAAATTTTAATATTTTTTAAAAATACTTTAATATATTTATTATAATAAATAAATAATTTTAAATTAATCAAATTTAATAATTATTTTTAATTATATTAAAATAGATATCTCAAGTTAATAATAAATAGTTAAATATATATATATATATATATATATTATAATTTTTATATGTATCTCATACGTTTCTTTTTTTTATTTCCCTTGTATTCTATTCAATATTTTTTTTTCTTTTATTGGCTTTTGGTTTCCCTTGTATGCAAATCAATTCAATTTTTTTCTTGTGAAAGTAGAATAAGTTCCCCTTGATTTCATTTTTTCCAATTTTTGTTTGTATTTCTTTTTTAATTTTTTATTCCTCTTTTTGCTAAATATTTTTATTTTTAAATTTATGAATAATTTAAAATTTTTTTAAAAGTTTTTGATAGAGAGAAGGTTGAGAAATTTTTAAATTTTAGAGAAAGAAAAATTTTTATAAATAAAATATAATCGTGTTGTTGTCAGTAATTTAACATCTACAGTCATCAAAATTTTTTTTTTATATTTTACTCAATCAACTTAATTGATTTGAAATAAATCGTTAACTTCTAATATTAGTTCATGTTACAGTTTCTCCAATCTCTCAAGTCTCAACTTAACCAAGAAGTAAAACTCTTCAAATCGATACGTGGTTTATCCCCTGATCAATTAATTTCGGATGCTAATGCGTAATTGTTTTTTTTTTAAAAAAATTACCATGAAAGGAAGGGATAAAATGGTTGGGCTGACGAAACAAGAGATAAGAGACCAGTGGGAGCAATCAATGACAAGCCCGCACAGGGAATGAGAATGGGCCTAAAAAAAGAAGTGATGGGACCAAAGCTGTGTCGCAAAAACTGTAAAACGTGAAATAATATGGGCCTTTTTCTGTGAGAATTGCTGATAGCTGTTACTTGAAGGGGGGTTCGTGGCTGGTCCCTTTGAGCCAGGATTTCTTCTGTTTGCCGGTATTAGCATATGCGAAGCAGATTTCGGAGGAGTAGTTGATTCCCTTTTGGACAGACTGGGCCTCTCTAGGCCAATGGAAGCTTTCTTCTAATTAATCCTTTACTTGATAGTCGAGAGATCTTCGAAATCTTTTGTTTTAAATTTTGTAAAAAGAATTTATTTATGAGAAAAAAATTATATTCAAAATAAAAGAATTTCTTGATCTTTTGATCAAAGCTGGCAGCTGCAGGCAAAATCGACAAACTCTCGAGCATACTAACGAGGAATAAAGTAAAAGTACAGAGGTATACCGTATACGTGAGCGGGATAGGGATAAGGGGGTCTTTTTAGCCTCTTTCTCTTTTGGGGGAAGGGTAATGGGGTCGTCTTTTAATTGCAGGAACTAATGAACGAGGAGGTGCGAGCAGCGGCTTTACGCTGGAGGAGATGATGATAAGGTGACAAGTAGATGTGGAGTAAGCTTATGTGCTGCGCCGCCGACGAAAGATTACAAAATGCTTTGGCGCATGTAGGGGTGGCCAATCGATTTTTGATTCGGTTTTCAGTTTTACTATTCAGTTTTCGGTTCTGTTTTTTTTTAAAAAATAAGAATCGAACCAAATCGTTTTATGATTAAAATCGAACCGAACCAAACCGAACTAAACTGGTTCGGTTCGGTTCGGTTCAGCTCCAAACCGAAAAAAAAAATCTCACAAAAAATGTGCAAAATTAGAGCAAAGAAACACCGGAAAAAAACCTCACAAAAGAAGTTCCAAATTAGAGCAATGAAATAACTAAGACAGTGAGTCATAATACACAAAAAAATTACCAAATTAACAGCTTAATGTAGAAGACAATGAGCCATAATTACCAAAAATCGATTTTCGATTTGATGATTTCAACCGAAAACCGAACCAAAATTTAAATAAATTCTAAAAAACGAACCAAACCAAATCGTTTAAATATAAAACCGAACCGAAATGTAAAAAATGGTTCGATTTCGATTCGGTTTTCAGTTCGGACCGATTTTCCCACCCCTATGCGCATGCACCCCGAAATGAGCATGGAGGTGTTCGTCTGATGCTACGCGTGGAGCCACTCTTTTTCTCAGCGGCGCACACCCACATAACTATTTTTGTTCTTTAACATGATATGTCGGTTTGCTCAAAAAAAAAAAAAAAGAAGAAAAAAAAAAGCCCACACAGACGTTCAAACACAAATTGATTCGGTCATTTTGAATACGTAATTATCGTGAAGGAATTTCTTACTTCTAAAGTGATGAATTTTGTAAGTCAGTCACAGATAATTTTAGATTTTGCAATTGTCATAAAAAATACTACTACTTTTTGTTATATTTCGTTCAAAAAGGTGAAAAAAATTGGTGAAATAGTACTTTAAAGAACAAATAATATTATATTTAAATAAAAATATGAAATTAATATTATATATGTATGAATTTTAATTTTTAAACTACTATTTATATTTATTTCACATCTATAATTAATTCAATTCATTTTATAATTGAATTTTTAAATTTAAAAATATAAAAATATAAAATAGTACAGTATTTTTTTAATAAGGTAATAGTACAAGAATTTAAGTATGATATATTTCAAAAGACCTTTTTCTCTTAAATTTGAAAATATAAATTGAATTAAAATTTATAACTAGATAAAATGTACAAATTTGAAGATAATGGTTTGATTGAAGATGCTGTTGCCGGCGCAAGAGATCTTCTGACTGTGATGATCTTTTCGATGTTTAATTTACTTGATATGTCGTAAAATTATTTTTAAAAAAAACTTAAATATGAAAGGAATTTTGATTATTATTTTATTTTATATATTTGTTAAGATTTATTTATTATCAAATTTAATAGTTCATAAATTAAGTAAATATAAGAATAATATTATAAAAAAGTGATTTTTTTTAAATTTTAAGGTAATTAAATAATATTATTTTTAAAATTTTAAATATTTATTAATGATCACTATATTTAATTAATAATTCATAAGACAGAGTGATTTAAAGAAAATACTATTACAGGGTAAAGTAAAAATGATTTATTGAGTAAAGAAAAAAAGAGGATTGAAAACGGTCACGTAAGTGGTCAAATGTAAATTCAAGTCAAAGAAGAAAAGATAGTGTAGTAAACTTTGGTGCGAGGGGTGGCAGCAAAACATTGTGCCCAATGCCGACGAGTGAAGGACTGGCTACATCGCGTCTATAGTCTATCTCTTCCCCTCCGTATAATTATCTTTAAAAAAAAAAAGGACTGGCTACATCGCGTATGTGCTGACTTGTTCGGGTGAAGGATCCAAGCTCACGAACCTTCTTGTTCGTCTTACCTACTTCCACCACCTCTCTAGTCTCTTAACTATCCTCGCCTTTTCTTCTTCCTCTGCGCACGGTCACCCGCAGTCGCAATACCACTTCAATTTTACATAACAAAATAACACCGAAAAGGCATCTAAAACCCCAAAATACAAAGGAGCTCCTTCCAATCGAAACAACCTCACAAAGTTACAAATCCCTCTTTCCATATACAGAATCCCAGAAACGAAGAAGATATTACAGATTTCATACTGGTATACTCCTGGTTTATTATTCCTTTGCATGGCATCACCGAGTAAACCGCCGGCGGAGACTGAACGTCCACCGGCCGCGATCCTCCACCAGCCAGCCTCGCCGCGCTTCCCTTCCGGGACGCCGACATCTGGGGCCCAACGGAAGATCGCCATAGCCGTCGATCTTAGCGACGAGAGTGCTTATGCCGTAAAATGGGCTGTGCTGAACTACCTCCGTCCTGGAGACGCCGTCATCCTCCTCCACGTCCGGCCCACCTCTGTACTGTACGGTGCCGATTGGGGCGCCATCGACCGCTCGGTCACTGACGCGGAGTCTCAGCAGAAGCTCGAAGACGATTTCGACAATTTCACCACTACTAAGGCCAACGACTTGGCACAACCCCTAGTGGATGCTAATATACCCTTCAAGATCCATATTGTGAAGGACCATGATATGAAGGAGAGGCTTTGCTTGGAAGTGGAGAGGCTGGGTCTGAGTGCGGTCATAATGGGGAGTCGTGGTTTTGGAGCATCTAGGCGAGCCACCAAAGGGAGACTTGGGAGCGTGAGTGATTATTGCGTGCACCACTGTGTTTGTCCTGTTGTTGTGGTGAGGTACCCTGATGAAACGGACGGCGGTTCCGATCCTTCCGTTGGTGAAGGCTTGATAAACCCAGTGGATAAGAAGGATCAAGGCCTTCACCCGGTGCCAGAGGAGGAGCCTATCTACCACGATGCCTCGGATAAAGCTACAGGTACATAATTATTTTTGCTTAGTGCATTCGTTGGTGTTTAATTTGCAGTGCTCTCACTTCTAGAGTTATCCTTCTCTGTACATCTGGGTAATGGCTGTGCAGTACTCAGTTGATTGAATGACGATCGGAGATAAAGGTAGTGACTTTTGTAACAAAGTGCTGCATCGGCGCTCAAAAATTGACTTTGGTGGATACTTCGTAAAGGAGTTTGTGGCTGTTGTTAAGGGAAAGTGAAGTTCTTTGCTCTTTGAATTTGTTGAAGTTGAAGAGAAGAGAAGCTACCTAGTTGTGTAGGATGTGTCTGTTGAACGTGGATAATTGGCCTGTTCTTTGATTTGGTTTGTCTGGTGGTCACTACAAACGTGTTTTATATTTCATACTTGCATTATTAGAGATTGTGAATTGTATGTTGTTTAGATAACTCTACGAAGAATATTATTATTTGTAATATCAAATGTCAGAAATGATCTTAGATGATAAGGTTATTGGCTGTTTTAACTTTGACCATATAAAATACTATAAACTCTGTTGCTTAAATATGTGAAAACTAGAATTTCATTCATTTATTTTTCTTGTTCATTTGAATGAGAGCTAGCTCAATGCATATGTTGTTTTGTTGATACTGTCACCAATTCAACATTTGCATTTGTCACTTTATGAGCATTTGACAGATGAATTGGCCGTTGATAAAATGTTGTTGGTGCAATGGTCTTAAATTAGAGTTTGATAAGTTTAATTTGATGTTAGCCAGCTATTTCTCCCATTTACAAGAATTGTACTTCAAATTAATTTAATGTCCTTCAGCTTTGTCTTCTCCTCTCAGATGCATATCCCTGTATGGTGTTTATGTTACCTTTTGAGGTAATATCTCTTATCCTGTCACTGATGTGCCTTTTATTTGACAGCTTAGGATCATCCACCAAAAAGGTTCCACTTCCAATTTGTCATGGATATTGGATTTTTATGACAGTCCCTACCATCTGCAGATGGTCTTAGTGGAGGAGGAAGTGGAAGTTTGTGGTCTCAGTTCTTACATTGGTGTTCACATGCTTTTAACATGAAAGTGAATAAATATAAGAAAACTAGGGTCTTAAATATTGATGCTTGGCTGAGATGCTGAAACAAAAAGCATTTTTTTTGGCGCGGGGCTAACAGATGTGCTGGAGATCTATGTCTAGATGAATCTATATTTTGGACTCTATTCTTGTCCTACCACACCTGAAACAACATGATATGACAAGGTTGTTTGCATGGGACATTAGTTGGTCTGGTCAAGGTTACCTTGATTTTGAAGAGCCAGAGGAGAGGAATAAAAGGAAGACTTGCTGACAATCAGTGGAAAGGGGAATTTAAAAAAAAAAAAAACTGAAGAGTAATGATGTGGTTCTTATTACAATAATTATGGCTGTATAAAGACCGTTTTATTTATGAGTGATTTCATTTCATCTTTCTCATTGTCTGTTTTTAGGTTTGCATTTTAGTGTAGATAAATTGCATTCCCACCGCCAATTGCATGTCTGTTTCTGATTTTTCTGTTTATTCCCTGCACTTTGCCTTTGGGAGATTGAGAAACCCATTACATTTTTTAGTGGTTGAGAAAATGTTGCCTGAAAACATCACTGTACCTGATGTTGGTTCTTAGGTGCTAAAACACCAGGTTGTACAAATAGTTCATTTTTTTTTTTTGGTGCATAGTTGTTCTAAGAGTGCAACTTGCTTATTCTAGAAGCAGGGTTAAGTGGACGCAGAGAATGATTCAATGATATATTAGTTAAAGGCTAGTTGTAACTTTGAAGTGGTGCTTCACTTGTATAAAGAGCTTCACATTTAGTTCCGAGCTTCTTAAAGAAGGTGAAGGTCATGGAAATGTGAGGGATGAAAAGGGATCTAGATGAAGGATTACCAAATAGTTGACCTGAACTTCTGGAGCCGACATTATGTGGGAACTGAGTAATATTTTGACCAATATGATCCTAATTTCAGATATATGTCTAAGCTTCTTAAGATTTTATATGGTATGTGAATGAGGAGTGGTTAATTTGCTCTGTAAAATGTCTGCTAGTTGGTAAAATGACAGATTTGTACACACAAGATGGGTTGTTTTATCCGCTGTCTTCGGTCTTTTCTCTTGCTCTTGTTTCATTATATCTAACTTTTCTCTGTGATTGTTGAATGTGTGTGTTTGCCCAGCTTTCATGCTTTTGAAGTGATTTGTGGAGCGAAATAAGTAGGCTACTTGTATAAGGAAGTTAGTAAGATATATTTGGACCTTTTTTTTAACCGCTCTCCCACCAAGAAAGAAAAGAAAAAGAAGCTGCAAGAAATGTATTTGTGCCCTCAGCATCATATGTGATCCTGAGAACAATGTTTTGGTTTTTTGAGTGATGTCATACTGAAGCTTCACAGCTTGAATGAAGGCTTTTAATCAGTTCATTACTTTAGATAACAGTTGGGTTAGGCTTGAAGTTTCAGTGTTGCTTATATTCTTCATTTCGTTAGTGTTACAGACACGCTCAAAAGATTAGATACAATTTGGGGTGTGTCTGGATTGTCTCAGATATTATGATGTTTATGTTTTAATCATGGAAATAGTTAAAATGTTTGAGATGGGTTATATGATGTTTAGCTGCTAAACATTTCTTTTACCACTTGATTTTACCGTCATGTCCTTCACAACGTCAGAAATAGCTACTCTATGATGCCTAAGAATATCATGGCTCCTTACCATTAACATACCTTGTTATGGGGGCATTGAAGGATGCTAACATACCTTGTAAGGGGCCTTAAATATAACGGTATGTTAAGATACCATTAACATACCTGGTATTTCTGGTTGAGTTATTCCGGTGGACCAAGTCATACACTTGAGCCCGAATCCTTTCTTTATTTCTGAGCAGCAGTTGTTATTGGGTTGCTAATCAATCTGATTTCAGATGGACCAATTCTACCTTTCTCACATGCTTCTTGTGAAGTAACATGACATGGCAATTTGGTTGGTATCTTCATTGCGGAATTTATAGTCAAAACATAAGTTACCATGACATACTTTCTTTGACTTCTTATTGTTCTAATCTCATCCATGGGCCTGGAGACGGAGGAGGCTTCCCTCGCATGTCTATTTATGTTTTTGTTTTGACTTTTCTTGCTCCTTTTCTCACCAAATTTGAAGGGGAGATTATGGAAATTTCATTCAAAAATGCTGAGTGGTAAGTATTTTCTACATCCATCTTACTGGTCTTTTCTAAAACCTAAGTGCTCTTCTGCCCTCAAATGATGCAGATCTGGAGAAGGCTTCTTGATCAAAGGGAAGTGGAAAGTGCCAGATGTTGGGATATTCAGAGTTTATCAAAATGATCTCAGTGGGGTGGACTTGTAGCATGTGACAACTCAATTGTGGTAGTTTTGAGGTCCTTTCTTTTTGCCTGTGCTTGCCAACTGTGTTTCAATTTAGATGAATGAAGTTTGAAGTGATGGAGGTTGTTGATGAGCTTCTTTTGCTTTGTACAAGCTGTGTTAGGTTACATTCTTCTTGGTGTGCCAGAATATTACACATTTTCATTTTCAACCCTCAGTTTCATTTATTTGGTGGAAGTTGGTAAAAGTTGGCAACATTTACTAGTTGATCAATCCATGATGATAAAGCATTGACGCCGAAGCCCATAATGTCACTTTCCATGTATAAGACCTATAAATAAACTTGCAATTCAAACTTAATATAATAGCATAAATGAAGCGTGAGTGCTGGGTGTGTACTTGTTGATGATGGGAAATGGATTATTAAAAAATATCTTGACAAAGTTCTGCTGCCACAGGGACGCTATGCTTTTGGAAGTATTAGATTTTGAAGCATATCTGGTGTGTTTTTTCTATCTTCATGAGGTCGAATGGTGGCGGACGGTAACGAGACTTGCCGACTCTTTCTATGAGGATGAAATGAGGAAGTGAGGTTTTGAGTGAGCACTCTAATTCGGTGGCTCTTTTGGGAATTCAGTGGACGAATGATTTTTATTCTTTCCACAGAACTTACAGGCGATGGCGTTTAATGGTTGATTTCCTTGTGCTCTAGTAACCTGATTGAGATGTAAATTCTTGGTCATGGAGTGACCTAACGGGTCAATTAATCCAGTCAGGCAGCCCGGGGATAACTGAGAGTGACGCTTTTCTAGCCCGATTTGGCAAGGTTTGATTGGGACCTCAAATAAAGATTTGACAAAAAACGGTAGATATGTGTGGGTTCCTACTTAAGAAGGCGGTGGGCTTTTCCAATCAGGCGTGATTTTTGATAGGAAATGTACGAAACGTTGTCGAATTTGGAAGGATAAGTATTTTATATTTAATAATTTATTTTTTAAATTTTAAAAATAAAAAATATATAAATAAAAAAATTTTATATTGTAATATAAAAGTATATTATTCGTTAGTGCAAATGTAACCTCTCTTACATAGGTGAAAGGAGATATATGAAAGATTTACTGTGGATGGAAAGATTTGAAAGCATATTTCTTTTGTTTGTTTTGTCGGAAAAAGAAAATGTTATGATCATATTCATTGGTGAAAATTAGCGCGCGTTATTGTATTGATGTGATTTACTCATGGAAAGTGATTTTGCCTCCTTGTGGAAAATGGGAATAGGGGCCCCGTGGGGGGACGCGATGCTGTTTCTCAAGATTAATAATAAGAGAGTATAGGCCGGACAAAAATTTACACCATTATTATATATAATTTAAAAATTAAAATATTTTTTAACCTTATTCTCTCTTTATTACATATTTTTTGTTCTCGTTCTCTCGTAACTCTTTCACCCTGAAAGCATAACTCTTTCATAATTTTCACCCGAACTTGTTTAGAATTCAAAAATTTTTTATTTTTTTCAATTTTTTTGAGATTTAAAATTAAGAAAGTTTGATATAATTTTTTTATCTAATTGTAGTGTATAACTTAATTTAATACTAAATTTATTAATTTTAGTAAAATTATAGAGAGCGTGACATAGAAGAAATTGAATAGAAAGAAAAGAGTTAAAAATGATTGGTGTTTTAATTATATATAATTAAATTTTAAAATTATATATGATAATACGCAAAATTTGTTGACATAATCATGTTTCGCCTTTCGTTTTGGTTCACTTCGTTGTCTAGAGGAATGAAGAAAGTGGGTTTGGGGGCGGGGAGGGGTTGTGACGTTCATGTCTCTCCTTCACTTATCTTTCAGACACCCTGGTTTCCTTGATCCGTCTTCTTGCCTTTCCCGTCTCAAAGGAATCGATTACTAAATACTAAGGTTCTACTTGGATTGGGTTTTACACAGAACCTAATACAAATTTCTCATCTCATATCTCATTTTTTCTCTCACAAAAATTTCTCTCTCTCGAAATCCAAGGCAAAAAATCTCAAAACCAAACTATATTCATTCACACCATAAGTCATTAATTTAATTCCGTAAAACAGTGGCATAATCAACTCGCAACGAAGCATTTGATTAATATGGGGTTCCTGTAAGGCACATGGTGGTGTCTTATTGTGGATTTGTTTTAGGACTATGATAATGTTTCGTTCTTTCTTTAATACCATCTCCTGCGTGCGAGTTGACGCTAGAACAATTTTTTTCCTATGATGTTTTGATTAATTCGGCACCTTACTCAACCAACTCGATACTAGAGTGGGTAGAATTTTGAGAAAGAGTAAAAGGGAGAGAATCTCTGCGGACGACCAGCAAACTGTGGCAGCACTTGGTCCTCTTTTTCGTTCTCCGGAATGAAATGAATCGAGCTCCACTTGGAAACCTGCTTTCTAAAGAAAAGGTGTGATTAGGTGGTGGCGTATTGAGCCAAAATGGGATCTCTGACTCTGAGTAGGTCGCCCTCGAGGCTTGAAGCACACAAAAGAGGGTCCAGAAAACTTGTGGTGCAGGCCGTATTAGAATCCACCATCATCACAAAAATATGCCGAGATTCATGCGCAGTAGTCAAGTAGCGTCAATTAATGGCCAAGCCAAATAAGAAACTGTTTAGCGGCCAAAAACCACTGTCATCCACATTTTCTTCATTCCTCAGGTCCCCACCCCCCAAGTTCTAATCTCGCCATTAGGGGCCTCATTCATTATCATTAATGGAGCGATCTCCCTGATTTGGGAATATCTAAACACTAACATATGGGATGGCGTGGTATTGGCTTTGAGTTTCAGGACCTGAGGGAGGGATTATATTCTCTTCTCTGCTTCTCTTTACATCCCCTTGCTGAACAAGATAGTGCTAATTGTGTCGGGAAGCGAGCCACGGACAACGTGAACAGTAGTGCGATTTGCCCCGAGGGTCAAGTGTAAATAAAACCAGATTGAATGTGGGCCTTGTTTGTTTACAACCAAAAGCAAACGGTTCATCTATTTCACTTGCACCAATCCAAGCCCCAAAACAAGAAAGCAAGCAGAAGAAAGTAATGAGAAGAGAGAAAAATGGCTAGCAGAAAGTTGTTGATTTTTTCCTTTCTTTCATTTTCCCCTTATTTTGATATCAGGAATAGGGTCTTTTAGCAGAGGAGTAAAATAAGTAGCTGCATGCAACAAGTGGCCAATTCTTATCTTATCGTGTTTCAGAAATGAGCAACATATCAGGCATTGATTATCATTTCCCGTATGAAAACGAAGGCATCATTCTTTGCCCATGAGTAAAGCCAGGACTTCCTCAAACATCATCCTTGTATCTGTGGAAGATGTCAAGTCCTTATCCACCTTTTTTTTTGGGGGGGGGTTTGGGGTTGTGGGGAGGGGACGGTGAGATTAAGAAAAGAAATAAGGTATTGCCTCATATGATCACCTTGTTAGAATTACTTGAATTAACAAAAGCGGGGGAAAAAAATTAACGTGTTAGACAGCTCCTCATAACCACATAAAATTCTAGATATCATAATACATTCTTCAGAAAGCTTAGATACCTGCTGGAATGTCATTTATATCTCTTACATTCTGCCTCAAGAGCTCAAATTACTTAACGGTGATGAATCATTGACTGAGAAGTTAATCAGTTCCACCTAATCAGCAATAATCATTTGATTTTCACTCTTCATCAGTAATATCATCGTGCCGGCTAGCTGATGTTGTACTCCCGTTTCAGCTGACATCTTTCCATTCTCTGAATAACAGGGAAATTAATCAGAATCAGAATATAAAGAGAGGACTTTGGCTGCGTAAGAAAATAACTACATAGGAGTAAAGATTTTTGCTAGTTTGTGCATGGTGATATGCGTTGGATTCTTTTCTGAAGATGGAAAACTGAGGACTATACTACACTTGATTATGTGAAACAGAGGAAATTGAAGGAGAGGAATACTCACGCCACCATAGGAGAGCCTGGCATTTTTGTTCCCACGATCGGAGAAAACGCCTGTTATTGAACTGGAAACAGCAAATCCCTTCTGAGAAAATCCTTTCGATGACTCTTCGCAGCTGGAAGAGCTCGAAGGCACAGGTGGAGGCAGAGGAGCAGAAGCCAAAGGTACCAGTTGATTATCTCCATCATCATCATCAGAACTATCATCGTCATCACCTTCTTCTTCGTTATCATCTGGATCGCTCTCATCATCATATTCTCTATCGTTTTCTCGATGACGATCGGCATGGATAGTACTGGTGCTGCTGCTGTTGGCGCAGACCTGACAGATTGACACCGTCTGCCCAAGCCTGGGACCGGAGGCAGTCCAAGGGGTCGTAGATTGGCAGACATGGCAGAGCAGAATCCTGGAGTGCTTGGCTACAAGGAAGTTGGCCGTATGAACTTTGGCATCGCAATCCCAGCAGAGGGTTGCTTGATCTGATTCACAGTACATTTTGGCAACAGAGTTGCATAGTTCGCACTTCTTCATTTTCTTGGTTTTGTCTTTTACCTCTGAAGACCCTCTCGATCTTTATGTCATCATGAGGTAGATAGATAATCTTCTTCAGGTAGATATATTTTTATTTTTATTTATTTTTTCCCTGTTATTCTCCCCGAAACACAGCAAAGGGTCAAGACTCAAAGAGTAGGACAACCGGCAAGCTAATACTAGGCTGCAGTCTTTTAGGTTCTTGCATTCTATTCTCGCTTCTGTAAAATACATGAAATAATTTTAAATAAAACATATAAAATAAAAAATTATTAAAATTTATTTTAAAAAATTACACAATAACCTAAATAATACTATTTAATAAGTATAATATTTAAAAGTAATAAATTACATTATTTAAGATGATTAAGATTAAAATAAAAAATAAATATACTATTGATTTAGGTGATTAACAAGCAGCATCAGTACTCGTTGAACATTAAATTTGAGATTGAATGTAGTGGTTAAACATTAATGATTCCATATTTTGTTGGTGACTACTTATTTACTCTATTTATACTGTGTTTATGGTGTGATCCGTTTCATTCTTACCCTTCAAATCCCAAACCTCATAGTAAAGATTATCTAATTTTTCATTGACAAAACAAACTACAATATGCCATAGGTGGAAGCACTAAATTCATTGCTGACATTTTGGTGCCAAAAGCAGAGCTGAAGAAATTCCTTACATTTCAAAAGGGAAAAATTCATCGCGTTATTTATTTTCTTCTTAACTATGAATTAGATTCTGAGTACCTAAAGGGATGAAAGGGCTAACTAATGATTGTACCAGCAACTCCTAAATTAAGAAAATAGGAATTTTCTTTTTCCTTTTATTAATAAATGTCGGGTTTGTATCAAAGTTAGCGAGGTAGAAGATTCTAAATATATGAAACACAAGGCAAATGCTGCACCACAAACGGAGAAAGGTGGGAAAGGAGCTTATGGGGCCATGCTTTGTTAACAGAGAAAGGCGGGGAGAAGGAGAAAGAGGTTTATGGCAATTAAAGAAATGTGCAGGTCCATGCTGGTGGAAAGATTTGATTGGTTAAGGAAATAGATGCCATGCTTTTATGCAGCACCTAATAATGTGTTTCCTAGTCCATACACCAAAAGATGTTACTGCTGCTGTTTGGCTCTCGTGGATGACAATTAGCAAAGCATCCTATACCATTGCTTTGGAGACGTGTGGTTCAGTACCTGGGCCCATCATCTTCGGCTGCCACTTCTACGGCACAAAAACCAACTCTCACGCTCAGCATCTCAGCCCCCAGCCAGACTTCATGAATTTTCTTCCTCTATATGTAAATTCAGCTCATTACACTCATTTTGAAGTCTACTTCGGAAGAGCTTATCCATTAGGCTGATACTTATGGTTTTCACAAAATAAAAAATAAAAAATAGGAGGATGACTGACATAAAAGAAAGAGTTGCTAAAATAATTACAGTCTGGGGTAATGCTATACCGTTTACCGTATTCTTTCTCAGACTTTTAACTGCCAATTAATAATAAAGATAACATTAAAGGGTGGGCTTACTGCCGGATTAAGGACTTCCGTGTGACTTGGGCTTTTCACTGACGGGGATAAAAAGAAAAAGGATGCGCAGAGAGAGAGAGAAAATTGGGCTTGCTACTTAACCTAAAAGATCCCCCCCCAAAAAAAAAAAAAAAAGAGACATGAAGGGTTTTTATTAGACGATCCACTGGACATTTATGCAACTGCGGGGAAAATGAGATATTAAATTTTGAATGAATAGAATAGAGATATTAAGGGTGTAATTGAATAGAGTTTGATTTTGAGATTTTTTATCTTAGGTTTCGGGAGAGAGAAATTTTTGTGAGAAAAAAAATAAGATATAAAATGAAAAATTTACATTGTATTCCGTATGAATCCAATCCAATCACATCCTATTGAAAGTAAACACACAAGGAGAGAAAAGTCTGATAACGAGAGTGCGCGACTTTTGCTGATTCGGATCAAGTTTAGGTAACCGGAAGTCAAGGGCTTGAACAGATGAGCAGCAGCACTGCAGCTTTCAATGAAGTCCAATTGCTTTTGATCAGTGGCGGCTATGAGGGCCATTGATGGAGGAACTTAACTCCGATCATTGGAATTGTCTGGATGATTTGGATGAAGTTACAATCAATTAGAGGGGAAAAAAAAAAAGGAAAATTGCTATGAGGGCTACTGGCGCGAGCAATTTGGTTCCGGACACACGTTAGATTTAACTTCATGAGTTCTTATATTTATTTTTAAAATAATTTATAAAATTTTTATAATTATTGAATTAAATTTTAAAAATATTTAAAATTGAGTAAAAAAGTACGTTCACGACCGGGATCGGCGAGTCAAATTTGACAAAAGCTGATTGCTAGTATGATGTAATATCAAGAAGAAAACTTGTGACGTTCTCTCCCAACTAAAAAAGATAAAAAAAAGAAAACTTGTAATGTAAAATGTAAAAAATTTTCCTTTTAACAATCTCGTCTATTACAAGGTTTTCTGATCATTTGGACATAAATTAAGATTGCATAAAATAAGGGATTTTTTAATTTAATACGCGCGATAATGAAATAATTATATTTATAAATGAATGTAATTTTAAAAATTTAATTGTTAATGTTAGGAAAAGATTAAAATATGTTTAAAAAGAAAAAAGGTAAAAGATACTATATTTTAAAAGATATAAAGTACTAAATAGAGAATACTATTCTTATTCTAGATAAAAGTAAATCATGCATACAAAGCCAACTATATAATTGAGTTTCAATTCTATTCTCATAAAAAAATTTATTTTCACAGAATTTAAGATAAAATTATCCAAAACAAACACAATTCAAATACACCCTTAAATAAAAATGTTGAATAAAGTCAAAACGAAAGGCTTCATACCAAATATCAATTTGCATCATTAAAAGGAAAAACTATTGTTTCTGTTTAAAAAATAAGGACTTTTAATTTTTTTCCTCTTAAAATGATTGATCTTTTACAAATTTTAAGTATTATTTTTTAAAAATTATCCTTACTATAAATATAATTTTTTATTTTTTATTATATTAGTAAATTTAATTTAAGATAATATATATATATATATATATATATATATACTATTTTTTTCTTAATTTACATAAAATTGTCCAAAAAAATTTATATTCTTAAAACGGAGAGAGTACGAGCCAAGCGATCAAATTTATTCAGTAGATTGAAACAAGAGACACAACGAGAAAGCTTGGATAATTATGAGAGTGGCTGTGATGAAACTCAATTCAGATAAAGTTAAGGTCGGTGGAAGTCAAGGGCGTGAACAGATGAGCAGCATCACAAACTTCCAATGTAATCCAATTGCTCCTTCAGTAGATATATATAAATAATCCAAATCCATCTTGGCAACCGGAAGTCAGTCCTCTGATGAACTGCAGCAGCCGGTCCTTCCTCATCAACCCTGATGGTGTATATTTAACTCACTGCTGGCTCAGGACGACGAGCCTCTACCGGTCCACAATAGGTTTCTCTTTAAGCTCTTCTCTCCAAATGGGATCGACAGAACCTTTCGACTGCTGGTACCAATTTTCCAGATAACAAAACCTTTCGACAGACGCCGTCATTGAAATCCCTTGAAGACCAGCAGACCCAACTCCTCTAAATGCCCTCTATAATAATTTCTTCACCCCCTTGTTCCATATCCATCCTCTCTTCCTAAAGTTCATCATGCAATCTGGAAGTATTGGTCTTGGGATCAGAGTTAAACTTCATATATTCAGCAACTGCCGATCTTTTAATTACCAAAGTAGGTGGGATAGAACCTGAGAGATTGTTGTCGCTGACCATACAGATGCAGACAAGATTATAGAGTCCTTCAATTCTCGGGGAAATGGAACATTAGAGTAGGTTGTAATTGATATATAGATAAATTATTCAAATTGCTCAAGGAAGTAGAGGAATATGGCCACCAATGTTGTTTGTAAGAGACCTTAACCGGCCTATTTGCTCACAAGCTAAACCATTCAATCGATTAAGATTTCTTAGAAGACCAACTTCATTTAGAACACTTCGCAGATTTCGGTTAACTAACAAATCAAGATTAATGAGCTTCAACAGCTTTGCCGTCGTCGTTTGCAAGAGAGAAAAAGAACTCTGTCGGAACCTATTTGGCGAAGAAGAAGGAAGGAAAAAGAAATAAACGAAGAAAGAGGAAAGCAAAATGTTTTTGATGCTGCTAATTTGACTCTTCTATTAACGTATGATTTGTTTAAAATGACCCAAGAAAAAGCCACATGACTGGATTAACGTCCAAAATAAATGGAAGGATTAAAGCCAATAACTTTTAGAAGTTTAAATGTCAAAACGTTCCATTTTATTTGTTTAAGTATTAAAATCTAGAATTGAAGAAAGTTTAATGGTTTTCGGCACATTTTTCTTTAAATAAAATTAATTTTATGAAATTTCAAACTTATACTCAAATTAATTTTATGAATACAAATATAATTGGATTGAGGCATTGAGCAAATATAATCGGCACTGATCATTAATTAAACATTGGCCAGTTGAATCACTACAGCCACCACATACTTACAAATACTAACGCATAGGCATCCAAAGTGCCTGTTTCAAAATATTAGTGGTGTACTTGGATTGAAAATCTTTTTTATTTTTATTTTTATTTTTACTTTAAGTCATACTTCTCCTCTCACAAATAATTTACTTTTATAATTTCAAATACAAATCAACTAAAAAAAATCAATCCAAATATGTCCTAGATTTTTTCATAAATTTAAAAAATAAATAAATAATATTTTTGTCATTATTATATTCTTAACTAATTTAATTTATTTTTTTAATATAAAGGTGAGTGAAAAAAAGTATACTTATAAGTGAGGGTAAAATTAAAAATATAATCTTTAAAATTAATAATTAGCCAAAAACTTTAGAAAAAAATACTAATAAAACATCCTATATTTTAAAATAGAATGAGTAAAATTAGCAAACCATCCTATACCATTGCTTTGAAGCCATGTGGTTCATGAATTGTTAGTTTCCTTTATTTCTCTTACACTATATATTGGGACTATTCTTCATCTCAAGAGAATCTGAGTTTTAGATTTATTTTGAAGTCTATTTCATCATATGATAGCCCAAATGCAAGTATTTGAAGTCTCTCTCCTATGCAATGTGCTTTTTTGGTGCTTAATTAGAAATAGTACAATATTTATTACTCGAATTGAGAGTGGGGACTTTTTGCTAATTCAGATCAAGTTTAGGTAACTGGAAGTCAAGGGCTTGAACAGATGAGCAGCACCGCAACTTTCAATGAAGTCCAATTGCTCTTTCAGTAGATGCATGTAAACGATCCAGTCTCCGTTTCCTTTCGGACTTGGCATTGGCACAACATATCCTGTTTGCCCTCCCCATGGGAAATAGTACGATGAAAATGCTGACGGACCCCATCCGAAGTCCATCTTTGCAACCGGAAATCGCTGCCCTGACGAAACTACGACAGCCGGTCCTTCCTCTCTAACCCTGGTGGAGTATATTTTTGCAAATGCTAGCTCAGGGCGACGAGCCTCCACCCAGTCTATAAGCCCAGTAAAATGTTCCTTTGTCACGGCACCCTCGAGAAAATCGTGAACTTGATTCGCCGCCCAGCTCAAAGGTTTCTCTTTCAGCTCCTTGCATTTCTTCTCTCCAGATGGGATTGACAGAACGTTCCCGTAGTGTGATGCCATCGACTTTGCTTGTTTTTCATCTTCGCCAGAGAGTCTAGACCTCCCGTCAACTACAATGCCAAGTCTGCATATTTTGTCGTTGCTTTTGTCGACACTGGAGGCAAGCGTCTTCCACAAGAAGCCACTAAAAGCCTCAAGCTTAGTCCTCTTATTTTCGGGATTCTTGTTTGCATTATTGTTAGCCAGAGACTAGAGGTTGTTGATATCGTCACCCCTAATATAGTATAAACGGCTTATGGCCTCCAGCTCATCGTTGTTGGCCTCAGGTTGTGGATCTTTTGGGGGTGGTGGCAGAGATGAGATGGGCACATACAACTGGTCGATCATGGAATCGTATTGCCCAGGATGACGGGGAGAAAGCAGCACTGGTCTTCCGAAAGATGGCATCTGGGTCAGGGGACTGCCTTTAGCAACCTCCACCCATGACATAGTGAACATATTTGCAGAGTAGGCGTCTGTTAGCCGATGATCGACCGTAAATGCAACCACAAGTCCTCCGCATTTGAGCTGCGTAACCTGTAACCAGATTCACGAGCCACTCATGGTCGCAAACTGGCAATCGGTTTTCATTCTTTTCTAAGTTATTTCTAGTGAATTAATCCTGTTCTTCTTCACGTCAAGCATGGAACTGCTGCTGTGACGATAATCTTTTGACATTATATTAGAAAATTTATTCATTTACTACACAATGTGACTATGTATTGGATGCCATGTTCTTTTAACCGAATAATCCAATAAATTCCACGTGACCATTTAGGTTTCTAGTGAAACTCACCTGGACGGCGAGCAATCCGCTTCTCCTCGCAGGTACAAGCTTACCACGGAAACACTCGTCAGGACTGTAAAAGTTAAGGTATCTGAGCTCTACATCTGCAAATGCTTCAGTGAAATCCACCCCACGATTGTTACACAGAAGCTCAGGTTCTCCAGCGTCATTTCGAACCATTTCTCCAGCAAGCGCATGGAAAGATGACAATGTTTGGGCCAGAGATTTCTTAAGAACCGCAACCGCACGCTCGAACGTATATGTCTCGTCCAATGGATCTTTGTAACAAAAGACGGAACTCGGGTTCACCGGAGGCAAGAGCAAGTCGAGATTGGATAGTGGCAGCCGATGTTCTTGTATTGGCATCTCTGGTGCCACCACCTCAGTCTTCTTCACTGTGAGGGCCAACTCGGGTTGCCTTTTCACATCCATTTTGAATGTCTATTAAATTGGACTATGAAGCTCAAAATGAGGATGCCCAAGATTGTGAAAATTGCAAGTGAAGGGATGGGGTTCTCAGTTAAGCAGAAGAATATATATAGACACATGTATGCTTCAATAGCAGTAGGAAGAAGATCTTTCAAAAAAATTTTTGTTTTTAAAAAAGAAAAAAATCATGACTTAACCTCCATTGTCATTGTTTTATGGTTGCACTCTTCGAGTTCGACAATAAAAACTTTAATGCTTCATTGATTTTTAAGGCCTAACCTCTACAAACTCGACATCGACATCGCGAGCATCATGGTGAAATGGCAAGCTATTCCGTGGCATGTCTTATCATATTATTTGGAGCGGACCCTCTTCTCTGATTTCACCACGTATTGATTTGGCGTGATTGGTTAATAGTAATTTTGTCCTCAAAACTAAATGAGTATAAATTAAAGTTACGTGGTCATATTTCTATTACTCCCTCGGAAAATATATACAACTAATAGCTTTAAGGTCCTACTATTTCTTAACGTTGAACAGTCTTTCACCTATTTATGAATACTCCTTGGTTGACTCACTGACATTGCAGTCAAACTTGACGAATTGATGAGAAAATTACAACACTTAAATGGACAATTTCAAATAGCTGAATTAGTCTCCATTCGGTGAAGACCAACTTGTTACGAATGAGATATTTGATTCACTTGAGGATTAAGATGACCATTTTGTGATTGGTTCAAATGCGTACAGAACGTGTCTTCACCTCCCTGCTCTTCCAAGAAAGGTGCCCATGATCTCCAGCAACAAGGTGGGTCATCTCTTTTATTATAAGGCTTTGAAAGCAAGTGGAGTTACATAATAAAAAATCATTAAAATTATCTGGAATATTAAAAAAGGTCTGCAGAAATTAATGCTTCTTCTTGATTGCAAGGTTAGCAGTTTGCAGCATCGAGAAGATGAGTCTGCCAAATGTCAACTTTTCCAAGCCTGCACTGATTTGGGCAGCCAATGTCAGACGATGAAAATTATAATGCGAAGAAATAATGAAATGAGTTTGGATGATCTTAACTTAATTTTCGCTAATTACTTTGTCTTCTCTCTCTCTGGCTAACTAGTGTTCGGAATGAACGCATACATTTCAATCGACAGCATTTAGGGCGCCGTTTGAAATTTTCAGAGCATTTGTCATCTTTTTATGCACTGTTTTATAAATTTTTTTCAGTAACAACTAAAGTTTTATTTTAGACATTTACAAAGTAATTTAATATAAGAAATTTAAAAATTAAAATTAATATATAATTTAAAAATTATTTATTTAATAAATTTAGTTTAAATTAAGAAGTTTAGCTAAACAAAAATGATAAAGATAAGTTGTTTAAAACTTTTTTAATAGATTAAAGATAATTCTAACTAATTAATTTTTTAAATACTAATTAAAAAGTAAAAGCATAATATTATAAAAAAATTCAGAATAGGTAAAATAATAGAGTAAGAAAACTAATATAAAATTTTAAGTCTTAAAATTTGTAATTAAAGTGCCTAAGAATAACTAAATTTATATTTAGTAATAGTTACTAAATAATTAAATTTTTAATTTTACAAAGTAATTGAATATACGGAATTCAATTTCATTAAGAAAAATATGAAATTTAAAATTCAAGTTAATATATAAGTAGTTTTATAATTTTTTAAAATAATAATTAAAATCTCATATTTTTACAAAATAATTTAATATACAAAATTTAAAATTTAAAATTAATATATAAGTTAAGAATTTAACTTTAATAAATTTAATTTTAATTAAGAGATTCAGTTAAATAAAAATAATAAAAATAAATAATTTAAAGTTATCTTAATACATTAAAAGTAATCTTAATTAATTAAATTTTTGAAGATTAATTTAAAAAATTAAGATGAGAGATTTTATGTAAGCCTGAAAAAATTAAGAGACAGAGGAAGCATGTCTATTCGCTGGACTGCGGTCTTCTAATTTGTTCCTTTAAAAAAAAAAAAATTATCGGGGTGTGACTTGATGTCCTGGATTGCGGTCTTCCAATTGTCTAATCCGCCCCGTCTTCGTCTTTTCGAAATCAAATGCAAATATCCATACACCTAATTGGGCTCAAAGTAGACAAACCAGTAGCAATGCTGGCCCACTCCGGAGTCCAATACCAACGAATTAGTAAAAGCTTTTGATCACTGGTAGCTATGACGGCCCATTCGTGCTGGAACTTAACTCCGATGATTGGAATTGTATGGATGATTTGGATGATATTAATGAACGAACAATCAATTAGAGAAAAAAAAAGGAAAATGCTATGAGGGCCATTGGCGAGTCAAATTCGACAAAAGCTGATCGCTAGTACGATGTAATATCAAGAAGAAAAACTTTTGACGTTCTCTCCCAACAAAAAAAAAAAAGAAAAAAAAGAAAAAAACTCGTAACATAAAATGTAATTTTTTTGGCCTTTTAACAATCCCGTCTTTTGATCATCTGGACATAAATTAAGATTGGAGAGAATAAGGGATATTTTTTCCATTGTATCTTTGATTAATAAGGGATAACCAAAGAATTATATTTACGGATAAATATAGTTTTAAAATTTTTAAAATTAAAAATTAAATATTTTTAAAAGAAAAAAGTAAAAGATACTACATTTTAAAATAGATAAAATACTAAATAGAGAAATACTACTCTTATTCTAGATAAAAGTAAATCATGCATACAAACAGAGCTGTCAACAGGTCTAAATGGGTCCGGGACACCTTATTCCAGACCCGGACTCGATTGACTGTTAAGGGTATCGGACCAGACCCAATTACTCGGCGAGTCTAAATAGGCTAGACCCGTACTTTACTCAATAGGGTCTTGGTTCAGGTTTGGGTAAAACTGATAAGAATTTTTTTAAAAAATCTAATATATAAAAAAAATTCAAATGATTGTTGGATCAAAACACATCTAATGATTGTAAAAAAAATATAAAATATTTATTATTAAAAATTTAATAAGCTTCTGGATCTACTGTGTTCGAAATATTACATGTCATATATATACCCATTTAGAATGTGTATTATCGAGTCTGATCCGAATAAACAGGTATAAATAGCATATCGTACTCAATGTTATCAGACCGGGACCAGGTCAAGTTCAGGTAAGACCCAACCCATTGACATTCATACATACAAAACCAACTCCCAACCTAATGGTTGAAGACTTAAATAAAAATGTTAAATCGAGTCAAAACATAAGGCTTCATACCAAATATCGAATTGCATCATTAAAGGGAAATACCATTCTTTCCATCTAAAAATATAAGGACATTTTATCTCCTTTTTTTCTCTCAAAATGATTGATTTTTTGTGAATTTGAAGTATTATTTTGTAAAGTTATTTTTATTATAAAAATATTTATATATTTTATTTTTTTATTATATTAATAAAATTAATTAAAAATATAATAAAAAATATTTTTAATCCACATAAAAATATCTAAAAAATTTTATATTTTAAAATAAAATGATGGTACGAGCCAAGAGATCAAATTTATTCAGTAGGTTGAAACAAGAGACACAACGAGAGAGCTTGGATAATTATGAGAGTGGCTGTGATGAAACTCAATTCAGATAAAGTTCAGGTTGGTGGAAGTCAAGGCCGTGAACAGATGAGCAGCATCACAAACTTTCAATGTAATCCAATTGCTCCTTCAGTAGATATATATAGATAATCCAGTCCCCGTTGCCCCTTGGACTAGGCATTGGCACAACATATCCTGTTTGCCTACCCCACGGGAAATAGTACGATGAAAATGCTGGCACACCCCGCCTGAAGTCCATCTTGGCAACCGGAAATCAGTGCTCTGATGAACTGCAGCAGCCGGTCCTTCCTCATTATCCCTGATGGTGTATATTTTACTCACTGCTGGCTCAGGACGACGAGCCTCTACCCGGTCTACATACAATAGGTTTCACTTTAAGCTCTTCTCTCCAAATGGGATCGACAGAACGTTTCCGTGGTCACAAAATGTACAACCGGCACCGGCAGGCACAAATTTGGATTTTAATGGGTCGAGCGAGAATATAAAGTATATGCTTTGTCTTGAGTTGTGCTTAATTACTGCGTATAAAATGCGTCGCCAAACAAAGAAAGCAACTCGGCTATTTCCATCCGGAAGCGTTGAACAGCATGACATTGATATGTAGAATTTGTATGTATGTTTTTGTCTTCCTTTTATTTTTGTTTCTGTATTTTTTTTGGTTCCTAATTAAGTAGCTTGGATGGATGAATGGTTTTCCCGTAGGCATTTGGTACGTGATGTCGCAGCCCTTCTTCACTTATTAATTCTCTGCAGTAAAGAAGGAATATTACTAGATATGATAAGAAAGGAATTTGGACAGGAGTTTTGTTTTAAAATAAAATTTAAAATTTAAAATATAAATCTTATATTTTTTATAAATAATTTAATTTTTACAAAACTTAATATAAAAATTTCAAAATCAAATCCTATCAAATCCAATCACGCCCCAAGTCTTATAAGCCCAGATTCTGAAATAAGCAGCAGATGGCCTACTCCTGCATTTTGCTTTTGTTCGTTGCAATATTCAATTGATCTTGATTACGGGCACTTCCTAACTCCATCAATTCGGATAAAAATTGAATATCGGAGCAACTGAAACACAGTACAGTAGAGAGAGAGGGAGGGAGAGAGAAGGAGAGAAGATTACAGTAAATTGGCAATATAGAGAGACGGTGAAGTTATTAAAGACCGAGGGATAGAGACAGAACGGTTAAAGAGAGAGGCTTTGCAATTAACAAAAGGAGATGTTGACCAAAAGGATAGAAGTGTTATTTCAGAGAATTTAGCTCTGGCAATATATGGCCAGCCATACAAGATCTTAAACTGACGTTACTGAGGAAGACTCATGCGGTGGACCGGAGATGCGGTTATGAATTTCAGCAAAATTAATTTTTCCCCTTTCTTTATGAGTGCTACAAAACCCATCTCCAGTCTTAGATTTGACGAACCAGAAACAAACGATCAAGAAACATTCCCGGGAAGAAAGGACAGGTACACCATGAATAACTTATGTACTACTAATACTATGAAGACATTGATAATTAGATCCCAGCTAGCTCGACTACTCATTTGTTATGGCTTCCGCTAACAGCATTCTCGTGCTTTTCATGAGATCAGGACTCAGCCTGAACATGAGAACACAAAATTCCATCTCGTTCAGATTTCCATCACCATCTGAATCGCCTTCTTTCAACATGCAAAGCAACTCGTCGTCGCTCATGCCCTGCAATCCTAACGAAGCCGAGTTCTTCTTCAAACTCTCGAATGTGATGACTCCCTTATCCTGATCCATCAACATGCGAAAACCATTGCAGAGCTCATCCAGGAAACCTTCTGCGCCAAGTTTCTCCACCATGCAGGGAAAAAAATCCTCGAACTCAACCTCTCTTTTCAATGCCATGGATTTGCCTTTTGCTATCGGTGTCGTTGGGGATGTGGTTACCTGAAAAAGTTAATCTGAAAAGGATGGCATTGTGAAGGGGACCTTAAATAACACTTAGAAGACCCCATGAGGAGCGGGGATTGATAAGGGAACGAAAGTTCTTGGGGGAGGGAGTACTCGAAGGACATGCCAACGGAGGGTACAGATAAGAAGGAGTCTAATGCGTGGGTTGCCATTGTTTTGGAGTCAAAAAGTTCCATGGCGGTTTCATGGTGAAGCAGGAAGTTCTCCTTCCTCGAAGGTGCTTGAGAAGATACTCCCTCCCCGATATCTGCTTAATCTAGATTGCGTACACTGGTCCCGGGATGGCAGCGCTTTTTGTTTTTACTTTAAAAAACGACAGAAAGTAATTTGAAGGCAACTTCTGGGCACATGGCCGACGTTCCTGTGGAAGTAACAACACAATCCTTCTAATTATACCAAAAAAAAAAAAAGAAAGAAACTATACAATTCTTCTTCATGCAGCTGGAGACTCTTTCTCCTCTTGTCTTAGAAGATTGCTGGTTAAGCATTATACAGTTCTAGCCGATACACGTCATAAAATCAAGTAATATATTGCACATTGTTGATGTGTTCAACAGACTTAACTTGTTTTGTTTGGAATATTTTTAATTTCTTTTTATTATGTATGGGCTCAAAAAATATGAAATTTTTATCAAATCAATTAATCTATCAATCTGAGCTGAAAAAAAAGGACCGTATAAAATCAAATTTGTCCATGCATAATAAACATAATGCGAGGAGTTTTTCCCCTTCCTCTGTTTTTTTTTTTTTCAGTTGTGCTACTTTTGGTGATTTTGTCACTTTTCTTTTTTTTTTTTGAAACTGTAAATGTACTTTTACCAAGAATCTACGGAAGTGTTTGAGAAGCCAATGCTACTCTTTAATTAACTTGCATAAGGTCGAAATTTGATTCAACAAGGGGCAATACTGTCGAGTGCCTACTTGAATGTGCATTAGTTGTCTACTGATCTCCAGCCAGATTAACATGGAAATATCTTGAATAGGCTCAGACTTTGGGTGTTTCATCTAAGGCTCCTGCTGTTGAAGATGGTGAGCGCATTTGGTTCTCTTCTTAACTCACCCAAACATACATGTATAATTCTTCTCTTAGTACATGATAATATAATACATAACAAATAATCAAATATATCACAAAGTTACAAATTCTATTACAAAAGAAATAATTACCTTATTATAAAAGAAAATAAGAGCAGAATTGAAGAAAATTTGAATTTAAAATTTTTATTTTAAATTTTATAAAACTTAAATTATTTATAATTAAGAATGGATGTGAACACGGTATCCAAACACAAACAATTTGAGTGTTGGAAGATTCATTGTTAAAGTTGAAATCTATTAAAACTCTTCGAACTTGATAGTTGGGCCCATAGACATCCGCTTTAGGGACTATATTTCGATTAGGTTTTGGCGTTATCCGTGAAAGGTTTTCGCTTAGCCAGAGTTGTTATTATTGTTATTATTGTTTTTGGGAAAATTTTTAGGTGAATCCAATTCACCCTGGATTCACCAGAGAGTGCCACCACGTCGCCCCGAATTTATTACTTTTGGTTCCCTGCCATCTTCGTTTTTTTTCTTTTACATCAGCCCTCAAACCCTGCAAATCTCTCACTAACCATGGTTAGCCCAAAATTTTGAATGACCCGCCTACCAATCACCCAGTCAGTTTCACCTCTGCTAAAAATTTCGACAAAATTCAAACCAATCCATTTGGAGGAGTCGAGATCTATTCCGAATAGGCTCCATTTGCTGCTATGAACCAGTTCCTTCCAGATTTGAAGTTCAAATGCAACCTCTTTCAGCACATCATTAGTCATCCTCTTAAGGCACAAATCAACAATAAATTCACTATGTTCTACTTTGTAGTACAGGTTATCATGAAGCTCTTGAAATTGAACTCACACCAACCAACAAAAAACCAACTTGATTTTATTTAAGCAAAACCATTATATGCATCCTCTTTAGAGTTTCATGTACAGAGAGTTAGCAGAACACATACTACAACCCTCGAAATAAAAATTAACGAGTTTTTAAGATGAATTAGACTAAAATAAACACAAAAGAAGCCCAATACAAACAAATTAGTTCCAGAAAATCACAAACACATCCATTCGAGTGTATGTAATTTACTTCTACTCTTCATCTCCATCCTCACCTTCCGAGGCATTCTTTGAGTCATTCTATACATTCAAACCATGAATCAATCAGTCGGAAGCAAACCAAAAGACTAGAAAATAAGAAATATGAGAAGGAATAAGAGAACTAAAACACTGTAAATTAGAGGAGAAAAAGAAACTTTGAATTCTTAAATAAAAGAACTAAAAGAGTACGAATCTCTCATTAAAAGAAAAAAGGGAAAGAAAGAAAATAGAGTAGAAATCTAGATTCTTAAATAAAAGAATTAACATAAAAGAAATCTGAGTTCTTAAACAAAATAACTAATACAAGATCTAAATTTAAATATTTTTCTTACAATTCATCTAAATAAATGGAATACCTTTTGTAGACACTGGATTGAAGTTACAGATCTCTGAATAAACCTACCAAATCCTAATTTCTAGTAGTTTCAAAAGTCTAGAAATTCGACAGAAACATACTAGCAACAAACGGTTTATCCACATCAACAATGTCTATGTAGCTAAAGTTTAGAGGCCTTTCATTGGAGCTCAAGTTTTATGGGAAGTTGAGTTGCAGAAGAAAGAAACAACGGGAAGAAGATAGTGGCGCTGGGTGCAATGGATAAGGATTTGGTGCAATGGAAATTTGTGAACGTTTATATCGAAGGATAAATTTACAATTTCAACCTTGAGACTAACCCTAGTAAGTAGGCATAAGCTATTATTTTTTAAGATAAAATTATTACTAATTGAAACTTGACATGAGCTATTATCAAAAAGTTTTTTTTTTTAATTTTTCATTATTTATTTTTTATTAATCATTTCATATAATAGTAATGCAAATAATAATGAATAAAAAATATAAATAATTTCGGAGTCATGTTAGCTCTTTTTTTGTTTCTAAGGGAAGAATCCCCTCTCAAAAGAAAATGGGGGGAAGTCCAATGACAAGTCTCCAATTCAATTTAATCGGATCAGAGAGAATTCATCGATGTTAGGCTCTCTCTTTTTTTTTTCTTTTTTTTGGGCGGCTTATTCTTTAAAGACTCAATTAGCAAAGAAATAGAATACCTCCCCATTAAAAATTACATCTCCCTATTAAAATATTTAATATCAAAATTTAAAAATATTACATCTTTAACTTAATGTTAAAATTAAAGTAAAAATTCAAAAGTATTAAATTAAAAATTAATTTTAGCAAAAAAATACTGAGTCGGTCTGTGTTTGTTGGCAAGCTAAGCACAACGAGCCAAATAAACCTGTATTTAAATAGATTTACACAAATTATGTCTAAATTTATTTATTTATGTGAATAAATAGGCTAATTCCGACACAGGAAGCTGTTGTCGCACGCAGAACTCAAAGGATCTACTATGTAGTATCTGGATCCCAATCGTCTTGAGGCCCATAAGCACCTGTAAATTTGGAGCGCATCTCAAGAACTATAATGTGGCCCATATGAAGAACAACATTGCCCTTCTCACGAGAACAAGTGTAGATCTATAGTAAGGCCCAATTATAGCATTCCGAGATGTCTTGATTTATGACCGAAAAGGAAAAGTTTTGTGTTTCATACAAATCCAAATATCTAATTGCTTTCATTAAAAAAAAAAAAAAAGAAGCTAATTGCAAGTTGCATTTACCTATTCTCCCCGTTACTGACCAAAAGAAAAATGAAATTCACACATGTAAATAGTTTCAAATTAATTTACTTTTCAAACTTTTTGGTCCTAAAATAATTATTAATTTATTAAATCAACAAAGTATTTATGGTATTTTTTTTTTAAAAAAAAGCAAACATGATTTTTTTCAATCTTATCCTTACCTATTTTAATGCACCAACCACAATATTAATTATATTACAAAGTTCTAAAATGGTTTTCATTTATTTTTTTGAGATATTTGGATAGAATTATGAAGTTTATGTTTCAATTTATCAGATAATAAATATTTTAATTTATCCAAAAAATGATACCTTAAAAATATTTATATTTCAGTCTCCTTCTGTTCATTTAGAATCTTCGATTCCCCATACGAGGTCAACTACAACACAAGTCTTTGTCGAAGCCCGTAGTGTTTGACCCACCTCAACTGCTCCTTCTCCCTGAAATGGAATGATGGCGAAAGGGCGCAGCACGTGCAAAGACATTAACCGGACTCAGTAACTCTCCTACGAAAACATTTTTTCATAACCACTCTGCTTCAAATGAATAAATATATTACAGCCAATTGATGAATTATGCCACGTGCCCATCAGCCGTTACATTACATTCTTGCTTATTCCTGTATATATTCAATTTTCTTTTTACTGATATTCTGGTCGGAGAAATCTTCCACTGCACGGCTACTCCTAATTCCAGAAAAGAAAGGAAAAAAAAAAGAAAAAAGAAAACAGGCTTGCACAAATCATCCCCACTCTCCTCTCTTCTCTTTTTTTTAAAATAAATTTTTCAAAAAAATTCCACGTTCTTAGAAAATATTTCAGAAAAAATAAGGACCTATTTATGCGGTAATCACACGAAAAAAAAAACGGCGGGTAAAAGAATTTGATCTGTTTTTCTTCCTCTAGCTGAAGATATTTGTCATGTGAAGACGAAATAATTGAGTGAAAAAAAGACTAGAACAAATGACAGTTCTATCACTTTTTTTTTAAAGTATAAGAGTTACTAGTAGATATTATATAATTATAAATTATAAATTTTAATAAAAAATATTAACGAAAGAAAAGTAAATCTTGTACTATGTTCTATCATTTTCAATAACCACGGGTCATCGGAATCATACTTAAAAATAAGAGTGAGATTTGATTGAGAATTTTTTAGTTGAATTGTATTGAAAATCATAAAAGTAAATTATTTATAAGAAGTAAGAGTGAGATTTGATTGAGAATTTTTTAGTTGAATTGTATTGAAAATCATAAAAGTAAATTATTTATAAGAAGGGAGATTAATTTAAAATCCAGACTAAATAAAATAACTCCTTTTCAATTAGCGTTAGATAAGGCATAATTAGTAATTACACAAATTATCTACCGCACTTTACACACTCGTAGGTGGAAGAAGTTGAACGCTAATAATGATGAACATCACAACCATGGCTCACCGGTAGTTACTATTTGGCCAGTCAAAGGGATTTATCCAGAATTTGATGGGGGAAGCGTGAGACCTTTTAGAGAATCAGAATAACATAAAATAATGTCTTCCTCAAGAGAAAACAATCCCTTGAAGAAGTGGCAAAAGTGAAATGATGGTGCCGCCACGCATATTTTTGTGAGAAACAATAGCGCAGTTTACTTCATAAGAAATCTTACGCGTAGATGCACCAGATCGTATTGCTTTGTTTCACAAACTAAAAACACGTGCAAATTTTTTAAGTTAAAATTATTTCTTTTTTCATCTTGCTATTTGGGATTTTAAGATTAATGAATTAAAATTATTGTTGCAATTATTTTTGCCTAAATAAAAGAAGGCAAAAGGGATTGCTGATAAACCCAGAATTCATTGCAATTAAATGAAAAAGCTCCAAAACTCAATGATAGAATTCTCCCAATTAAAAGATAAACTCGATTTCATGACGTGTAAATCAAGCTTTTATCCTTTTAAGTTTTCCAGACCTTCACTTTTATTTGTCAAAAAAGATGAAAATGCATAAATCAAGGAATTACACAAATTCATACGAATTAGAGTTTGAAAATTTGTTTCACCATTTTTATTAATTTCGTTGTAAAAAATTTTTTTTTCCTTAATCTCTATTTTAATCATCATTTAAAATGCTCTTTAAATAAAAGTATACTATCTCTGTTTCAAAATATATATCATATTTTTTCTTTTTATCTATTTTAAAATATATGCTCTAATTTTTAATAAAAGTTTTATTTATTATTTTATTTCTAACTTTACTTTTATCTTTAACTAACTAATTAAATATTTATATTTTTTAAAAACTATTAATTTTTTAAACAATCAACCTAAATATCAATATTTAATTTTAAATTTTAATTTGATATATTAACTATTTATTTTTAATAGAAATATTTTAGACATTTATTAATTTTCTATAAAATTTAACAAAATTTTAATCTCTGTGTAAAAAAAATAGTAGTGTATTTTAAAACGACTGGGTATTTAGAACTTAATTAATTAACTATCTTCAAGTTTATAAATTTAACAAAATAAAAATAAATGAAAGAATAATTAACTTTATCAAAAAAATAATAATAAAGTGAACGCGCGTTCCGGAAGTAAAAGAAAAGAAAAACAAACCCCACGGGATTCTCAAAATTCCTTGGAACTTCGTGCGTGCAGGACATATCTGGCAAAGGAATAAATTTTCACAGTTGTTTTCAGGGCGCCATAAAATAGTCACTAGCAAGTTACCGTATTTGCATATTCAGGCCAACATGATCGATATGAGCAGGCTGTTGCACATTAATTTCTTAATTTGCAACAATTTGTCTCTGTTCATTATCGTGTATAACTTTCTCTTCCATTTGAGATGGTGGGGTGGTGGAGTAGTTGAATTTTTTCTGAAAATGATATTTCTCTTTTGTCTGCGGCCTTGTTTTCAAATTTACGTATGAAGTATAGGAATCAGATGTTGTTGTCCGCTACCTAACAAAATCAAAGATTTTTCCTTTTTCCTTTTATTATAACTTTGAGGGGTTGAGGTTGAAGGCCAATCTCAGTGTGCTGGTCAAAGAAGAATCTTCAACAATGTGTTTCAGCCTCCAGGTCAATTTTCTCAGCTTTATATGTTGAAAGTTTGGAATGTTCAAGAGACAGCAATTTGAAGTTTCTTTCTTTTTACGGACAAAGATATTCGAGTTGGGTTCTTGATTTCTGAATCTTTGCAATTCACTGGGGATTCAATTGAGATGGGTTGTGATTTCACAAGCTGCAAATACATATACTTGTGGATTCTTTGGTCCGTCGTTTGTTATTTTTCTTTATTTTGCTCTTCGGCTGATAGAATTTCAAGAGGCGAGAGGTTGAACGATGGAGACGTGATCATTTCGCAAGGCAAAATTTTTGCTTTGGGCTTCTTCACTCCTAATGGTTCAGATTTCCGCTACGTTGGAATATGGTACCATGAAATCCCAGGTCAAACAGTTACATGGGTGGCGAACAGAGACAGGCCTATCTCTGGCGATGGAGGAGTTCTGACGATTCACACCGATGGAAATTTAGTGGTTTTAGATGGAAATGGTCGCTTGGTCTGGTCCTCAAATATCTCGGTTTCATCAACAAATTCAACTGCAATTCTCATGGATAATGGTACTCTTGTTCTCAACAATAACAGCCGCGGGAGAAATGGCAGTAATAAGCCATTATGGCAGAGCTTCAGCCATCCGACGGATACCTATTTGCCTCAAATGAGAGCTTATGTTCAAGCAGGAGAAAGCATAACTTTTACTTCCTGGAGAAGTTCTAGTGATCCTTCGCCGGGAAACTACAGAATGGGCGTTGATCCTCGCGGAGCACCACAAATAGTGATCTGGGACGGACCCAATCGGCACTGGAGGAGCGGGCATTTTGATGGATTGGTATTTATCGGTATTCTTGGCTTGAGGCCTGTCTATCTATATGGTTTTAGGCTGTTGACTGATGAGGAGGGCAAAAGGTACTTAACATATAACCCATTCGATACTTCGCACCTGATAAAGTTTCGGGTACTTTGGGATGGACACGTGGAGCAAAGAATTTGGGATGCTAATTCAACGGAATGGAGTCTGATACAATTGCAGCCTAGTAATGAATGCGATGAGTATAACAAGTGCGGGCCTTTTGGAATATGTGATATGAGGAGATCTCCAATGTGCAGTTGTATGACCGGGTTTGTGCCAAGGGACCTGGTTCAATGGAACCGTGGGAACTGGTCAGGTGGATGTGTTAGGAGGACAGAGTTGCAATGCAACAGCACCGTTGGTGGTCAAGGAGCTGAGGAGGGGGGAGAGAATGCTGGGTTTCTGGGGATAGAGAACGTGAAATTGCCAGATTTATTGGATTATGTGGGTTCAGAAAACGCGACGGATTGTGAAGACAAGTGTTTGAAGAATTGCTCCTGCGCTGCATTCTCTTTTGTTAATGCAATCAATTGCATGATGTGGAGTAATGAATTGATTGACGTTCAGCATTTTGCAGAAGGCGGGAACAGTTTATTCCTTCGTCTTGCTCGCTCTGAATTACGTAAGATCAAACTTCAACTTCAACCAACTTAAGATTTACACGATTTCTTAATTGAATTGATTTCAGTCGATTACAGATGTCACCAAACACAGCAAATGTTTCGTATACCCATTGCCCCAGTGCTGTAATTGTCGCAATCAGTAAACCACATGTCCGCAAATTCCCTGGTTGTAGAATTTGT
The DNA here is from genome assembly GCA_030512225.1 of Rauvolfia tetraphylla. Taxonomy (NCBI): domain Eukaryota; kingdom Viridiplantae; phylum Streptophyta; class Magnoliopsida; order Gentianales; family Apocynaceae; genus Rauvolfia; species Rauvolfia tetraphylla. Next base: position 1,567,766 of record JAJQKT010000076.1, on the reverse strand, counting down.
AGCTGCACATTCTCTTACACGTTAGCTCCACTTTCTCTTCTTGTTCCTTTTGAAGTCAACAATTCCTGGCAGTTCAGTACCAGAAATAAAATATGCCCTACTCTGTGTTCCAATACCACTTTAATGTTTGAAGCATTGCCCATAGCCAAATACATCTGATATTTCAGTAGGCATGATTATTAAATATGAAGAAATCATTAAATCTAAACTAGATTTGGTAATCTCTCAACTAGTTGTAAATTGGTGAGAGTTTAAATGTCAAATGCTAGTTCTCATCCAATTCTCTACTTAAACAGGCAGCTAAAAAACGAGAACTAAACTCGCTATAATAGTTTCTCTAGCAGTGGGACTGGGAATTTTCTCTCTTAGTGTGTGCATTTTTCTGCTGCGCAGGCGCAAACGGAAGCAGCTAGGTATGTATTCTAGTCTATCTCTTGGTGGTTTAGCTTAATTTCTAGTGGTAATACAGAAGAATACAAGGCATACTTAATTTTATCATTTGACTGCAGATATGTTAAATTCCTCAAGTAAATTGCAAGAGACCAATCAAAATAGGAGTGGAGAATATTTTACAGACTTCTCCGGACCTGGTGATGTCAGTGTTGAAGGGCAGCAAGGAAAGGGACCAGAATTAGCATATTTCAGCTTTGCAAGTGTGGCAGCAGCTACAAACAATTTTTCTGATGAAAACAAACTTGGACAAGGGGGATTTGGCCATGTTTACAGAGTAAGTGCTCATGCTAATAGCTAAATCATGTTCAGCAGAATTATGACATCCTCTGATTTTGGTCGGTAAATTATATGGTTCTCTATTTCCAGGGCAAGCTACCATGTGGAGAAGAAATAGCGGTAAAGAGGCTTTCAAGAAAGTCTGGGCAAGGTCTAGAGGAATTTAAGAATGAGGTCATGTTAATAGCTAAGTTACAGCATAGAAATCTGGTTAGACTTCTGGGCTGCTGCATTTATGGAGAAGAAAAGATTCTACTTTATGAGTACATGGCCAACAAAAGTTTAGACTCTTTCCTTTTCAGTAAGTACATTAATGTAATCTTCCCTCTACTCACCAGCGTGATTTTATCTGCATTAATTATGAAATTTATCTTACATTTACGACAGATTCAGCTAAACGAACCCAATTGGACTGGAGAAGACGCTTCTCCATAATTGAAGGGGTTGCGCGAGGGCTCTTATATCTTCATCGAGATTCAAGACTCAGGATAATTCACCGGGATCTAAAGCCTAGCAATATTCTGTTGGATGAGGTTATGAACCCCAAAATTTCAGATTTTGGGATGGCCAGAATATTTGGAGGAAATGAAAATGAAGCAAATACAAACAGGGTAGTGGGAACATAGTAAGTATCTGAGCTTCACATGGAAAGTTCTGTTATATCAAATTTTCTATAATGAGAATTATAATCTAATCGGAATTTAATCCTACCCATCAATGCAGTGGATATATGGCTCCTGAATATGCAATGGAAGGTTTATTCTCAGTGAAGTCTGATGTCTATAGCTTCGGTATATTGATGTTAGAGATCATTAGCGGCCGGAGAAACTCCAGTTTCCGCTCAGCAGAGTATTCGAACATTATTGGATATGTAAGTTAAGATGAATTATGTTAATTTTCATCTGTTTTCTTTCTCATAATCTAATTGGATCCCGTGGCCTCATGCCTCCTCAACCGCTAACTATAGTTTCCTACTTGTTTCCTTTTCCTTCTCCTGTGAAATGTCCCAGACATGGGATCTTTGGGACAGAGGTAGAGCAATAGAGCTGCTTGATCCTTCAATTGTTGATTCATCTTCCCAAAACGAAGCGATGAGATGCATACACACAGCCATGCTCTGCATCCAAGATTCAGCAGCCCACAGGCCAAACATGTCGGCTGTGGTACTGATGTTGGAGAGTGAGCAGGCAAATTTGCCCCCGCCAGGACAACCTACTGTGACATCAAGGAGAATATCAGGAGACGTGGACATTTGGAATGAACATATTGATGCTTTATCCTCGAATGATGTTACTATTAATACTATTTTTGGCAGATAATATTTATTCTGCTGACTTAGTTTTGTTTCTTATACTGGGTACATATTTACTTTAAATTTTGTTGATTTTTCTGCTTACATGGGTAGGTCATATTAGTGCAAGTTTCATTCGCACAACTATGTTTAAGGATGCACTTTACTTGAATCAGTTGGATATAAAATTTACAGCTTATGGCAGTGAAGCCAAGCCAGAAAGAAAAGGATGATGTATATCCTTCCTAAACTCCTACGTCAGTGTGTGAAACTAATAAAGAAGAAAACAATCACCAATGATACACTATTACTCAGTCTATTACCTTGCAATGCACTTTGACCATTTTATTTTGTGGTAGAAGAAATTCAAGGGCAAAAGAAAATGGGAGCTTTTGGAGCACTTAAACTTGTCGGATTGCAAAGCAGATGGTGCTTGGACTGGGACTCTTCCTTTTCTATACCTTGATCCTTGTAGGAAAATGTTGGGCAGCAACTGACACGTTGACTAAATCTCAAGAGCTCTTGCCAGGACAAACTCTCATCTTCTCTGGCAAAATCATTGAATTAGGGTTCTTCACTCCTGGCAATTCATGGAAACTGTATGTAGGGATATGGTACAAGATCATTCCTCAACGTATCGTAGTTTGGGTAGCAAACAGAGAAAATGCGCCACCAGCAACTGATTCATTTTCCGGGCTGATAATTGGCAGTGATGGAAATTTAAAACTTGCAAACGGGCAGCAGAAGACGTTCTGGTCCACGAATGTTACTGTCACATCAGGAACGGCTATTGCTCTGATCAGTGAAAAAGGGAACCTGATTCTTAGAGATAATTCATCAGGACGGGTGCTATGGGAAAGCTTTAATTTTCCTGGAGACACTTTTCTATCAGATATGATGCTTGGATTCAACTTCAAAACTGGAGAAAAGCGCATCTTGAGAAGCTGGCGAAGCGAAAATGATCCTGCAAGTGGAGAGTTTGTCATTGGACTTTCAAAAGAGGCGCCACCACAAGTCTTCACATGGGCTGGTTCTAAACCATATTGGAGAGGAGGTCCCTGGAATGGAATGAAATTCACAGGTATGCCAGGACTGAATGACAATTTTCGATAGGAATGAATGTGGTACAAGATAATCAGCACTGTTTATTTCACTTACAGTATATACAACAATGCTTATATTGCGATGTCATCAATTGCACCATCAGGGTTGCTACAGATATGACTGTTATTTGGTGGACTCAACCAATGGAACACCGTATGGGAAGCACCAAATCACCTATGTGACTTTTGTGGAGCTTGTGAACTCTTCGGGATTTGTAAGAAGGGTACATCTCCAACTTGTCAGTCTTTGAAAGGGTTTGTTCCAAAATCAGATGAGGAATCAAGTGGATGTGTAAGACAAACTCAGCTAACATGTGAAATAAACAATATAGTCCATCTTCAAATATGTCAGAAAATGTTGGATTCTGGAAGCTCTCTGGGGTGAAATTGCCACAATTTTATGAATATTTGTCTAGGGAGGATGCTGGAGGCCGTCAAAAGTGTTGCCTGAGTAATTGCTCCTGTATGATAGCCTATGCTTATCCAGCTGCGGTAGGGTGTCTGGTTCGGCTGAAAGACCTGCTGGACATTCGGCAATTCTCATTTGGCGGAGAAGATCCTTACCTCCGCCTATAAATTCAGATTTAGGTACTAGAGTATAATCTAGTTTGTGAATTAGCAATTTCTTGTGCTTTTTATTCTAATTCAACTTATTCTTCAGGAGTTAAAGGACGGGTAAAAGTGATCATGATTTCAATTCTGATAGTTTAGGGTACCATCCTCCTGGCTTCCTTTCTATACTGTTTTCACAAGCAGAAAGCAAAAAAGAGCAGGTGAAAGTGTTTACCAATACTTCACAATATATTTGTATCATCTATCTATTTATCAGAACTGTATGTTACAGCGTAAAGTAGCGATTTTTCATTAAATATGCTCGCATGGGAAGGGGGAGCAGGGAAGAAGAAGAGATTCGTTAAATCATTTTGACCAGCAGATGTGCACGAAAATATACACCTCAGTAACTAAAGTATGTCAGGCATAAGAAGAAACAGAGTAAAGCAGTTACTTTCTACAAAAGAGAAGGATATTTCAAGAGTTACCTTACATTACAAGAGGATATTTTGGCAGGTCCTCCATCAGCGAAGTCAGCAGAGGTAGCATTAATAGATTTTGCAAGAATAAAGAAAGGCACCAACAACTTCAATCAAGCTAACAAACCAGGATCAGGAGGATTCGCATAGTTTATGAGTTAGTCTTTGGTCCAAACATAGCCAGAAACTTTGTCAATTTAGCTACAGATAACTAGCAGATACAGATCACTAATTTGTGATTATGAATTCATTAAGGGAACTCTAGAAGATGGACAAAATTGCTGTGAAAAGGCTTTCCTGTCATTCAGGTCATGGCATTGAAGAGTTCAAGAACGAAGTTTCACTGATGTCCAAACTCCAGCACAAAAATCTTTTTAGGCTTTTGGCATGCTGCATTTAAGGAGAAGAGAAGCTGCAATTTTTGAATGCTTGAAAAACAAAAGCTTGGATACTTTCCTCTTCGGTAAATTTTTCGTTTATGTCCTTTTCTTGATAACTCCATGATTCAATAGATTTTATTCTGAACAGAAAATTCCACATTGCTGAATGGCAGCACAATCAAATCATTCACAAGAATACATTCATTGTGCATATAGCGAAGGAAAGTAAAGACCAAGAACGCACTGTAAAACTATGTATATGTATTTTCCTTCTAAATTGGATGAACACTCTGGTGTTCATGGTACAGAATCTTTGCGGCGATGAAGGAGCTGACCTTTTCCAAATTTGTCTGTAAATGTGGGCAGATCCACAAAAAAAGCTGCAACTAGATTGGAAAAAACCCTTCAATATAATTTAGGGTATTGCCAAAGGGCTTCTTTATCTCCATTGTGATTCTTGTTTAAGAATAATTTCACCGAGATATGAAAGGCTAGCAATGTACTCGTAGATGACCAAACGAACCCTAAAATCTCACACTTCAGGCTGGCAGGAACTTTCCAAGTTACTCAAGAGCGCGGAAACACATTTAGGGTTGCTGGAACATTGTAAGAATTTTTTGTAATCTCTTGAGTATCAACGGTTACAACTTCACATGAACACCAATCTTGTGTGCATATAGGTGAGTTGATTGTAAGAATTTTTTGTAATCTCTTGAGTATCAACGGTTACAACTTCACATGAACACCAATCTTGTGTGCATATAGGTGAGTTGGTTGACAGTATCTGATTCTGTTGAGTGGTGTCCCAAATTTTGGGAACCAACTCCCTCTTTTATGCCTAATATTCTTCCATCTTTTACTCCTTAAAATACTCAATATGTTTTCTTATTTTATGCCTAATATTCTTCCATCTTTTACTCCCTAAAATACTCCACATGTTTCCTCATTTTATGCATTATATTCCTCCATCTTTTACTCCATAAAATGCTCAACATGTTTCCTCATTTTTTGCCACAAATTAGGGAAAGTAAAATGGACTTCATCATTGTGTTTTGCAAGACCTCTTTGTGTGGCTATAAAAGGAGGTCTTCTAATTGAGTTCAACACACCAATTCTCTCCAAATTCTCTCCCCAAAGGCTGAAATTTTTCCTCCACATATATTCACTATATCATCAAATTATAGGGTTGAGTTTATGAGAATTATTTCTCTCTTATAAGTCTTCGTTGATAATTGTTGTTGAAGACTTTTTCTCTTGTACTTACCCGATTATTATAGTGGATATTTTTGGCTCGCCGTAGGCAGTGGGTTTTCTCCCGTATTGGGTTTCCCACTTAAAAATCCTGTCTCCTTTATTTTTTCTTGCTCTCCTTATTTTCTTTCTCAATATCTATTCTTTTGTGCTTCCGCTACGCATTGATATCATAGCAAGTGGTATCAGAGCCTAGTTACCAAATATGTCCACCGTCACCAAATTTGATATTTAGAAAGTTGATGGAAAAATCAGTTTCAGTATATGGCAGATTCAGATGAGAGCAGTCCTCATTCAAAATGGTTTAAAGAAGGCACTTGTTGGAATTTTCGAGAAGCCTGCGGGTATGACAGATGAAAAATGGAAAGAGTTAGATGAGAAGGCACATTCGGCTATTCAGTTGTGTTTGTCCAAGGAGATTTTGAGCGATGTCAATAAAGAAAAAACTGCAGCAGGGCTATGGACCAAACTTGAATCCCTGTACATGACCAAAAGTCTTGCCAACAAGCTTAGACTCAAGGAGCGCCTCTACACTTTGCGTATGGCTGAAGGTACCGCTATACAATCTCATCTTAATGAATTTAATTCTTTCTTGATTGATCTTGAGAATTTGGATGTCAATATTGAAGGTGAAGATAAAGCTGTACTGCTAATTGTTTCTTTGTCGCCCTCTTATATGCACTTCAAAGAAATTATGCTTTATGGAAATAATGATACTCTGTCATTTGAAGATGTTAAATCTAATCTATTGTCTAAGGAGAAATTTGATCATGAGGTACGGTCTGATGATAGAGGTGGAGGCTTGAATGTTAGAAGTAGATCTATCGATAGGAGTAATTTATCCAAGAAAAATCGTAGATCTAAGTCTCGATGCTGTAATTCTAAATCCTGTCGTTATTGCAAGAAGAGCGGACATAAAATTTCATAATGTTATAAATTAAAAAATAAGAATGAGAGAGAGGAGAAAAATAATAAACCTGCTATGAATAAAGCAGAAGCTGATGTAATTGAAGCAGATTCTGATGGTGATATTTTGTTGGCTACTACTTCTGATAAACGTAGCTCTTTAGAATGTGTTTTAGATTCTGGCTGTACTTTTCATATGTGTCCCCACAAAAATTAGTTTACTTCATATGAGAATGTTCATTCTGGTGTGGTTCTTATGGGAAACGATTCACACTGTGTTGTTGCTGGAATTGGTACCATTCAGATTAAGGCTCATGATGGCACTATCAGAACTCTGACTAAGGTACACTATATTCCTGATTTGAAGAGTAATTTGATTTCTTTAGGCACCCTGGAGTCACTAGGGTGCAAGTATTCAGCTGAAGGTGGAGTTCTGAAAATTTCTAGAGGTTCCTTAGTATTGTTGAAAGGAAAAAGAATTGGGAGTCTCTATATTTTGTAGGGTTCAACTGTGACAGGTTCTGTTGCTATCTCTACTTCTCTTTCTGATGATGATCTTACTCAGTTATGGCACATGCGTTTAGGACATATGAGTGAGAAAGGCATGAATATTCTGAATAAAAGAGGTCTTCTTGGTAAGCAAGGTGTTGGTAAGTTAACTTTCTGTGAACATTGTGTAGTTGGAAAACAAAAGAGAGTTAGCTTCTCCACTGCAACACATCGCACACAAGGGATTCTTGATTACATCCATTCGGATCTTTGGGGACCTTCAAATTTTCCTTCACAAGGCGGCAAGAGGTACATGATAACATTTATTGATGATTTCTCTCGTAAGGTTGGATTTATTTCCTGAGGCATAAAAATGAAGCTTTCTCTAAATTCAAGAAATTCAAAGTTTTGGTCGAAAATCAAACTGGTAGGAAGATTAAGAAACTCAGGACTGATAATGGTTTGGAGTTTTGCAATTCTGAATTCAATGAGTTTTGTGAGAATCATGGCATTGCTAGACACAGAACATTAGTAGAAAAACCTCAACAGAATGGAGTTGCAGAACGCATTAATATGACCCTTTTAGAGAGAGCTCGTTGTATGTTATCTAATGGTGGTTTATGGAGTCGTAGAGATTTTTTGGGCTGAAGCTGTATCCACTGCTTGTTACCTGGTAAATCGCTCACCTCATTCATCCATTGATTTTAAAATTTCAGAGGAGGTTTGGTCAGGTAATCCTATTGAATATTCCCATCTCAGAATTTTTGGTTCTCCTGTTTTTGCACATATAAATGATGGAAAGTTGGCACCTAGAGCAGTTCAATGCATTTTCTTGGGTTATTCATCTGAGTCGAAAGGCTATCAGTTGTGGTGTCTTGAATTTAAGAAATTGATTTTAAGTAGGGATGTCACATTTAATGAGAATGCCTTGTTATCTCCTAGAAAAGATACTGCTGTTTCTTCTCTTGATACATGTGATCGTCGAAGTGCCAATGAGAAGGTGGAGTTAGAGGTGTCTACTAAAAAAGGAAGGAGTGAACCGATTTTTACTGGAGAGTCTGAACAGAATCTTGAAACACATGATGAATCAATACCCTCTAGTTCATCTGAGCCTATGCAGTCTTCAAATGATCATAATATAGCATGTGACAGACCAAGGAGAAATATCAAAAGGCCTGCAAGGTATGCTGATAATGATGATGATAATCTCGCTGCATATGCTCTTTCTGTTGCACAGGATACAGCTGAAGGAATTGATCCTTCTAATTACTCTGAAGCTATATCCAGTTTTAATTCATCCCAGTGGCTTTTAGCAATGCAAGAAGAAATTGAAAGCCTACATAAGAATGTGACAAGGGAGTTATGTGATTTGCCCAAAGGACGTCGAGCTTTGAGTTGTAAGTGGATCTACAAACAAAAAGAAAGTATACCCGGGGTTGAAAATGCCAGATGGAAAGCTCGCCTAGTAGTTCGTGGTTTTGATCAAAAGGAAGGTATTGACTTTAATAAATTTTTTTCTCCTATTGTACGTCATACCTCTATTCGAGTGCTACTCGCTCTTGTTGCTTTATATGATTTGGAATTGGAGCAACTTGATGTCAAAACTGCCTTTCTACATGGCGAGTTGGAAGAAGAAATTTACATGAAACAACCAGAGGGATTTGTTGTGCCAGGTAAAGAACAATCAGTTTGCCGTTTGAAAAGATCATTGTATGGTTTGAAACAAGCTCCGAGACAATGGTATAAGCGTTTTGATGCTTTCGTGATTGGGCAAGGATTCACAAGGAGTCAACATGATAATTGTGTATATTTTATGCAGTGTTCTAATGGATCATTCATTTATTTACTGCTTTATGTAGATGATATGTTTATTGCCTCGAAAGACAAGTCTTTGATTGATAGGTTGAAATCTTAACTTAAATCTGAATTCGAGATGAAAGACCTTGGTGCTGCGAAGAAGATACTTGGTATGGAGATTCGCAGAGACCGACGAGATGGCAAACTCTACTTGTCTCAAAAGAATTACATTGAAAAGATTCTTGAAAAATTGTAAGCATGTCTCTACTCTTTTTGCTGCACACTTTAAGTTATCTGCTGATCTTTGTCCAAAATCAAAGGAAGATATTGAGTATATATCCAAGGTTCCCTATTCTAGTGCAGTTGGAAGTCTCATGTATGCTATGGTTTGTACTAGACCTGATCTTGCTTATGCAGTTAGTATGGTGAGTCGTTACATGCACAATCCAGGGAAACATCATTGGCATGCAGTGAGGTGGATTTTTCGTTACTTGAAGGGCACGACCAATCTTGGTTTGGTTTTTGACAAAAATAGAGTTGCCTCAAGTAATGTCAGCGGCTTTGTTGATTCCGATTATGGTGGTGATCTTGACCGACGTAGATCTCTTTCAGGCTACATCTTCACTTTATGTTCTGGTGCTATTAGTTGGAAAGCAACTCGGCAATCCATTGTTGCATTGTCCACAACAGAGGCTGAGTTTGTTTCAGCTACAGAAGGTGTTAAAGAGGCTATTTGGTTGCGTGGTCTTGTTCTTGAGCTTGGTATTCCACATGGTACTACAATGATATTTTCAGATAGTCAGAGTGCTATTCACCTTGCCAAGAATGATACATATCACTTCAAGACCAAGCACATTGATATACGCTATCACTTTATTAGAGATGTTATTGACAAAGGAACTATCATTATTAAAAAGATTCATACGTCAGAAAATCTTGCAGACATGCTTACAAAGCCATTATCTGTTACTAAGTTCAAGCACTGCTTGGAATTAGTTGACATCATTAATGCCTAATCACCCTTTGGGGTGCCTACGGTGAACTTCATAATTTGAGCCAAGGTGGAGATTGTTGAGTGGTGTCCCAAATTTTGGGAACCAACTCCCTCTTTTATGTCTAATATTCTTTCATCTTTTACTCCCTAAAATACTCAATATGTTTCCTCATTTTATGCCTAATATTCCTCCATCTTTTACTTCCTAAAATACTCCACATATTTTCTCATTTTATACCTTATATTTCTCCATTTTTTACTCCATAAAATGCTCAACATGTTTCCTCATTTTTTGCCACAAATTAGGGAAAGTAAAATGGACTTCATCATTGTGTTTTGCAAGACCTCTTTGTGTGGTTATAAAAGGAGGTCTTCTAATTGAGTTCAACACACCAATTCTCTCCAAATTCTCTCCCCAAATGCTGAAATTTTTCCTCCACATATATTCACTATATCATCAAATTATAGGGTTGAGTTTATGAGATTTATTTCTCTCTTATAAGTCTTCGTTGATAATTGTTGTTGAAGACTTTTTCTCTTATACTTACCCGATTATTATAGTGGATATTTTTGGCTCGCCGTAGGCAGTGGATTTTCTCCCGTATTGGGTTTCCCACTTAAAAATCCTGTGTCTCATTTATTTTTTCTTGCTCTCCTTATTTTCTTTCTCAATATCTATTCTTTTGTGATTTCGCTACGCATTGATATCATAACAGGATTAAATTACTAGATCTTTACGAATATTTATACACGATTCCAGATGCTCAAAGCTGCCAAAAGTGGTGCCTGAATAACTGCTCTTGTGCAGCTTATGCTTTTCCAGGTGGAATAGGATATATGGTTTTGGGTAAAAGACCTCATGGACATTCAGCAATTTTCATTTGCCGGAAAGGATCTCTACCTCCGCCTTGCTAATTCGGAACTAGGTGATTAATACCATTTAGCATTGATGTTTTATGTGTGAGACAAAGTCTAGTGTTCTTTACTTCTAACTTGACATTAATTTTCAGGTGTTAAAAACAGAGGGCTCAAACTCATCGTTAGCTTCATAATTGTTTCGACTATTATCTTCCTGGGCGTGACTCTGTACTATTTCCGCAAGCGAAAGATAATCAGAAAGGGTGAGGGCTTGCAATACATTACAAAGAACTTGTGACATCCAACTAAATTAGCTGATGGAGTGACAGCATAGGATCGTGGATTTATGGATATTTTGATTTTTAAAACGCTTACTTAGGAACAAAGAAACGCATGCTCCTTTTCTCCTTTTTTCCTTCAATGGGCTATCTGACGAGTAAAGAAACGCATGTAGCAACAAGTGTCTTCCCGATTTACATGACATAGTGTTGTTAATAGACTTCAAAAAATCACCATGACAAGCATAGCCATAATATAGACTTGTATTTGCAATTTAATTAAGAAAATGTGTTTCGTTAGTTAATTTGTAACAAGTTCTTCCCTCACTCTCCTCTTGATTCCCGCTGTAACTACGTGAGCAGACTGCAGACTAACTCTAATATAACCTCGATCACAGGTCCAGAATCTCTAGAAACCAGGTTGCTAGTAGTAGCCTGTCCAAAGTTTTTATCAATCAATCAACTATTACAACATCTTGCATTCTGATTGAATGAGGAATATAGAGATATCTGTCATAAGCTTTCTATTACTGATCAGCATTCTAGGTAATTTGCATTCTCATTGATATCTGGCATAATCTCAGTATATTGATTACAATTTCTGATATAGTTAGCAGTTCAACACAGAATTATGCAACCCAGCAACCAAAATAAGTCAGGCTTAAAAAGAAATAGAATAGAGGCTGAAGAGAATGTTATACCAAGAGATACTTCACAAAATGGTATTTTTGAGGATTCAGCATCGCCTAGGAGTTCAGTAGACCTACCGTTAATAGATTTCACAATGATAAAGAAAGCTACCAACAGCTTCAATTAGGGGTGGGCAAAAATCGAACCGGACCAAAAACCGAACCGAAACCGAACCGTTTTTTATATTTCGGTTCAGTTTTTTATTTATACGGTTCGGTTCGATTTTTAACAATTGCATAATTTTCGGTTCGATTTTCGGTTGTAGACATCAAATCGAAAACCGAATATTAATTTTTTTCCAATTATAGTGTAGAATAGTTATGGTGTTATATATTACTTTTATAATGAGTTGCTTATCCAATTCAACCTTAAACTATTAAACTATTTTTCTAATTATACTATTGTATTTTTTATAGGAAGAAAACAGAAAGAAGATAGTCCTGCTTCTTAAATTTTTTCCAATATGACACTATATGGACAATGTTAGGATAAACAACTAAATTATTTTATTTTACCAAAAAAATACTAAATTATTTTTTCATCATATCAGTAATTTATTATTACTGTATTAGTATCATTTATTGATCATAATAACTAGTTTTCTATTTTTAAATAAAGATTTTAGTTTTTTAATTTATTCTTTCATGTTCTATTTTTTTTCGGTTGGAACTGAACCGAACCGATATAATTTGGTTCGGTTCGGTTCGGTTTCAACAAATAAAACGGTTCGGTTCGATTCTTATTTTTAAGCAGAAAACCGAACCGAAAACCTAACAGTAAAACCGAAAACCGAATCGAAAACCGATTGCACACCCCTAGCTTCAATGAAGCTAACAAGCTCGGTTCTGGAGGATATGGCACCGTTTATGAGGTAATTTTTATTCCAAGCATATAGCAGGGTTTAGCATATTTAACTGGAGATAGTGAGCACATACACATACTGATTTCTCACTATGAACTTATGAAGGGTACTCTAGAAGATGGACAGCAAATTGCAGTGAAAAGACTTTCTAGCCATTCTGGACAAGGCGTTGAGGAGTTCAAGAATGAAGTTTTATTGATATCAAAACTCCAGCACAGGAATCTTGTTAGGCTTATTGGCTGTTGCATTCAAGGAGAAGAGAAGCTAATAATTCTTGAATACATGAAAAACAAGAGCTTGGACACTTTTCTCTTCGGTAAATGATTTTGATTGTGTTTCTTGAAATAGCTAGATAACACGATTTTATTCAAAATAGTAACAGCCATTTTTCCTAGCAGCATCACAATCAAATAGTTCACATACTTCATTTAGCATTCATTCAGAGCTATCAGTACGAGAACTATAAAGCAGTCACATACTAATTCTAGTGCACAATAGCAAGAACTTAAGTTTTCTGATTGTGTTTCTGACTATTCTGGAAAGATTCGACGAAAAGACTGCAACTAGACTGGGCCAAACGCTTCAATATAATTGAGGGAATTGCCAGAGCGCTTCTCTATCTCCATCGTGATTCTCGTTTAAGAATAATTCGCCGTGATCTGATGGCCAGCAATATTCTCTTGGATGACGAGATGAACCGGTCTCGCAAGGACTTTCAGAGTCACGCAAGAGCTAGGAAACACTCTTTAAGGGTTGTGGGAACATTGTAAGGCTCGTCCTTATGGACCATATACATTTATTTTGGGCTCAATTTCCTTTCTTGCAGTGATGCATTAAAGATAAACTTTTGTGGGCAATAATTATGTTGCATTTGAACCAATTACAGCGGTTATATGTCTCCCGAATATGTCATGGGAGGGCTGTTTGTTCTCAGAGAAATCAGATGTTTATGGCTTCGGGGTCCCGTTGCTAGAGATTGTCAGCAGCAAGAAGAACACCGGATTTCCTTGTCAGGAGAAATACTTCAACATTATCGGCTACGTAAGTGCAGAGCCCCTGCTTTTAAACGAAGCCCAAATCTTATATCCAAATTCTTGAATTCCTTTTGGAATTGATTTCAGGCATGGCAATTATGGGACGAGGGCAAATGGTTCGATGTAATTGATAAATCAATGGTTGACTCTGCCTCCTGCTTTCTTACAGAAGTAATGAGATGCATACAGATTGGGCTTCTCTGCGTTCAAGACCATGATGCAGATAGGCCAACCATGTCAAATGTTATTCTGATGCTAAGCAGTAAAATGGATCCTCCCAAACCAGGACAGCCTACATTTACGATTCAGAGCATGTTGGACTATGATTTCCGGTCTCCAAATTGCAACAACGTCTGCTCCACGAATGAGGTCACTGTTTCAGTGATGGAAGGTCGATAACTGCTTAACATTTAAAAAAAAATCATTTTTACCCTCGTAGATACTGAGCTGAGAGTTTATGCTATTGGATTGTACTATGTAAGTTAAAATTACAGTGTGGTGGTGGTGGATTGTACTATGCATCTTTCATGAATAGCAGCATTAGCAGAAATGAGTAGCAAAGTGACACGCTTCTCTTTACAATACCACTAAGCACTTGGAAGTCATATCATAATATGTTGTTTTCCTCTCATGTTCGCTTAGAAAAGAAAGAGTTGTCCTCCATTATTTTTTTTTTCCTTTTTTCTGAGTAGGAAAAAGTTGTGCCGGAGAAATAACTCCCCTTTATTTTTCAAATTTTCGTTTGCCTATTAATTTTATGATTTAGGTATAGTTATTTGTGTTAAATCTAATATTCATACGATTTGGGATGAGAAGTAATTTTTTTAAAAAGAATTCAAATATTTATAAATATGATATGCAAAATAGTCACTTTATATAGAATTGAATGTTGAATATTCAATTCAAATGAAAAAATAAGTATTTAATTATGAACACTTAGCATACGGATACATAAATAATGGACCTCTTTGTGATTTTTTAAGGTTATTATGGGCAGACCACGTAATCAAAAGGGACAAATATCTTGTCTCCCAAAGTAGAGTCGAAGTATTAGCTATTGTGTTTGTTGATGACCAAACTCTACAGCCGTAGCGATCTGTCTCAAGTGTGAAGCATTGGCTTTGGATCCCTGCATTCAATAATTTAGGCCCTTTGCCAGCGTGGTCGGCACCATGGTTTTAAATGCATACCAGACTCCAATTTGTTGTACGCCCTTTTAATGGAGTAGTAGTTATCAATTCTGTGCTCTCTTTACCACGAAGTAGTACCACTGCTACTATTGGCTCTTGCAGGGCCGTCCAAATCCCATCAATTCACCACTTTTGGGCTTTGGTTGATTCCCCCTGTTTAGCTTTCCTTTAATACTCATTCTATTATCATTAAAATGCAACGTTTGAAAAGATGATGATCCATAAAATGGAAAGGAAATATTATTCTACCTATTTTAAAATATAAAAATTTTAAATTAGTTTTATATAAATTAAGAAAGAAATATTTTTTATTAATTTTATTAATATAATAAAAATAAAAAATTATATTTATTTTAAAAAATAATTTTTAAAATTTACAAAAAATTAAATATTTTGAGAGAGATTAAAAAATTAAAATGCCTTGAATTTGAATTTGAATTTGAATTTGAATCGAGGGACTAGTATGAAAAATGACTTGAAGCGACCTTGAGATACACGTTTTCTAAGATGAAAAGGATGAAAATGGGAAACCAAATCGGGGTCGTGCGTCCGTCGGACAAACGCTAAAAGCAAAGGCGAAACTTGGGTCATCGGCCAGGTTGGTAAACTAGATTACGGCAGCACCGCTTTTGAGAAATCAGAACTGGGTATGGGCCTGCATCAACCTAATAGCTTACTCATTCAAAATATAGGTGTTTCTTAATCTTTTTATTTTAAAAAATAAATTAAATTAATTAAAAATATAATACAAAAATATTTCTTATTTTTTTAATGTATGTAAAATAGTCAAAAAAAAATTATGCTTTATAACAGAGAGAGAGAGAGTAGTATTAAAAAAAAATCCAAAAATAGTACTTAGCTTTTTAGCACAAACCAACGACAACGTGACGGCGAGGGTGTTTCTGCGAAGGACGTGTGAAACGGGTCTTCCTTCCCGTCAAGTTGACCACAGACCTAACATGAGCATCGTCGGATTTCTTGATTCAGTTAATCACAAGTTCGAATTTCTTTAATTAATTTTAGTTGATTTAGGAACAAATATTGATTATTGATTCAACTCAACTACCTGGGTTGAAGAAGGGCTTTGTCTTAACTCTTAACAACCGCGCGGTTGGTTGGTACACCCTCTATTTTTAACTCTTTTTTATTAATACTGAAAATTATTTTTTACTTATAAATATAATAATCTTATTTTAGTAAAATATAAATATAAATTATATAAAAATATAATAATAGTAATAATATTTTTTTTATATTCTTCTTCTATAATATATGTAAAAAAGATTTACAAATTTTATATTTTAAAAATTTCATTTGAGTTAAAGAGTCTATTCTTTTTTTCACAATAATCAAATTAAGGGTCTATTTGACTTTGATTTCTTAAAATAAAAAGCTCAAACCTTTCTATTTAAAAGTCAACTTTAACCTCCACAAATATATATAGATATTTTTTTTAACAATAATCAACTTCAAACCATTCTTCTTACTGGTGCATTATAAAAAGTTCATGCATTCGATATATACCCTTTAGTCAATAAAATTATGATTAACGAAAGAGCAGAAGTCACTCTTCGCAAACACAGTCAATTCAACCCAACTGAATCCACTTTCTTTTTTTTTTTTTTTTTGAAGGGATAATTGGATCAACTTTCCGTTATTTGTTTAATTTTAAATTGAAGAGGATAATATCAACTACTAGTATCTTTTGATATTCTTTCTAGTATTCCTTAGCATTTAACCTAAAATCAGTTTCGACCTAGAAATCCAATTCATTTTGTATAAGAGGGGACTGTTAGTTTTTAAGAAAATAAGCATTTAATTTTAAATGAATGAAATATGTCTTTGAAATATCTGACTTCATTAAACCCTAACTCGATGTGTCAGCTTCAATCTTTGTCCTAATCCTAATTCACCTTTTGCCTTAACTTAAACACTTTTCTATCTTGGATTAAATATTCACACATCTTTTTCAAAATATTTAAAATTAAATATTTACTTTTTAAAATAATTATATATTTTATTTAAATTTATACTATTACTTTTCTTAATTTTAAAAAATAAAATCTATTAAAATATGAACCTATTTTTTATTTTTTTAATTTAAATAATTTAAATCCTACTAATATATAAATTCTTTAATTAATTTTTTTAACTAATAAATATATCATTATATTTTTTAATTAAACTATTTTTTTAATTTTATAATTAGTCAAAATAGAACCTTCAATACGGAAAAAAGATAGTGATATTTTTTAAAAAGATCTATCTTCCATTTATATTTTTCTGTCATCACCTTCCGTTTTATATTGGATACAATAGAATTTGGTTTCCAAAAGTATAAAGCTTCTTCTTTGACGATCTCCTTTTCAAAGGAAGACTGAAGAGAACCCCAAATGCTAGTAAGGCAGGCAGAGTCAATTTACCACGCTTTCCACAATTCCGCCCTCTCCCTGTCAAAGGATCCCGAATATGCTACTAAGGAAGAATTTATTCAGAGGGAATCGGACGGCCGAATGCTAGAGATCAGAAGCGCTCGAGAATGAGCTGCATCCCCAACTTCAACTCTTTCTATCACCTAATCTTGTTCTTGTTCATCCGGCTGGCTCTTCTTCCAAATCTTGTTTTAGGTCTTGATCTCATAACTCCAACACAGCCTCTCACCAAAAACCAGACCATAGTATCTGCCGGCGATATTTTTGAATTGGGCTTCTTCAGTCCCGGCAATTCTAGCAGATGGTATGTGGGGATATGGTACAAGAACGTACCGAACAGGACTGTTGTTTGGGTTGCCAACAGAGATCGTCCTCTGGAGAGCTCATCTGGGTTGTTGAAGATTGCCGAAGATGGAAACGTTGTGCTGCTTGATGAAGCTGGAGATAACTTATGGTCATCAAATCAGTCATGGGCTGCAAACACTGTTGCACAATTGTTTGATTCTGGAAACTTCGTTCTCCGACACGAAGACAATGTTGACCCCCAGAGTTATCTGTGGCAGAGCTTTGATTATCCCACGGACACATTGTTGCCCGGAATGAAGCTGGGCTGGGACTCCAAAACCGGCCTAAACAGACATATAACATCATGGAAAAGTGCTGATGATCCATCTCCAGGAGACTACCGTTTCTTGCTAGATACCAAGGGGTTTCCAGAATGTTATTTGATGAAAAAGCAAGAAATTGAGTATCGTAGTGGTCCGTGGAATGGTCTCAGATTCAGCGGCGTACCAGAAATGAAGCCTACTTCTCTTTTAACATTTTCATTTGTACTGAACCAAGATGAGGTATACTACACATTTCAGCTGCATAACTTGTCACTATATTCGAGATTGGTGGCGAACTATTCTGGCGCTCTTCAACGCTTTACCTGGATGGAAACAAGCAAACTCTGGAATCGTTTCTGGTATGCACCGAAAGATCAATGTGACAACTATAAAGAATGTGGAAACTTTGGTGTCTGCGACACAAATGCCTCACCGGTATGCAAGTGCATGAGGGGGTTCGAGCCCAGAAATCCCCAGGCATGGAACTTGAGAGATGGTTCTGATGGGTGTGTAAGAGACCACAAATTGGACTGCAGCAGCGATGGATTTTTGGCATTGAGCAATATGAAACTCCCAGATAGTTCAAGTGCGTTCTTGTATCAGAGCATGACTTTGGACGATTGTCAAAAGATGTGCCTGAAAAATTGTTCTTGCACGGCTTATGCAAATTCAAACATTACAGCCGGCGGTCATGGTTGCGCAATTTGGACTTCCGATCTTCTTGATTTGAGGCAGTACGCAGCAGATGATGGCGGCCAAGATCTCTACGTCCGAGTGGCAGCTTCTGATTCAGGTATGTTTCGTCCCACGTACGAATGAACTCATTATCTTCATCTTTTTGGATAAATTTTAGTGAAACTTTTTCCTGAAAGTGTTTATAGTTACAAGTGACTTGCATCAATATGAATGATTAATTCAAATGACGACACAATCCATGTTACTGATGGAACATAAATAAACAACATTATTAGTATGGTCCAATGTAGTACTTCTAAATGTGGACAAACATCAATATTTATCACTTATATATTCGAGTTTAGTGTATTTTAAGACATAATCTCTTTCCACTTGAAAACTACTCGCTATTAGCTTATAGTAGTTTTCTTGGGTGGGCTATTAAAGGTGGTTGGCGTAACGCTTTGAAACTGGATGAAATTAGGAAATTCTCCGAAGAATTCATAACATTCTGGTCTGCGTTTGTCCAATTACAGCGACCTCAGGAGAGGCATATGAACATTATTAGTGGTAGGGTTTTTTAAACATTTTTCCTTATCCTACGTGCTCACGTTGTTGCACAATTTTTTTTTTTGAAAAATATGAAAAGAATAATGTAAAAACCGAGGCGCACGTCGCCATCCGGTGATCGAAAAAAGATCTAAAATTCTATGGTTTTTCAATGATTTTGATAAAGCTCCATTCTTCACGGGCATGATTTGGTGTCTTTTAATTAAAAAGAGGTGGGTGGGAATTCTAAAAGGTTGTAAGGACTAAGGATTCTTTTGTTTTTTTTTTTTTAAAAAAAAGAAGGAAAAGTTGTAAGGGATTAGTGCACCAACAATTATCGTTTTAAGTTTTGCACGTGCCTTTCTAAATAAATAAAGTTTACTGGAGAGTTTTTTTAATTTTAAATTTCGTAAAAAAATTATATTTGTAATAAAAAAATATAATTTAAAATAAAAATTTTATATTAAATTTCATAATAAATTTAAATGCCGTTCCCTTTGGAGAGGATTACGATTTTATCAAATCAAATGTAGAATAGTGGTATCTAATAAGGTTACAAAGATAGGTTTTTCAGTAATAAATCTTAGTAAATTTATTTACATCTTTAATTTTCTATATTAAAATTTTGAAAACGTATGTATGTATTGTGTATGATAACTGTTTAGATTTTATTTGTAGTCATTAAAATAATTCATTTATTAGATTATTAGATTATTAGTTAAACTGCAGGGCTTATTTGTTCATGTTTGTTAATATTGAAGATGCGTTAGTCGTATTATCATTACCAACGACCTTAATAAGGTTTTAAATTTGATAATGCATAGATTCCGTGGATTTGATTTCGCCTTTTCAAGGCGTAGGGTAGGGTTTTTTTCCAAATTTTCCTCATCATCTCTGAGAATCTAATGGAACCGGGCCCAGCAAGTCTGTCCTGATGGGGATTGGGGAGGTACCGAACGATGGGCGGTCGCGTTGGCCCAATCTATATATTTCTGCCTCAAACGTCCCCATGGGCCATGGCCGACAACATTGACTTTCCTTGGGCTGTCGGTTTGGGTTTAGCTTTTAAATACTTTTGATTGATTTTTTTTATAATAATAATAAATAAATAAATAACCTTGTACAGAAAAACTTTAGCTATGTCGCCTGTTTTATTCATGGCCCACATTTTAAAAAAATATATCCTTCTTTCAACTTCAAAAAAGTCATTGTTTATCGAGGATATGAATATTTGTTGGGGCCCAAGTGAGGACTAAGTCCCTCGGCTCTTTTATGTCATTGTCAAAGTCTTTTCTTTGTTTTGTTACTATTTTTTGACAGACTTCCTACGTTGTGTTCCATTTGCGGGAGGGACGCCAGAGTTGATCAAGTAAATGCTTTCATTATTTACTTTTTTTCCTTTAGCTTGGAAGGGATATGTGTTACATTTCCATATTATGGGCTGATAGTAGACTGTCTACTCTCTCCCATATCGAAAAGAAAAGAAAAAAAGTTAAGCATTTTGGTTCAATTTGTAATAATTAGCGACAAGGGATCTCTACTCCTATGATCCGATCCCAGAATTTGCCTAGGAATTCTCTGAAGTGCAAGGATATCTACTGTCTAGATTTTGGTCCTGTTGGGAACTCTTGTGTTCTAGTCCTCCTGGAATATAAGATCACGCTCTTGAGACTTCGGGAGACTCATAGTTGGAACCTGGGTAAAATGAAAGACCCTTCTTGAACAAGTCCATCGGACCTGCCTGTGTGTCTGCTTATGCGACTAATTCTCTTGTAGTAGCCAATCAAATCAAGACCTCACCGCAATCTCCTAAAATGGTGTCGGTGTTTCCCTCTGTTGTAGATGCAGAATAGGCATTTTAATCCGATTCTTGATATGGATTTTAAACATCAGTTTAATGCATTTCATCTCTGAATTTACAAAAGTCACCTACTCGAACATTGCTTATAGTGCATTACTTGAATAAGAACAAGAGTCGTTTGTCCCTTTCCTATCTCTTTTTCATCTTTGCCATCACTTCTCTTACTATCAGTGAAGTATATGTTGTCCTTAAATTCTGAAATATTACGGCCACTATGTATATGCATTAACGATTACTGATATTTTAATTTCAGACTTGCCTGGAAACGTTGGATCTGGAAGTGATTCTAATAAAACTAAAAGAATCATCACTGTAGTTGGCATAGCTGTTGGTTCGGCTGTTACACTCTCTCTAATAAGCATATGTTTCTTGTGGAGGACGTTAAAATCTCAAACTGCAAAATCAGATAAAATAGACCATAAAGGTAATGAGCAATTTGTATTCCTTTTTAAAGTTTATCGCGGTTTGCACAGTACTCTATCGATACCTAGTCGTCTCCTGTTGTATATCTCCAGGTTTGCGCGAGAGAAGTCAAGATTTTTTGCTGACTGCAGCAGTTATCCCTAGCAAAAGAGAGTATTCAGGTGAAAGCACAGCAGATGAACTTGAGCTACCATTATTTGATTTTAGCACCATAGCAATAGCAACAGAGAACTTTTCTGAAACAAATAAGCTAGGGCAAGGTGGGTTTGGATGTGTTTACAAGGTATGTTTGAATTCTCAAAGAACCATTTGATACACTTGACCAGATGGGAAAGCAAATAGGATGCTTTTGGTAACCTTCTTTATGGAAATACTTTATCAGGGATTGCTGGTTGAAGGTCAAAAAATCGCAGTGAAGAGACTCTCGAAGAACTCTGGGCAGGGGATAGAGGAATTCAAGAATGAGGTCAGATTGATTGCAAGGCTTCAACACAGAAATTTAGTTCGGCTTCTGGGCTGTTGCGTTGATATCGACGAGAAAATGCTTGTATATGAGTACATGGAGCACAAGAGTTTGGACTCTATATTATTTAGTAAGTAGCATTCTTCTGATGTTTTGCAAGTAGTTCCATTGCAGGATAGTGTACGATACAAAACAAATCCTTCAACTATTTCTTATGGAATTCACATTAATATTGCTCAGATAAAGAGAGAAGCTCATTGCTCAACTGGAAAAGGAGATTCAGCATCATTTGTGGGATTGCTCGAGGGCTTCTTTATCTTCATCAAGATTCTAGGTTCAGAATTATTCATAGAGATCTCAAAGCAAGCAATGTTCTACTTGATAAAGAGATGAATCCAAAAATTTCTGATTTTGGCATGGCAAGAATTTTTGGTGGAGATGAGACAGAAGCCAATACAAGAAGAGTGGTCGGAACATAGTAAGAAGCAAAGACGATTCCTTAACAACTTTCCTTGCGAAACTGCAGTTATAACTTACTCCTATTTGTTGTTCCTTTTCGTGCAGCGGTTATATGTCCCCAGAATATGCAATGGATGGCATTTTCTCTGTGAAATCTGATGTTTTTAGTTTTGGAGTTTTGGTTTTAGAGATTGTCAGTGGTAAGAAGAACAGAGGATTCTATCACATGAACAACCAACTCAACCTTCTCGCATATGTAAGTATAAGATATTTACAAGACTTCCATCTAAACTTGCCTGCACAAACTGCTTGATGTCACGTATGCTCCTCTCGCAATTGACCAAGAGAATAAATGAACTGCTGCAGGCTTGGAAGCTTTGGAGAGAAGGAAGAGGACTAGAACTAGTGGATCCAGCAGCAGGTGAACTAGATTCTCCTTGTGAAATAATGAGGTGCATACAAGCTGGTCTCTTGTGTGTTCAGGAGCAAGCAGAAGACAGACCAAACATGGCAACTGTGGTCCTTATGTTAAGCAGTGAAACTGCAACACTTCCACAGCCTAAACACCCAGGATTTTGCCTCGGAAGAAGGCCCATGGATACAGATTCTTCTTCTAGTAAACCAGAGGAATCGTGTTCTGTGAATCAAGTCACAGTCACTATACTGGATGCCCGATAGCGGAAGGTATGGCCGCAGCAGAATTGTATAGTTGAAATTAATTATTTATCTCAAATTGTTCAGCAACTTCTATATATACTTCCACGTTATAGAGAATCCAAAAGGCCTTCATTGGTGTGTGGAAGGGGATGAAAGAAATTTAATATAGACATTAACCAAAATATGTCTCACAGCGGAAAAAATTAAAATGCGTACCTTTAACCAATATTGTTCAAGTAATTGCGTAAAGATAATACCTTGATTTGTCCCGCCTTGATTCCTCCGTTTCTGTGTTGTTTTGTATGGGAGTCTTCAGCCTATGCCTATCAACGTTAAAAAACCCCTCGAGCGATGGTGTTACACGAGCTTTATATAAAGTGAAAGCTAGGGGACCCTCATATGATGGATACTCAATTAGAGTTTCCTTCCATCAAGAAACATCCGGATTATATTCCAAAATCATAACCAATCATGTATTTATTAATATTTACCCGATTTACTTAGATAGGAGAAAAAATATGATAACTACTTATAATATGTAGGGCACATTAAGTGCCTTTTAATCAAGCACTAACTTTACATTCTCTCACTTAGCCCACATGTTATAATCGGGTAAATGTCTTTATGAGTGATTGAAAAAACTCAAAGTATGGCACGAAACCGTACATCACTCTATTGTAATATGGTTATGTAACTGATACTTAATCGTAAAAATGTAATACAAGAATCATAGCTGGTTATGTTCTTCTATTGAACACTCCCCTTCCATGTATTACAATGTAAAACATCTTCTAATCAAGCCCTCTAAACTTTATGAATGAACTTAATATAAGTCATTCAGGGGTCCAACCTTATGGATCCAATATGGATCACAAATGGATACATTAACTTTATGTGCACAAACATGTGAGTAAAATTACTCAAATGTCTAGACAAATAATGTCATTATTGCAATACCTTTATGTGTTAATTGAGTAACTAGGAGTTGAATAACAAATCAGTAAAGCAACTTAAAAATTTCAACTCTATAACTTTATACTCAATAGCCACTTGCTGCATAAATCGACAAAAGAAACTTTATATCGAGTTGCTTTATTCAACTATCAAAATAAATTGTTCAAAATGAACAATATAGTTGAATAACATAAATTTAACTAATAAGCAAAATCGACAAACAATATGCCAAATTATATGCCTGTGATACCATCATAGCATCCTTGGATTTTCCTTTATTTCAATGTATTGTAACAAATAGATAATCATCTTAAATGTGACAAGCTTAAATAATAAGCGAGTATTTTTATATAACTTAATAAGAATACCATAATTTCGGTCACAAGAACATTGATAAAATGTTCTTTAAAATCCTTCATTAATCTCTATGCAAATAATACAAGAGATTATACTTAAAACCACCTTATATTGGTATTCAAAATATAAAATTACTCAAAAGTCACATACATCCTTTTGCCAAATTTTACAAAATAAATATCAACATATGAGAGTAATAAACTTTATTTACTCCCACTGACCTTGAGGTATATAAATAAACAATGATGCACTTCAAAATGAAATGAAGAAACAACATCATAACTTTAGATATACCATTGGAGGAAAATAATTTAGACATTTAGAGATTTTCCTTATCTTGCAAAATGAAGTATCAAAATATATGAAAAACTTTATACATGCACATGTATACCTCTCCATTATATATGATGCATGTCAAATCATATTTCATATCCATTAAAAGTAACTCTATATCAAAATGAGTTACAATGTCATGAATACTCTAATAGAATCCTTCATTAAAACTTAAAGTAAGTTTTCATGATAATTGATGCCCTTTAAATAAAAATTTGAGAAATAAGTCTAACTTTACTACTCAACATTACTAGATAACAACATAATGACCTATATTAGTATGCACTAATAGAGGTTAACTCTAGTAATTTGAACAAGATTTAGACTTGAAATCTAATCTCAAACAAAGCAATGCTTTATGGCATCAAACCAAAATATGGAGTCTAAATTATTCATGACTTATGAAAATTATAATTGAACCAGTTTTATTCTAACAAAAAAGTTAGAATATTAAAGGTATACATGATGAGTAGAAGTGATTAAAACTCTAAATTCATAAAGAACCTATAACTCCCATTGTTTTCTTTTTTTAAAAAAACTTTAATCAATGGAATAAATGAAAAGAGTGCTCTTTATGTGGTTTTTCAAAGAAATCCTCATTTTGAGTTTGAAAAACTAAATGGAGAGTATAAAAGGACAATAAATTTAAACCCTTTAGAGTTAAAAACAATATCAAATAATAACCACTTATTATCCTTATCCAATTTCATCGGTTAAGGGTTTTAAATTCCTTACCTCAATTGGAAACTTTCATATGTGTAGTCATTAGAGATGTGGTTTCCAAACATTCTTGTAAAGAAAACTCAAAAGAAACCTCATCTTATACACAAAAGTGGTTCTAAAACTTTTCCAAAAGGTAGATGTAACTTAAATTACACTACGTTTGTTCCCACAATTAACAATTATAGTTCCATTTTCTAATCTCACAAAGATACTTTATGGTGAAAATAAACAGAATATCAAGAATTGTTCCTTTCCATCTTTTATTTCTTCATTTCTCCTTATTTTCAAATCTTACAAGCATCAAGTACTTCAGTTTTATCAAATAAGGATAAGAAATGCCTTATTGTGAATAATTATCAATAAATGAGATAAGATATCTCTCACTATTCACAAAAAGAAATAAAAGCATTTAAAAATACTTATGATTTCATGGAATTCGAACTCATTTGATATTTTTAATAATCTTGATAAGCTTGCCTTACTTTATGCAATCCCAATAATTACTAAAGGATTGAAGAAATCCCTGAACTTTAAGAATTTCTTTTCTCATTTAGTAATCTTTATGGAGATATTTTACAACCTCCTATATAAATATGTCAAAAATAGATGAGCTCTAAATGATAACATAATACTTTATGCCAATTACATTATTATGCAGGATTAAAACTAATGGATGAGAGAGTTTGATTTAAAAAATTTGAAAAAATATTTTCAAATTTCAAAATTGAAAACAGAGTTAAGCAATTTAACTTTGAAATAAAATTTCAAAAAAAATAGTAGCTCATAGAATATATTTTTCAAAAAATAATATTTTAATATTGATTCTAAACTCCCACTCATCCAAATACATCTTATATGGATGCTTTAAAAAAAAATTATTTTCTTAAAATCCCGCACAAAATTGGTGAATGAATTACAAAATGACTTTTTTTATGTTATTAAATTCCATAAAATGGACTACAAAATGAGATGATTTCCTTATGAGTCATTCAACAAATGAAGGTAAGTTTCTTTATAGCATTCCAAAATTGTTCGTATGAAATACCATTAAACCATATTGGTATTTTTTAATTGGAATACTTTACCCATTTATAAATATTTTCTTTTTTATCATAAGACACTGAATAATACTTTATGTATGTCTTATATTGTCTCTTTTCTCCTAACACACATGGTCAAAGATTCTATAATTGACCATTCATCTTTATGTGTGTACAAACATGTATGCAATTATGAGCACACAAGAAAAAGAGACCAAAAAGAAATATCAATATATGACTCAAAACATAAAATCAAATGGAACATATAATCTAACATTGTCCTTTACTTTTGCACACTCCTACTATATTGTGCATGCCCAAAATTTTTCATTGCAAAGGATGTCACAAAATAACATTGAAATTGTAAAATAAGAAATTTTCTCAATTCATAATCAAAGAAAAAAACATAATAACCAAGGATAAAGACACATTAATGCTATGAATTTCAAACCATCAGCTAATGAATTAACTAATGCCAATTCAAAAGTAAATTCTTTTCATTTGATGGTCAAAACCACCAACCATAGTAGAATTTACTAAAATACTTTATAATAAGACTAATAAACTAAACTAGTAAGACAAATCATCCATACCTGTGGGTATAAGATAATTTTCTAAATGTCTAGTTTATAGTCTTATTTCAATTAATCTCATCAAAATAATAACCTCCCCTGTGAGGGCACGAGTTGTTATTTCAATGAATTATTTTCATTATTCTAAATGTCATCATTCAACCTCTTAACTTTATGAGATTGAATTTATCTTTATGTATCAAATGCTTAAGATGCTTTGGCTACTCTTAAGCACATGATATAAAAATAAAATAAAATTTCACGATGACATTCAAGAATATTCTTAAATTTGTCAACTTAACTTAATGTTGACAAAACCAAAAATAGTGTACATACATACAATAAATGAGGGTGAATAATAAACATTTATTTTGATAATTACTAATTACAAAACTTAATGTAATTAATAATCCTTAGTATTTTAAAAATACTTGGGATCGTCGTGGCTACTCCCAAATACATAACGTAATTGTATATCTGATAAACACCTCCAAAATATCAACTATCATTATGTTGATAATATTTTTGTATGTACACATAATGTAATAAATATGCCTCTAAAATTATTTGTTACCTTATAGATGTCATTATTTAGTCACCAAAACTTTATGTGACTAAAAT
Organism: Rauvolfia tetraphylla; assembly: GCA_030512225.1. Classification (NCBI taxonomy): domain Eukaryota; kingdom Viridiplantae; phylum Streptophyta; class Magnoliopsida; order Gentianales; family Apocynaceae; genus Rauvolfia; species Rauvolfia tetraphylla. Next base: position 1,540,156 of record JAJQKT010000076.1, on the reverse strand, counting down.
CTTTATGTGTCAAGTATTTAAGATGCTTTGGCTACTCTTAAACAATTGACACAAATATAAATATTTTTTTTATGACATCACAAATAATTATTTAAAAAAATCAACTTAATCTGAATGTTGATTTACACAAAAAATACATAGGGACATGAGATTTAATCATCATACCATATATAATTCCATGACATTTTTTTTAAATAGAATCCAAAAAATATAATGAAAAAATGTCATTGAATTAAAATAAAATAAATCAACGTCCCAAGTTCAAAGAGAGACTTTATAGAAGCATTATTTAAAAAAAAATATCTTGATGCCCTAAAAGTTTAAGGCTTTAATGGAAGGAATAAAATATCCTTACCATAAATTTATAAAAATTGAAGCCATCCATATTGATAAAGATCATATTTTATCAACATGCAAATTCTCAATGCAATAGATTTGAGTGCAAAATTAGCAGTATATGAAACATTCCTCTATGTGGGAAAAAAAATAGACAAGAACAAAATTGACATTACATCAATCTTCTCCACTATTGAATTCGAAAGTACATACTTTGTCAAGTCGAGGAAAAACAGTAACTTTTTTCAATTCATTAGCTTACGCATATTTGAAATCAAAATTCCCAATTGATCTGCAAAAGCATTGCCTTCGTGGCGGACTTCACGAAAAACCCGAATAAAATAAGGCAAAACAAAAAGCCTTTTATAACTCCATACAAAACCAAAATAAACTAATTTTGGATTTGGTAAATTCATAGCAAAATAAGTAAAAAACGCAAAAAAGACAAAAGCTCAAGGTTTTTGCAACTTCTATATATAAAAATATATATACCAAACAATATAGCTAAAGAAAGCTCGATACCACATGAAAGAAATTTAATATAGACATTAACCAAAAATATGTCTCACAGTGAAAAAAATTAAAATGCGTACTTTTAACCAATATTGTTCAAGTAATTGCGTAAAGATAATACCTTGATTTGTCCCCGCCTTGATTCCTCCGTTTTCGTGTTGTTTTGTATGGGAGTCTTCTAGCCTATGTCTATCAGCGTTAAAAACCCCCTTGAGCGATGGTGTTACACGAGAACTTTTATATAAATTTGAAAGTTAGGGACACTCATATGATGGATACTAAATTAGAGTTTCCTTCCATCGAGAAACATCCGGATTATATTCTAAAATCATAACCAATCATGTATTTATTAATATTTACCTGATTTACTTAGATAGGAGAAAAATATGATAACTACTTATAATATGTGGGCCACATTAAGGTCTTTTAATCAAGACCAACTTCTTACAGGGGAATCATATTCAATTTAAAGCTCTTTTATCCTTGTTGATGTTCATTGTAAATTTCATTGTTTCTCTGACATGCCCAAATGGAAGTAATTCAGAGTGAACTTTAAAATGAGAGAAAGTACTCCGTGATTTCATCATTCTCTGGCACATCAGGAGCAAACCTCAAAAAAATAAGGGCTTCATGTAACCATGATTTATGACTTTGGAAGAACTTTCTTTGGTGGTTGTATGTATCTGCCTTTCGTCCTAAAATTTGAGCAACCATACTCTTAAATAGTATCCCATCGGTATTGGTTGTGCCGAGAATAGAAGAGGTAATTCTCGTACCATAGATTTCGATGAATTACTAGTGAGAAATTCAACGGGGGGCAGGATCACATGCAGAGGTCATCAAACAAGCTACTATGACAAACATTAGGAGGAGTAATTGGTTCATAAATTATGAAGACCCCATTTGACCAAGTGGCCAATACATGGATAAATTCCAAGGAACATTCTCCAACGTGAATTATTGAACTTGAAGAATGGGTCAACTCGGATGGTTTTCCTTTTCAAAAATTGTATTTTTTGTGTAATTTTTACGAGGTATGAATTAATTGTTATAAGGGAAGATTTAAGGGATAAAGTTTATTTTTTTAAAAAAAGTACTCTCTCTATATTAAATGCGCATTTTGAGTCTCTTTTCCCTTCTTAAAAAGAAGATTTGAGGGATTGAAAATTTTTCTACTCCCCCTATATTCAAAACGTAGGGCCTTTTTTTGTAAAAGCCTCTAATCTCCTACCTGCAAACATTTTCATGAAACTAACAGCAACCACTAGCATAGTGGTCCAACAATTAAGAGACAAAAAAAAAAAAAAACATAGGGCACAAAAAATATGCTTTGGTCTGCGGTTGACCCACTTAACTCGTGCATAATAGAGACATATATGAGTTGAGAGTTTTTCTGTAAGAAAAAAAATGATTAATTCATTGCATTCAATTTAAGAAATAGTCTATAATCGTCAAAATAAATGGATCCGTTTAATAATATTATTTGTAAATGTATTTATGAATTTATTGGTGTAGTGGTAGGATCCACTAAGCCTGTGACATAATAGGGTTTAATCTCAATATACCTCTTATCTTATAAAGCAGCTACAACATTGGGTAAAAATTGTATTTCATCCATTAAAGTAGCCACAATAGAATTTGTTCTAAACTAACTTTTACTTGGGGGGAAAAAAAAAAGCCACAAACGTGATTCATTCCAAACTAACTTGCTACGTTAAAAAAAAAAAAAAGGACGGTAGAACTTTCTATTTAAATCTTGAATACTTCCACAGGTAATATGGCTGCATGCAATCTAGTCGAGTCAAACTCTAGCCTACTTAAGTCTATCTCAATTTGATGAGCTTCAGGCAAGGCTCAAATTCGACTGACTCAATAAAATGCAGCTGTTGAAAATGAAAAAAATCAAACTTGAGTCAACTTTCAACGTGTTGAAATAAACAAGAATTGGCGCAACAATTTATTAACCACTTGACCGGACCACACAGGGGGCGTTGAATCATCTTCTTCTTCTCTATGCCAAAATGAATTTAAAGCTGGGACAGGAACCTCATTGACCACAGCCATCATTACCGCCTCTAAGTTGGTTGTAAATCATTTCCATAAATTATTTTTATTTTTCTTTCTTAATAAAAAACTTATATTGTATTTATATATAGACATGCATAATATATATATATATATATCAAATTATGAACGCTCTGATGTAATTTGACAAGAAGAGTCATTCTATAGACATGTGTTGTAATTTTAAAGGATAATTTTATCAATTCATGAATTAGAAAAAAGAAGAATAGGGAAAAAATGACTTAAAAGTTGAGATAATGCTTGTATTGTTACAATGTTATATATGTTTGAGGTAATTGGATGGATAGGTCTTTGAATCATATAATTTAGGTGTCATTAAAGAATAAAAATAATATTATGAATAGATAAAATTACTATTAAAACTAATATATTATAAATTACTATTAAAACTAATATATTATATTTTTATCATGACTTTCTTATCAAAATTTGTATGTCATTTAAAAATTGATAGATATAATTATTTAAAAAATTATATATATAAAAAGATAAAATAAAGATACTTCTCTTAAAAAAAAGAAAGCAAAAATAATTTTAGAGTAAATATAACTAATTTTTAAATTGTTAAATTAGGCATTTACCCTCTGTGTCTTATTAGTCCAAATGGAATTTTCATATCCTCCACTTCCTCCCACTTTGACGTTCTCCATCACTGGGAAAGCCCCCCGAAATTCATCAAGCTGATAGGAGTAGCGCTATTCTTTTGGTGCAAAGACAAACTATGGGCGGTTCCTTGGCATTCCTCATCTGTTGCACATTTGTATGCGTGGCCTCGTACACCTCCACTGCAGCTGACACCTTAATACCTAACCAAAACCTCACTGATGGCCAAACCTTGGTGTCGTCTAACCAAAGATTTGCTCTGGGCTTCTTCAATCTCGGCAGTTCTGTTAGAAAGTACTTGGGTATATGGTATCACAATCTCCCCCAAACTGTGGTCTGGGTGGCTAACAAAGCCGATCCAATCCACGATTCCTCTGGGCGACTAACTATGGATTTCAACGGTGCTTTATTTCTTTACAACAGCTCTATGGCTGTTGTGTGGTCTACAAATCAAACAGTCCCAGGAAGAAGTCCAGTCCTACAGCTTCTAGATTCGGGCAATCTTGTTTTAAGAAGTGGAGATGTTTATGCATGGCAGAGCTTCGATCATATGTCTAATACATTGTTGCCTGGTATGAGACTTGGATGGAAGCTCAAAACTCATATCAATAGGTACGTGACGTCCTGGAAAAATGACGAAGATCCATCAGATGGAGACTATACATACAGTTTGGATCCACCCGAGGCACCTCAGCTGATCCTCCGCAGCAGATCAAGTAAAGAATACAGATGGGGACCTTTTGATGGTGATAGATTTAGCGGTAGTAATGAACTGAGGAAAAATGCAGTGTTTAAGCCCATGTTCATTTCCACTCCTGATGAAGTTTATTATACTTATGAGATGCTTGACGACTTCACGCTAGTTAGGTCTACTGTGACGCCAGTGGGTTCAATTCAGTATCTCACATGGAGAAATCACAGCCGAGACTGGAATATGGCTGTACAAATTAACAGGGACTACTGTGATAGGTATGGTATGTGTGGACCTTACGGGAATTGTTATAGCGATGATCCCAACTGTAGGTGTTTAAAAGGGTTTGTTCCGAGCTCACAGGACGACTGGCGAGCATTTGCTTGGTCAGGTGGTTGTAAGAGGACATACGAGTTGAACTGTAGTAATGGGGATGGTTTTGTGAAGTACACTGCATTAAAGCTGCCAGACAATGTAATTGTGTTATCAAATTATAGCCTCGATGAATGTAGAATGGAGTGCCTGAAGAATTGCAATTGTACGGCCTATTCAGCTCTTAATGTTCAGGGTACCGGCAGCCAATGTGTGGTTTGGCATGGTAAACTAATTGATCTCAGAAACTTTCCCAATGGCGGAGAGGAGCTCTACATTCGGATGGCACGTGCTGAATTAGGTACGTACCTGTGTTGCTCTTTCCTACTCTGAGATGGTTATTCGGCCTTGGCTGATACTCATGTTCTAGCATTGCTAATTTTACACCATATTAAAAAGAAGATTAGTTTTGCTACTGGACCAGAAGCGCACACGCTCTACATGAAAATTGATCTAGTTTTCCTCATTTAAAACTGAAATGGTACCTAAGGAGATTCGCTTTTTTCTTTATTGGGAACATTTTCTACCCCACCTGACTCCTAGTGTCTAATCAAGCTGTTACCTTCCAAAGACTCGTATTGGAAACTCCAGTTCGATTAATTTGTTTTAACCCATAATATTCAGCTTTGCCACTCCATATGATCCTGTCTTCTGAAATCAAAACCAAAAACAGAGTCAAGAGGCTGTAGGCTCTAACTGTTGGCACATTTACTTGAGCTGTGGTTAGGGAAAAAGGAAACATGTTATACTGGAGTTGTCAGCAAGGTATCAGCTGTAATGGTTGGCAAGAAGTAATTATAATGAGGTTGATTAGGCTGGCTGCCTGGCTGTTCATCGTTAGCATTGCTTATCACTTGTCTAAAATGAGGTGGTATAGTTGTATGTGGATTGGTAGCTAAATTCAGACGTCCCTTTGGACTTTCTTGTTGAGACTCTGTCTTTCCCATTTTAAAAGCTCCCTTCCGCAACATAAGTCTCTCTGGTCAGTAAACGAATATTTGGACTTCTGAGCAGCTATATTTGTGGCTCCAAACACTACATGCATTTACTGTTTTGGGAAATTGTCATATGCATTTCTGCAGTGGAGTTGTTATTTATCACAATAGATTAGCAGACAAGCTTTCTTCTGAAATCTCTGCCTATATTAGAAACTTTTCAGATTAGACCTTAATAAGTTTGGGCTAGTAGGCCAATATTTGGCTCTTATCTTTTGTTTTCCATATTTTAAATTCCAGATTCAATTGCTGATGCTGAGAGGAGAAGTCTCATTGGAGTTATTGCTTCCATCGTTCTATCATCTACTGTTGCTCTGCTTCTTTTTGTCTTACTGGGCTGGTACTTGTATTGGGCAAGGAGGAGAAAAGAGAAGGTCCAGCAACTGGGCAGAGTTCCTTCTTCTACAGGTACACAATTCTTCAGTGATACATTTTATTACTGTCTTTCAGTATGATACTTCGTTTGAAAGGTTCTCCTTCACTTGCAAACTAGGAAAACTGCTTAGGTAAGGATGATAATGATGAAATGAAGTTCAATGCTTCTGATTCCTATTTCTAAACCTAACAATTCCTTATTTTTGTACAGCTCATCACAGCAATTCACGTGGGGTGTATCAGGAAAAAAGTAAAGAGGAAGATCTAGAATTACCTATCTTTGATCTAGCTATAATTTCTGCTGCTACAGATCAATTTGCTTTTACGAACAAGATTGGGCAGGGTGGTTTTGGCCCTGTCTATAAAGTATGTGTCTTTGGTAATTTAATGACTAATATAGAAACTCAAAAGCCGAAATGTACTGGATCCGTATTTATGATCATGAAGCAAAATTTACTTTATTTCATATGTTCTTTTTGCTACAGGGTATGCTACCCAGTGGAACAGAAATAGCAGTAAAGAGGCTTTCACAGAATTCAGGGCAGGGTCTCGGAGAATTTAAGAATGAAGTTAAACTGATTGCCAAGCTTCAGCACCGAAACCTTGTTAGGCTATTGGGATGTTGCATTCAAGGAGAAGAAAGAATGTTGGTCTATGAGTACTTGCCAAATAGAAGCTTGGACAGCTTTATATTTGGTACCTCCATTGCTTAGTAAATTTTGCTTGCTGATAGCATCTGTCCATTTAACAGCTTAATCCACTTAGTCACCTGTTGAACTAAACTTTCAATGCAGATCAAAGCAAAAGAAAGCTACTACCTTGGGATAAACGTTTCAACATTGTGTTGGGGATTGCACGAGGGCTTCTTTATCTTCATCACGATTCCAGGTTGAGAATCATCCATAGGGATCTGAAAAGTAGTAACATTCTACTTGACAGCCAAACGAACCCAAAAATATCTGACTTTGGGATTGCGAGAATATTTGGAGGAGAACAGACAGAAGAAAAGACGAGGAGAATTATTGGGACATAGTATGTAACTCTTGCATTAATGAGGAAGTACTTTCTGAATTGATTTTCCTAGTGTTTGTTGGTTTGAAGCATTTTCATCACCAGACTCTTATTATACTTGGCTGTAGTGGTTACATGTCCCCTGAATATGCAATGAGTGGTCACTTTTCCATCAAATCAGATGTATTCAGCTTTGGAGTTATAGTGCTGGAGATAATAAGTGGCAGGAAGAATTGGGGATTTTATCATCCAGAACACGACTACAACCTGATAGGACATGTAAGTACATAATCAAGTATGATAATTTCTTGATCTGAAATTTAAAATATTATCACATTAGCACTCTTGTTTTGGGACCTTTACATTGAATTGGATTGCAGACCTGGAAACTATGGAATGAAGAGAACTGTCTTGAACTAGTTGATGAGATAATGTGGGAATCACATTCAGAAAGAGAAGTCAAAAGATGTATTCAGGTGGCTCTTCTGTGTGTCCAGCATCGAACAGAAGCAAGACCCACAATGAGCTCTGTGGTTTTTATGCTGAGTAATGAAACTGTGGAGTTACCGGAACCCAAAGAACCTGGTTTTCATACTGGAACTTTCTCTGCAAAGAATGGATCATCATGCAGTGCTCCAGATCCTAACGAAATAACTTGCACAACTGTGGAAGGAAGATAAGTTGCAAAGATATAAATTGTAACAGTTCTAGTAGTGTAGAAGTAATTAATTTTGGTTAGACGGTCACAACTGAGGCACAATACTGTTGTACAGCACAAATAGAATCGGTTTTACTTAGGAAGAGAGGAAGCAGTCTTCTTTCCTTTTTTGGTCTATCTGTTGTTTTCTTTTACAATTTTTCTTACTGTTTAAAAGTCTTTTCTGCTTTCTGCAAGTATAATTAAGGGGCTTTGCCAATTTTTAAACTTCTTACCTGTTTCCGTGTTGAATGATCACCGCAGCAAAAGCTTAAACTGATTGCAGAAATGTTTTCTTTATTTCGTACATGTCTTCATCATGCATACAAATTGATATATATGCATATTCACCATTTCATATAAGCTGCATTTGAGATGAATGCACTGCAGATTTATTTATGTCGGTCCAAGAATCATCAGCACCTAAAATATCAGGTGTATATCTCCCTTAAACCATTTCTAGCCTAAACTTCTCCAGGTTACATAGATACTTCTCTTTTAAAATATCCCTAGTTCTAGACTACTAGAGATTTTGACAGAAATATTGCGATTGAATTTTATTAGATTGGGGATTACATACTGGGATATTTTTGACAGGGATGATACGTGCAATGGGAATACGGGATGCATAGAAGGGGCAGCAATGAAGCTTAGAGGAAGAATTTTCAGGAAGTTGAGACATTAGATCTCTGGAAGCGTTTCTTAGCTACAAGCAAAATCTGTCCAAAACGTGCTAATCTTTGTCCATGTGCCACAGAAGTATTGTTTTGCAAGCTATTCGGAAAATGAACCTTTTCTTGCTTTTCGCATTCCGTTGGCAACATGAAGTTGGCCAATCATGAAGCAAGAAAAACCATTGGTTCTGGTTTGCTTTCGACATCTAACTGCTTGTTGTGTGAAGTACCTGAAACTTTAACCCTACGGCTGATGGACTATGCTCACCAGATGTTTTTGTCGCAGACGTCCAGTCCATTGGCAATGAATTCAAACTTGGATTTCTCTAATATAATATGTAATTAGGGCAATGCAATCTGGCTCAAATTGAGCCAGCTGTAAATTAGCTTAAAACAAGAGTAAAATTGTTCACGAAAGAGCAAAGTTACCTCCTATTTGTAGGAGGCCAATTCATGTTAATATGATAATTGGGTGTTTCTAACGTGCGTCTCTAAGGTACAAGTTAATATGAATAAAGCATATTACATAAAGTAATTTAAATTTATTACAAATTTTATAAAATTTATTATTTTATAAAAAATAAAAATATTAAGAGATTTAAAATTTTAAAACACTAAATATAATTACTTCACTTATATTAACATGTATCCTTGGAGTACGTGTTAAAAAATTATTTTTCAATTCTAACCCGTACTCCGAATTGAGCCAATTAATTGACTCAATGTTGAGTTATCAGTTTTAACTGGTCAAAGCTCAGAACTTCAAAGATCTTATCTTGTTTTCGTCTTTTACTGATTCAAATGAATAACACGTTGAGGTCCGAGTTTCTGGTAATTGAAACCATCAAAGATGAGCATCATGCCGATTTTCTTCTGTCGCTTGCTTTTGACACTTCAGCTCTAGACCAAACTCTGGTAGACAATGGAGAAACACTTATTTCAGAAAGCCAAAAGCTCGAGTTAGGTTTCTTCAGTCCATCGGAATCAAGGAATCGTTATATCGGTATTTGGTTTAAAAATATCCCAGATCGCACGGTCGTGCAGCTGGCTAACAAGGACAGTCCAATAAAAGCTTGTACAACTACATTTACGAGACTCTATCTTGTTAGACTTTGGGTTGCTGCATTGAAGGAGAAGAGAGAACGCTAATTTATGAGTACATGCCCAATAAAAGCTTGTACAACTACATTTACGGCCTGCAACCTAAATTCCCTTGCTTGTTGCAACTCTATTTTGATCCCAAAGCTAAAGGCTGAAAGAATATTTCCATCCATCTTAAGCTGGAAAGAATATACTATCATGATCTTATTTGTCCCTTGTTGCGGAATTGGCGTGGTAATGGATAAATATTTAGTTCGGGTAGTTGATGATAAAATGAGAAGTAAAATAATAAATGGAAGAGACACAAGATTTACGTGGAAACCCTCCATGTAGAGGAAAAAACCACGAGGGCAGAGAGAAGAGTAAATGCTATTATGAAAAAATATGGAGAAGATACTAAAATGGTTTTACACCCACACAAACAATACACTCAAGATAATACCTCACTACACTCAATAAATATGACAAGAGTGTGTATATATATGAAGAGGTAGTATATGAAGAAAGAGGATAGTTTAGAGAGATGCTCTTGGATAATTTCTCTCTTGGATGAATTCCTCTCTTTTGGATGTGACTCCTCTCTATTGCATGTCTTCCTCTCTTGAATGCCATCTTTGCTCCCAACAAGATTGCCTTATATAGAGATGTATCACCATGTGAATACACTTCAAGTCTTCCTTCCATTGTTGAAAATGTGTTAAGTTAGCTCACCAAACATAGCCAACCAATATTAGTACCATCTTAGTCCAAGTTAGGTCACCAAACATAGCTAACTAATATTGAATTTTTCTTAGCACCCAAAGACTAAGATAAATCATGAAAAACATGTGGCCAACCAATATAGACTTGAAGTGTGAATCTTAGAATTCTAAGGCAATTTCAACAATCTCCACCTTGACTTGAATTCTAAGATAATCTCCTTATAAAATGCCAAAACTAATTTTTCCATCAAACTTCTCAACATCAAATTTCATGACAGAAGCCATGTTGTGAAACCCAAATAAATATTACAACGCTCTGATACCAGTTTGTTGCGGAATTGGCGTGGTAATGGATAAATATTTAGTTCGGGTAGTTGATGATAAAATGAGAAGTAAAATAATAAATGGAAGAGACACAAGATTTACGTGGAAACCCTCCAATGTAGAGGGAAAAAACCCACGGGAGCAAGAGAAGAGTAAATGCACTATGAAAAATATGGAGAAGATACAAATGGTTTTACACCCACACAAACAATACACTCAAGATAATACCTCACTACACTCAATAAATATGACAAGAGTGTGTATATATATGAAGAAGTAGTATATGAAGAAAGAGGATAGTTTAGAGAGATGCTCTTGGATGAATTCCTCTCTTTTGGATGTGACTCCTCTCTATTGCATGTCTTCCTCTCTTGAATGCCATCTTTGCTCCCAACAAGATTGCCTTATATAGAGATGTATCACCATGTGAATACACTTCAAGTCTTCCTTCCATTGTTGAAAATGTGTTAAGTTAGCTCACCAAACATAGCCAACCAATATTGTACCATCTTAGTCCAAGTTAGGTCACCAAACATAGCTAACCAATATTGAATTTTCTTAGCCACCCAAAGACTAAGATAAATCATGAAAAACATGTGGCCAACCAATATAGACTTGAAGTGTGAATCTTAGAATTCTAAGGCAATTTCAACATCCCTTTATCTTGGATAACCCGATTGCTTATTTTTTTAGAATCTGTGAAAGATAGTCCATAAGGATCTCAATTTCTTGGCGAAAGCGCTAAGACATTATCACTGGAATTGCTCGGGGACCTCTCTATCTGCATCGAGATTCAAGACTCAGAATAATCCGTAGGGATTCGAAAGCTAGCAATATTCTTTTGGATATTGAGATGAATCCTAAAATTTCAGATTTTGGCATTGCTAGAGCTTTGGGGACGAGCAGATTTTATCGAAAACAACGAGGGTTATATCAGCAAAACAATACGTAGTGGTTATACGGCTCCCGAATATGTTATCGACGGGTTATACTCGATGAAATCAGATGTGTTTAGCTTCGGGTTATTCGATGAAATAGTCAGTGGCACAGAAAGAACAGAGGTTTTCATCATCCTGAACACAATCTTAACCTTCTGGGACATGTAAGTCGATACATTCTGCTCACGATCTTCAATACATCTAAGGACAAAGTTATCGTTCAGTTCACTATTTCATATAATTGTCAGGCGTGGAATCTCTGGAGTGAAGGGAAGGCCTGTGAACTTGTATATAAGCTAATGGAGGAACCATTTCCAATTTCAGTGGTAGAAAGATACACAAAAACTGGTCTTTTGTGCGTGCAGCACCCTCGAGATGGACCGACAATGTCCACTGTGTTGTTGATGTTAGACAGTGAGCATACGATCCTCCCTCAATCTAAGCAGCCCGGGTTCTATTCAGAAAGGAGCTCAGAAAGTACAGAAGATCCTGGGGAAGAGAGATGCAACACAACAACAAATGATGCCACGATCACTCTAGTTGTGGGTCGGTAATGCACGTACGAAGTTATTCCTTTCGTACAAAATGCAGTGCATCTCCTAAACAATTCTTTCATCTAAAAGTCTCAGGTTAGACAGAAATATCGCACAGAACGTTTCCTATGTACTCAAAAGAAAAGAGCAACTTACAGCGTTAGACCGGCAATTCTGTACCTGTCTTTGTTTTTGCTCTCTTCCGCGAACTGTTGTAGTCTTGTTGACAAGGACCTAATGAAGCCTTTCACAGACGTTTTAAAAGCATCAATGGAATGACGAAAGGCTTCAACCTGGTTTGTGCTGGAAAATTTTCTGAGTTTGCTTCTTTAGTAGTTTCAAATGATTTAGAAGGCGTGATGCCGGAGAATAAAGAAAAATATTGGGCATCATATTGCACCATACCAAGGCGATCAATTTTTGTTTTTGCGTCTGCTTTTTCCTACGGCTAAAGTTTCCTGGTGATTTTGTTAGGAATTTTGGGTAATAATTTTTTTAAAAATAAATTTTTAATAAATTAAAAAATATAAAATATTACGAATATATTCGATAAATAATATTAAATATAAATAATAATAATAAATAAATAAATACGAAATAAAGAGATTAAAAAAGAACACATTTAAAAAAATTTAATAATAATAAAAATTTACTTAATTTTCAAGCACCACTCAAATAGCCTACTTATATTTATATATGAAAGAAGAGTATAAATTAAGATAAAAATTAATAAGAGTAAAAGGAGTTAATTCATAACATCATCCATCGATATAGAACTTATAATTGAAGCCAAAGTAAACGTATAGATCGAACGTCAAACAACCCTATAGAATATGTTGGCTGAACGGACGAATCCGAGGCCATGCAGATACTAACTTTGAAAATTCGTAGATGAATTTACCTAACCATGCACGGGCGTCCTGCTTCTTGTAATCAATAACTGAGCAGTAGAAAACTCACACCATGGCAATTCAAGTGGTCAAGACTATATCAGTAGCAGTCATTTTGTTTTTTAGTTCCGTACGATATTATTAATACAGTTTAAATAATTAATTAATGAAAATGACTTCCAAGGTATAATATATATTTTTTTATTTTAAAATATAAGATCTTTAAATATTTTTTTAGAAATTAAGGAAGGATAAAGTAATAAATATTTTTTTCTATTATATACTTAACTAATTTAATTATTTTCTACTAATATAAGAGAAAATAAAGGAATTATATTTATAATTAAAGATAATTTTTAAAAAATAATTCTCAAAATTTACAAATGTCAAACATATTAAGAAGGAATAAAGGGACATATATTGTGAAATGGAGGGAGTATATAAGAAGAAAGTATTCTAATAAAGGAGTGAAAATATCCCTACAAAATATAAGGCATTTAAATATTTTTTTGAATAAAATTAAAAAGAAAAAACTAATGGGTATTTTTATAGTTTTAATTAAATAATTTTAATTCATGATTAATAAAACAATATAAATAAATTTTTAGAAGTGCACATGCACTTTCCTCGCTTGTTGACGAAAATCCATATGAATGAAAAAGAGAGAGAGAAAGAGACAATGAAAGAAAATATTTAATAAAATAATTAATTTTTAATTATATATAATTAAAAAAATAAGTGTATACAGTACTCCTAATAATTTCCCCTCAAGCACTTGTCCTGATTTAAATGCAGAAGTTGGTAAGCAACAATTCCGATTAAACTCCATCGCAGTACCAGCAAGGGAAAGAAAATGCCCAAAGAGAACCAGGCATCACAAAAGAGGATGCTACTGATCACTTCTTTTCTCTTCTACCATCTTTTCCACTGTTGCACTTCTTTGAGCACCATTACACCAAACCAATCGTTCAAATATGGAGACCTTTTAGTCTCCAGGGGAAACACCTTCGCGCTTGGTTTCTTTAGCCCGGGACGTTCTGGTCGCCGCTATGTTGGTGTTTGGTATAACAAAGTGCCGGAACAAACTGTGGTTTGGGTGGCCAACAGGGATAATCCTATCATGAACGGCAGCTCTACTGTTCTCTCCATCGACCAATCTGGGAATCTTGTTCTGCAGGATGAAAATCTGAACATTTCGCTCTGGTCAACAAATGTGTCGACCCCTTTATCAAGAAGTTCTTCTGTTGTTCAGCTGATGGATACAGGAAACCTGGTTTTGTTTCACGACCAAAGTAAAAACATTATTGCGTGGCAGAGCTTCGATTATCCTAGCAATACATTGCTTCCTCAGATGAAACATGGAGTTAACAGGAAGACGGGTTTGAACAGGTTTCTAACATCTTGGAGATCACATGAGGATCCAGGGACTGGCGACAATTGGTTCAAAATGGAGCTAAATGGTAAACCCCAATCTTTTCTGTACAAGAATTCAGAACGGGTATGGCGGACTGGACCATGGAATGGGGTTAGGTGGAGTGGAGTACCAGAGATGACATCTAACTTCATCTTCAACCTCAATTATGTAGAAAATGATGAAGAAGTCAGCATTAGCTACACGATACATGACCCCTCAATTTTTTCAAGATTAGTGCTAAATGAATCTGGAAACCTCGAAAGGCTAACGTGGCAAGAAGGTCAGCACAAATGGGTTAAATTTTGGTCTGCACCCAAAGACCAATGCGACTACTACAATCATTGTGGTACATTTGGCGACTGCGATCCCTACAACTTGCGCGAATTCGAGTGCAAATGCCTTCCTGGATTTGAGCCTAAGGTGAAAAGTGAATGGGACTTGAGAGATGGTCTGGATGGGTGCACAAGGAAGAAAGGTGAGCAAATATGTCAAAATGGTGAAGGCTTCACAAAATTGACTGGAGTGAAGGTGCCGGATACTTCAAATGCAACCATCAATCGGGGCTTGGGATTGAAAGCTTGTGAGGAGCTGTGTCTGAAAAATTGTTCTTGCACAGGATATGCAAGTGCTAATATTAGCAGTGGTGGAAGTGGTTGCTTCACTTGGTCCGGGGATTTAATTGATATCAGGCAGTTTTCAAATGGGGGCCAGGACGTGTACATCAGAGTTACTGCGGCTGCGTTAGGTATGTTGTCAATCTCATCGTGCTCATTAATTCTGGTTGATAGTTGAGACTTCAGTAACACATAATAATAGTTTTTTTGTTCCCATAGAATTCTTCAAAAGGCGCTCTATTATAGTATATAGTAGTGGTTCAATTTCAATATAGCAGAAACGTAAGAGTTTGCACATTAGGCGTGGCAACATGATTGATCAAGCTGAGGAACTGATTAATTTTGGTGATTGCTTAACTGAACACGTAGCAATAAGTAGCTCTTGTCTTGTCGACCCCATTTGACATAGCTTTGATTCAGTGTAATTTTAGTGGATTTCTGTGGTGAAAAAGGAAGTAAATTAATCTGCGGAATGTTGATTAATTCGAAAAATTAAGATTCAATGACAAAGCGAGTTTTGAACCTATAAGATTGACTGATGTATCCTGTAATTTTCAGCTGAACTCTCAAAGAGCTCTAAGGGCTTGCATGGAAAAAAACTGGTGATCTCTCTGATAGCATCCGTAGCAGGGCTACTGCTACTAGTATTGGGATCATGGTTGCTGCTAAAGAACAGAAAAGGTAAATTCTTCTTCTTACTTTTGCATTCAAAGGAAAACCAAAAGAGATTTAACCCTTCCTTTTCCAGTTTTAACTTCAAAGGGAAGACCCTAATAGCCAATCAATTTTCAATAGTAGTAGTTCCAAAGAACTTTTCAATAACTCCAAAAAAGGAGAACCTATCAGTTTCAATTATAGTCAGCTCATGTATATAGATCATCCACAAATGAACTCCCGAGGATTCAATTAATCCTTATCTTCAGAATTTAATGGATGAGTACTTGTGAAGCCTTCCGTTCATTAGGTTCTTTCGTGTTATATTCTCTGATATCCATGACTGCTTTTGTGGAATCTAGTTCCTTTGATTTGTACAAGATCGAGCAGAACAAAAGAGGGATGGCTATCTGGCTTTATGACTAGTCCAATATCATATGAAGGCTCTTCAAAGAAAACGCAGAGGGACGAAGGTGGAACAAATGCAGATTTATCGGTCTTTAACCTGAGAACCCTAGTTTCTGCCACTGATAATTTCTCTTCTGCTAACAAACTTGGAGAAGGTGGTTTTGGTTCAGTTTACAAGGTGAATTTTCCTTTGATGAATAACCATGTCTCCTATATATCATGTACAGTACAAGTACATGAATCAACGTATGGTCGATCTTCAAAAGAGATGACCACAAGTGATTGATTTCTGAAGTAATTACAGGGTCGGCTGCATGATGGTCAAGAAATAGCAGTCAAAAGACTATCCAAAAGCTCAGGTCAAGGAGTAGAGGAGTTCAAAAACGAAGTTTCACTGATTGCAAGACTCCAGCACAGAAATCTGGTTAGACTTTATGGATGTTGCATCCAGCAGGAGGAGAAAATGTTAGTGTACGAATACCTTCCTAACAAGGGATTGGACAATTTCATTTTTGGTATGCCTGCTTTGAATGCCTCAAAATCAGCTGTGCTTTACTTTCCTTGCGCATGAAAAATGAATGCTCATTTATTCACCTTCAAAATCTGGTCCAGGAAAAGCAAAAGTGTCATTGCTAGATTGGAGAAAACGCTTTGAAATAATCATGGGTGTTGCTCGAGGGATGGTATATCTTCACCGCGACTCTAGATTAAGAATCATTCACAGGGACCTTAAAGCGAGCAATGTTTTGCTAGACGCTGCAATGGAGCCCAAAATATCAGACTTTGGCATGGCAAGAATAGTTGGAGCAAATCAAATAGATGCAAACACAAATAGAGTAGTCGGAACATAGTAAGTACGGTTCTGTTTTCTATTTCTCTCCTCGCATTTGGTGATATAGGTGAAAGCTCCATGTGCTGACTTTTGAAAGATGAGAGGAAGAGAAAGACAACCGTTGTAGAATAATCGTTTTCTTCTGGATTGCAGTGGTTATATGTCACCGGAGTATGCAATGGAAGGGCTGTTTTCAGACAAGTCGGACGTTTTTAGCTTTGGGGTTTTGCTGCTGGAGATTATCAGCGGCAAGAAAAACAACGACTATTACGAAGATGACAGTGTGAATTTAATTGGACGTGTAGGTGCATGCTCTAGCAATCAGCAAATCAAATTTTATAACTTTTGAATCACATGATCCTGTTACTCGTTCAGGTTTGGAAACTGTGGAAAGAAGGCAAGCCCCTGGATATAGTTGATCAATCATTGGGTGATTACTACCAAGAAAATGAAGTTATGAGATGCATTCACATCGGTCTTCTATGCGTCCAAGAACATGCAAGTGATCGGCCAACCATGGCCAAAGTACTGTCAATGCTGTGCAAAGAAACAGCCCTTTCTGAAGCTTCCCCAAACCAACCTGCATTCGTCATTCGCAAAGGGGATATTTTCCAGAATTCCTCGTCTGCAAGCGTAGGAGCAGTGTCTGTGAATGATGTGACAATTACCGAAGTCCAAGCTCGTTAAAATCATTATCATTCTTCGCATATATTACAGTTACTTGAACCATGTACGATCCTTAAACTACATATATGTGCATCCAAATAAAAGCAACAAAGAAAAATATCATGTACCATGTGTTAGGAATTTCTGATGTCTCACAAACTCCATATTAGTATGATATTGTCCGCTTTGGGTTAAGCACTCACGGATTTATTTTTGGATATCTCCCAAAAGGCCTCATACTAATGGAGTTATCTTGAATCTTATATTTAGACATATATTCCTTTAATTTTTCCATGTGGGACTTGGTTTGTATCCCAACAATCCTCCCCTCAAACTAAGGACCACACAGGTCATAACCTCTCATCTCCAACGAGGGAGGCTTCCCACGGTGCCACGTCACCCAGACGAACCATCGGCTCTGATACCACTTGTTAGGAATTTCTGATGTCTCACAAACTCCACATTAGTATGATATTGTTCGCTTTGGGCTAAGCCTTCAAGGATTTATTTTTGGGTATCTCCCAAAAGGCCTCATACTAATGGAGTTATCTTAAATCTTATATTTAGATATTTATTCCTTTAATTTTTTCATGTGGGACTTGGTTTGTATCCCAACACCATGTCTGTGGGTGAAACGAAATATCCGTCGGGATTATTGCTTTAAATTGTTCCTTCCACTGCTCTGGCAACACCCCCGGCATGATTAATACGACTATTGAAGGCTCATAAATGTTTAATTTGTTCATGGGCCATTAACACCGAAGAAGTAGTTAGCCATTGTCTTCGTTCTATTTAGTGATTCCAGCTTCCATCCCTAACATTCTTTTAGATGAACTACAACCCAAAAATATCTGATTTTGTTATACAGGTAAAATTGAAAAAAAAAAAAGCAATAAATGTTCTTTAAAATATGTTAACAAGACTTATATTTTGGTCACTCATCTTCCTTCTAAAAGGATTTATGTGTCTAATTGTAGAAAATATGATTATGGAGAATTTTTCCAAATTTTTGTTGTCTGTGTACGGTAGAATGACTCTATTATCCCTCGTATCAATTGTTCTGGCAAAGACAATGAGTCAAACTGAAAATGAGCGGTTGTTAATGCGTTCAATATTTGGGGATATGAATTGGTGGGTTCATATTAAGAGGTGTTGGGGATCATGTCGTACTTTTAGTGTGTTCAGAGGAGTTGCTTAGCTGCCTATAAAAAGAAGGCCAAGCATGTCGAAAACACCTGGTTTTGCTTGCCTGTCCTCGGTCTGTCATAGTAGCGAGTCAATAATTTTTTTTTTATTGTAGAATTTTTTAGTATTTTTAATTTTTATCATATATAAATATATAAATTTTATTATTAAAATAAAAATATTTAATTCAGTATTAATATTTTTAAAATAAAATTAATATATATAGAAAGTATTTAAAATAAAATATAATTAATTAATTTTAATTATAAACATAATTATAATGTATAATTAAAATAAATTTTAATATCAAAATTATCATATTTTTTAATAATATTTATAATATATAAATAAAAAAAAGTAAAAAAGACGGCCGGTTAATCCACTTCGACCCGCAGACTAAACAAGCGAGCAAGCCTACTTATAGGGGCCTGGACGAGTCTATTTAAGCGGATAAACCAGCCCACTTTTTTGCGAGTACACAAAACAATTCAAGAAACAAATTGAAACGAATTGGTTTCTCAAGATGACGATTCATGAAGACGTAAACCCTTTATAAACCCTCACCCTTCCCAGTCGCAACCAGAGGGAAGCTAAAGACTTTGTAACTTGTTAGATCCCTCTTACTGTTTGTCTCTGTTGGGTGAGTAGACTTTCCATTGCAGTATGACTGGAGGTTGAGGGTGAGGTAGATATTCTTGTCTAAATTGCCTGTGTTTTTCCCTTCTTTTTTTTCATTTTTTGTTCGTGTAGTTAGCATCTATAACAGACAATTTGAATTGGGTTTATGCAGTAGCTCTGCTTCTTGTTTTCTGTTTCATGGGTTTACCGGTATTTGAGTGTTTTAGTTGACGAAGTTTTTATTTCAACACCATAAAATGGTTAGAATTTGCTGCTTTATTTGTTAACTTCTTCCATACGAGAGGTAATAATTAATAGCCGTAGTGATCTTGTTAGTTCTTTATGTGCAGTCTTTAGTTTTGGATTAGTCTATTACCTGCGGTGAGAAACTTCTCCTGTTACTTCTACTTTTTCTCGGACCTGTGACTCTAAGAGACGATAAGGTTGTAAGTTTGTCTAAAGGTTACGACTGGGGAAATTGTCTTTTAGTGATTTCTTTGTTCTTGTTTGGGATATGATAGCTCCAATTCTGTGAACCTTCTATGATCTTTGGAAGAATTAATGATAAAAGTTTATGCAATGACAGGTCATCATTGTTCTTCTGAGGTTTCTCCTGGATTTCAAGTAGATGCTTGGCTTGGAATTTTATGAAAGAATGGATTTTTAGCTTTTTGAAGAGAAAGGGAGAGAAAATGTCCGCTGCTACATTAAACGCTAGTCATTCTTCTGCTTTTGCATCAATTTCTCTCTGCCAGACAGCGATTTATTCTGTTTCTTGCCAACAGTCTTGCACAAATGTCTTCTTGCCTCCTTTAAGAAAGGATCAGTTACATAAATGTTTGATATGCCATGCCAACTCAAGGAATACTGGTCCAACACCGGACAGAAATTCTAGCTGCAAACCAAATTCACAGCCTAAAAGTTCAAAATCCAAGATTGATGATTCTAAGACAAGGGATAATCAAGATAAAGATCCCAAAGAGGCATTCCCCCAAACAATCCCTAAAAAGCCTAGGCGTGGTCGCAGGAGTGAAGCTGCTGCAGTTGAGGATTTAGTGCGTGCTTCACTTGAAAGGACCTTTGCTTCTATCAGAGAACAGAATTCAGAAACCATGAGAGATATAGAAGGTATCATGAAAGAAAGGGCAGATGATGACAGAGTCACTGATCAAAGTGATGGAGATGAAGATCATGATGACCATGATGAAGAGAAAAAGATGGTAGTGGATGATGAGGATCCAAACTGGCCTCTGGATGCAGATGTGGGTTGGGGAATCAGAGCATCAGAATATTTTGAGCAGCGCCCAATCAAGAATGTCCTTGGGGAAGATGGTGTCGTGATTGACTGGGAAGGAGAGATTGACAAGGGGTGGGTTAAGGAGATCAATTGTCTAGAGTGGGAGAGTTTTGCTTTTCATCCTAGCCCATTGATTGTTCTTGTTTTTGAAAGATATAACAGGCAAGTTAATGTGTTCTGATGTTCAATATGTACCGAAGTGAGTCATTTTCTCGCTTAGCTTGAGCACCCCACTTGGGGTCTATTAAACTGAATTAACTATTGGTATTACATCAGTTTCTGTTTCTCTTTTCCTGCTGAATTATTCATTTCCTACCCTTGTCAAAAGGCATCTGATGTCCCAATTCATTTGCAGGGCAAGTGAAAACTGGAAAGTTCTGAAGGAGCTAGAGGAAGCAGCAAAGGTGTATTGGAGAGCCAAGGACCGCTTACCTCCTCGGGTTTGTTGAATCCTTACTTATCAAGTATCTATACATGTATTCACACTATCACCAGGAACTATGAAGATTTATCATAAACTCAAAGTACAAGAAAGCCTTTTACCTTAAATATATCTTATGTAGAGGGTCATCGGTTATGTTTTCAACAGAATTGTCAAAGTTATTTACTGTTAAGTTCCTTGAACAGACAGTTAAGATAGATATCAATATTGAGAGAGATTTGGCGTATGCTCTGAAGGTTAGAGAATGTCCGCAGATTTTGTTCTTACGGGGAAACAGAATATTATACAGGGAAAAAGGTACATAAAGAAATTCCCATTTGGGCTACAAATTCTCCATATGACTGTTTTTGCCTTTTGTTTGTTCTTAATTCTCTTTTTGAGTTTGGGATCTTGGGATACATTATGCAGAGATACGGACAGCTGATGAGTTGGTTCAGATGATTTCTCATTTTTATTATAATGCGAAGAAGCCTTTGTGCATTAATGATGCAGCTTTATCTCCGCCCATTTCAAATGATGGTACTCCTTTACTTTAGTTCCTTCCTTGTGAACTTTGTCCTCTTTAACCTTATGAATTTTGTCAAAATGCTCGAAGACATGCACCAGGTGAATATATAGGATAGTTTCGTTAGGGTTGACATGAATTCCAACATGGTCCCTTATGATTCTTGGTTCAGTTGAGTTGTAAATCCGTACAAACGGAGGAGTTCTTTGAAGTTGTGGAATGCAGAATTTGCTGGCTTTAGCATGTTGCCTGCAATTGACTATAGTTATTCTGGATGGAGATATTGATGAGTGGAGAAATTATATGTAATTGACAGTTTGCACCTAAAGGAAATGAAAACCCCATATACCTTATTGGACCTGTTTTTGTAATTGTACCAGTAGATTGCTTCTCCCAGCATGTTCCCATTCCTTGACCTTCTCCAGAGGATGTCTGCTATTTTATGATTCTGTATTTTCTGTTATAAGGAAAAAAAACTTATTTAAGGACAAATCCAATACTTGCTTATTACATTCTGATCCTCTTTAAGAATACAAGATGTATGCTATGCTCTTGGAAGTTTAAGGAAGGAATATCTGAAAGGAAATGGTAATATCAACAACTAGTTTGACCCATTTAAAAAAACTGTCTGCTGGTAAGCCTTCTACACATCCAAATAACTGAATTTTGGGATCTGTTCTAGATGGAACCTTCGTGGGTTTCTATGAAGCTGGCATGCTCAAGTTAAATCCTTACTCTGATGAGAGCATAAAGCACTGACATTTACGTTGACCAAGATCCTACAACTCATGTGCTCAATTCGCTGGGTCACACTACTGAATTTTCTTCAGAATACGTTCTATGCCTGTTCCATTTCATAGAGAATTCATAGAAAATCTTGTTGAGCTTTGGTTCTTGTTATGCTGTTGCTACTTCTTAGTGAGTGGTGCATTTAACTTTAATCAGATCTTCAAGTAACTGTTGTTAATTCACATCCCTTTTTCTTCTCTTTTCTTTTCTAGCCCGCTTCAATTAATAAACCCAACGTGCTGGCTTTGGGCTTGGGATTCTTGGAAACGAACTGTCTTCTACTGTGTGTTGGTAAGTAGAAAGCCTAACATCCGAGGTGTATTTTCTTGAAATGATAAACCGAATTGATTGCTGAGTTGCCGCAGACTCATCCATTGTATGATTCCAGGATATGCTCAAAGTTTCTTTGTATTAAATCAGTCGGCAACATTTTTGCCCATAGACTGTATCAAGTCGTCTTTCAAAGACAATGTTCTTGAATTGACTGTAGTAGAAGAAAACTTTCTGTTAATGAGAATGCATAGTACCTACCGTATTCAGCCAAAACAAGGAAAAAAAAACTTTCTATTTCTTTTTGGTCAGCATGGGATGGCACTCTTGAAGATATTGGCTTCAACATCTCTGTGGTAAACTGGAGGCTTCAAAGTCCTCCATAAATGGCGTGTACCACTTGGAAAAGGTAAATTGCTCGGAATGTTTGTCTACTCCTTAGAAGTAATATGACTATTTCCTTAACACGAAAGAACATACCTACTACCTCTCGTGGAGACATAACCCAAATATGCGAGAAAAGTTGTTTCTGCAATGACCAAGTCACTGAAAGGCTTCTAAAAGCCGTAACTAGTCAATTTATTGCGTTAAGCAAAGAACTACAACCTGTTGGAAATAACATAATCATGGAGCTAATTAGATGGAATGTTTCGGGAATTTGAACCCTCCTTTATTTTTCCTTGAAACTTGTTAAACCATGAAGGGCGGCTTTTAAGACTTGTTTGAGAAGCTCCTTTTTGGTCCACCTACATGTCCCTGGCACAGTTTCCTTGAAACTAACCGAAGATTAAGCAATGGTTACCATGAAGACTGGTTGTAGAAGTCTTGTCATGGACTAATATTAATACCCACTCTCTCTGCTTCTATCCCATCAGATTGAGTTTCTGTCAGATTTAGAGGAGTCGGAGTATACAGTAGCTTCTTCAAATGGATGCAAGAACTCTGAAGACTGTCCAGTTCGAAGATTTGTTGCCTATTATGGCAAAAAATCTGGGAGGGGAGGGATTGATCAACGAGCTCTGCAATGGGTTTCAGCTACTAATGGATGGTGATGAAGGAGTGATCACATTTGACAGCCTTAAGACGAACTCAGCTCTTCTTGGATTGCAAAGCTTTCGAGACGACGAGATCGATAGCATGATTAAAGAAGGAGACGTAGATGGCGACGGTGTGCTTAACCAGCTGGAATTTTGCATTTTGATGTTTAGATTGAGTCCCGAGTTAATGAACGGTGCTGAAGGATTGCTGCAAGAAGCCTTTCTGCAAGATTCGATGCAATGATCGCTCCCTTTGGCACTTTTTTGTGTCCGGAATTTGAAGACCTGCTGATGGAAAGATTTGTAGCAAGTGTAATTGATTGATTAGCCATGTGGAAACAATTCATCTTTTGTTCCATTCCCTTACTTTTTGTTGCATGCGTTACCTGATACAATTCTGTATCTCCTTTTCTCCTTCAGCTTCTCTGCGAAAGTGAGTGCTTTGACCATTGTTAACTTTATTCCACTGCTACCATCTATAGAAAAACTTCCAAGAAAGAATTAAAGGTTAGTTCTGGGGATGTCTTGCATGATGTTATTAGCAATAATAGAGTTAGTTTTACTTTGTCTTAATAGATATAATGATGATTAGTGGGCAAAAATTCTGAGGTAGGGGTGGATAGGATTCGGTATTTTATCACTCATACTATACACGGGAACCACTAGCTTGGTTAGTGGGAATTAAATCCGGTATCAAACATTTCGTGTTAATTACTTTCTGCAGTAAAAGCTTGGGTGATTAGGAGGTTTTAGTTCTTTTTTATGTCGGGTTAATTTTGTATGCTTCTTTATAGCCTGCACCTGTCGTTTACCTTCCAAGATCAAGCCACCCCACATGGAATCTCTGGTTCTTGAAACCCCTTTTTATCCCAATTCTGCAAATCTGTTACGATTAGATTCAATGAATTTAATCTATTCTCTCACTCCACACACTGTGTCAGGAAATCCCATATGAAACTTGTTATAAATGTCAATGTACTTTTCCAGTATTGTGAAAATCCTACTCCTCCGTTCCTCAAAAGGGATAATATATCCAGGGCAATATGGGTTTGGTTCATTGGGTGTGGACCTCGCAGAAAGCGACCACGCATAATGCAGTGACAGAAAATTACTTTCAAGTTCCTTTCCTTTCTTGCAAAGAGCCCATCTCCATCCATGCAAAAACAAGTTATGTTTATCCTATCTACTCAGCACACCCGGAAGCAACCGTCACCGCCCCCACCCTCCCACGGGTTGGGATTGGGCTGCATAATTGACTTTCCCCTCTATGTATATTGCGACGCGGATAAAATACAAATTACCTTTTCAAATGAATTTGTAAAATATAAAAATAAAATTAAAAACATTATTTATATTGTTTAATTTATAATTAAATATTCTATTTTAATTTGATATAAAATTTAAAAAAAATTACTTATTCAATTTACTAATTTTATTTTCATCAATATAATAATATTTTTATTAATTAAAGAGATTCGGTGTAAAACTATATATTAAAAGTTTGTGGAGTTTAAATCTTTTAAATTAAAAATATTAAAGAAATTAGTAATAAATTTATATGTTAATAAAAAAATATTTTTCTTAAATTTAATTGTGAATATTTTAAGAATGTGAACGAAAAGAAATAATTTTTTTCCTATGACTATATCCGTATTTTTAATATAATTTATGATTAGTCACTGTTGGACTCATCGTGAGAGGAAGAATTCCGAACGGACAATCTTTTATAAACAAAGTTTCAACCCCTAAACTCATAAGCATCAAACTCCAACCATAATATAACTCTTGTTGGTGCCTTGTTTACGTATTACATTTTTCTTTCTGCCCACTTCTCCGCGGAAGACAGTCGGCGGAAGCTTTAAAGATAAAGATATACCTTTAATGTCCCTAACGTTTGACACTTGGTTTTGCTGTCTTGTACCACGACGAGGTGGCTTTGTATGTCTCACTGTGCAGTGTGCAGAGCAGGACAGCTCCATTCTCTTGAGCCTTCAAAAGTCAAAACAGAGGGAAAAAGAGGACGCGTTGGACTGTAGAGCAGTAGAGGAGAGAACGGCTTGAGGTTGAAATTCAGTGACGAGGTCCGATTCATCACTAAGTAATTCAACACTGTGTGGCAGTTTTTTTTCTCCCTGCCCCTGATTCCCGAGTACTGCCACCAATAAATTCAAGACGTCACTTTTCTAACAGTTGTCCTGTGACGGAGATCCTCTTCCTCCCATTCTTTTTATTTATTTATTATTATTTTTTTCCTGAGTATCTTCCTCTCATTCATTTTGCTCTATTGATCTTTGACCTTTACCAAAGGCATCTTCTTTTTGAACTTCAAAGCTGGAGTTTTCAATCTATTTTATTTTTTTATTTTATAAATAATTTTTAATATAATTTTATTCAAACAAAAACTCAATCATTAATTTTCATTTCGTTCCAAAATTTCAATCTAATTCCGTGTTAGTGGTAAGAGCGAATTTGCCCGGTTCAAATGCGCTTGTCACTCAACAAAATCCATCTTCGATTCTTGTTACTACATTCTAATTACTTGCCTTGTTGGGAATTAAACACAAAGGCTTAGGAGAGCATTTAACTGTGTGAAATTTTCACCTTACTATTGAAAAAGAAGTAAAAATCATTGTTTTATATTTTCTAAATTATTTGTTGAATGAAGGTCAGATTTTTTTTTTTTCTCACTACTTAAAACTAGAAAATTATATACCGTTGAGTTTTGCAATGGCATCGAACACATAGCAGCTGTCTGGCGAGAAAGAGGAAAAGCAAAATGCCACCACATGATTAAACGTGCCCTTCACTTACAAGTAGGCCTTAAAACACTTTTCTTCTTCTTCAGGTTCATATGCGAGTAATCCTCGATAGTGCTTCTTCTTTCCTTTTTCACTGAATACTGTTGCGTTATCATCTTCTCAAGAGGAGTATGCTCAGTGAATAGTAGCAGTAATATTTTTATTCAAAACATGACTTTTAACCAGAGTATGACGTTTCAGTTGTAATTTTTTTACTTACAAATGTATGAAAATCGTACTGCCTGCAATCCTTGCATGAATTCCCAGTGTTAGAACATGTAAAAAGAATAAAAAAAAGAAACAAAAGAGTTCAAGAATCAAAGGCATTGATTTGAGATTTTGCTCACTGCTGCAATTGCCCTTTTTCTAAGTACACCTTTATCTTTAAATTCCCAACAAGAAATAAAAGTTCAAAACGTCTTATTGATAAAAAATAAAATTTAAATAAAATTTTTATATTAAATTTTATAATAAAATATAATCTAAATATACTTTTAATATAACATAAATAACAGTGTTTTTGTATTTGATAAAGGTCATTATCGTACATTTACGGCAAACTTATAAGGGGACCTCTCGTCAACGACAACCATTCACTAACGGTTGGCACAAAAGTTTCCCATCCATTAGTAATGGACTAGGATATATCCGCAACCACAAAATGTGGCTTCGCTTGGCATTAATGAAAAGGTTAAGAGCCCATCAAAAAGAAGGAAAAGAAATACTTAAGAAAGTTGTTTACCTCCTAATTTGCCCCTCCCACAACGGGACGCCACCAAGTCCCTTCGTTCCGGCAGGTAAAAGTATTTATTATTAAATTTAATTTGAGAAAAAAGAACATAGTTGAATCGGACTTTTTATTATAATTTAATTTTTTATTCTTTTGATTCGATATATAAAATTTTATATAATTTATTTTAATTTTTTAAAAAAATATATTTACATTATAAAAATATATTTAATAAAAAATTAAAAATTTTTATAAAAACATTACAAAAATATATTTATTTAATGTAACAAGATAATCTATTTTTATATTACATTAAAAAAATACCTAATATTAAGAACAGTCAAAGACTAAGGTATTTTTTCCCCTCTCTCTCTCTCTCCACTCTCCGGTCCCCTGATCTCTCATCCACTTGTAGACTTGTAGTGTCCTCCACTTCAGGCTCTCTGGCCTTTTGCGATAAACCATTTCACCGCCGTTGCTCGGCTCTGAGCTCACGCCACTACATGATATTCACGATTAGCTCTCCTTGTTTCATTTCTATCGCCATCTTTGCTTTTCGTTCTAATTCACTTCCCCATCTCTCTCTCTCTGTATCATCCTCCGTGCATCCGCAGTCGCGGGTTTCACGTTTTTTGTTTCTCTGGTCTGATTTTTTTCAATCTTGTGATTCTACTTGCTGAGATATTAGCCGCTTCATGGCTAAAGGCAAACTTCATCCCCTGGTGATCTCCTCTCGTCCAAGCCTTCTGATTAGTCTTGGACTCCCAAGGGCCAAGGTGCACTTGAAAAAACAAATTTCCTTTTTTTTTTAAGGGAAAAAAATTTAAGCACCTGATCCGTTTAGTTAAGATTTGATTGCTCCAGCAGAATTTTAACTTAGGGTTTATTGATTTGAGTGTTACGTAATAAAATCTATTTGATTACCAAAAAAGGGGAAAATGTTAGGATGAAATACTTGTTGACTTAACTTCTAAATTTTAGGTGCAGCGGAAGGTTTAGGATAAACTTAAACAAAATTTAATTTTAAAATTAAATTTTAAATTTTAAACTATATCCACTAGGAAATATGAAGGGAAGTGTTACTAGGCTGATGGGAAATTTGGATAATTACTATATGCTCTCAAAAAGTCACTCCTCTAATTTGATAGAAAAGAATATTAATTTAATTTTAACACTTACCTTTCTAATTTTTACATAACTGCAATATGTTTAATATAAACATACTTCATTTGGTATAAATATATTTTGTCATCATATTTTTCTCCCCTTATTGTCATCATTCAAAAATTGGGCAAATAAAAATGGTGCACCATTATCACAATCAGCATGAATAAGCTTCACCGAAAGGACAACAAGACAAGATTTCATCGAGCGTTTTGTAGAAATAGCTAAGATCCGTCATCATCATCAGCTTTGTTTTAATAATACGTTGTCTATTTTTTATTTTCTGAAACATCAACGCGTTATTATAATACATTTTTTGTTTTTATAATTTTTTTGACAAAGAACACATTATTATGATATGCTTTATATTTTATTTGATAACATCGTATTTTTGTAATGCATTATATATTTTATTTATTTTATAATTTTGCATTATCATATTTTCCAATAAGCATGAAAGGTATATGAATTATCCCACCACGCCTTTCTTTGAAGTTGTATTTATGGGAATTCAGAAAGGGTTATTGTTTCCTCTGTTGTCAGTTGAAAATCATTGATGATTCATCTTTGTGGTTCAAGTAGCATAAGCTCTTATTGAGTTTTGCTGGACTGCACCTCAGATTGTGTTACCATTTCTGGAAGTTTGAAGAAATTGAATGCTTCCGGTTTTTGTCATTCCTGCAACGCGTGTAGTGGAATTGTTTTGAACGGTCTAAGTGGATGATTCGTGGAAGCCGGTTACTCTGGTTTGGTGTTGTTTTATAATGAATTCTCTGCTTTCCGTATGTTATTTATCTATTTTATTTTGTTTTCTCCTCCGAAGACTGTTGTAGTAGTTCGTCCCCCGCCTGATCTTTGAACTACTCTCGGCAGACCTTTTTTGCCAAGTCTTCTGCGGGGACGATATTTTGGAACCAGCAAAAAAAAAAAATGAAAAGAAAAAAAAGGGAAAAGAAGAAGTCGACATTTTGAAATGTGATGAATAGTGGCAGAACTGAAGAAACAATGTTCGAATGCTCCGCCATAACTGAGAATCATAAGGGGAGACGTAGGCTGGTGGTGGAGGGCGATGCTTCGGGTTTTCGTATGATTTCTGTCCAAAAGGTACCGGGAACTTTCTCGTGACTGCCCCCAGTCTCCCGCCCCCTTCGGTTTTCTCTCATGACTATTTTATTTGTTAATGGGAAGTTTCTCATGACTTGCTAGTTTTAGCAATTCTTCAGTAGCGAGATTATTATTTGGGGTCGCTAATGTCAGCTGCGTGATATTTTATTATTCGTTTTTATCTTGACTTTGTTTCCTTTAAATTTAGGTGACTGGTGGGTTGGGGAGGGATCTGATTGCCGATTGGCAGAAGAATCTTGGTTCGCGGGGGATGCTTCCATATGATGACACTTATCTACTTGTACTAGCCGTTTTAAAATAATGGTGCCGTGGCGTTTCCATGCTTGAATACGATTGGAAGTTGTAAAAGACGTCTTTGTCACTCTAATGGGCTTAGTGCACGGATATTCTTTAATAACCTTTGATCTCCTTTGCTGTTTATGTTTGATCGATTTAATGATCGGTGCTTACTTTGGTAATCCTTGTTTGTTTGTCATTCCTCGGTATAAACGTTTTACTGATGGAAGTCTTAACGGAAAGCTGCAAAGCATGTTTGTTTCGATCCTCTCACAGACATGAGCTCGTCATACAGGGTTTACTTAGTATGGTTTATCTCTCTGCGTGGTTTATGAGTTACTACGAAGTTTACCCAGTGCTTGCTTTTGGCTGTTGACTGCGGGTTCTCTTATCAGCAAAAAAAAAAATCATTATTTTTCTTTTTCTTTTTGCTAAATATCTTTGATTTCATTTAACTACTGGTCATAGTTTCTTGGTTGCTGGATTCGTATTTTTCTCTTCCTGATTCAAGAGGGTAAAGAATCTTGTGGCCGAGGAATTTGAGCGAAGGATTCCTGTAGAAAGTTTTCTGAATACTGTCAGCGAATGAAGTTGATTATGGTTTTCTGATTATCTTAGCAAGGATCCGCGTCTTCTTTATAGGAGGGCTTCAAGTCACTTGTAAAACTGTATAAG
Source organism: Rauvolfia tetraphylla (assembly GCA_030512225.1). Classification (NCBI taxonomy): domain Eukaryota; kingdom Viridiplantae; phylum Streptophyta; class Magnoliopsida; order Gentianales; family Apocynaceae; genus Rauvolfia; species Rauvolfia tetraphylla. The sequence continues at coordinate 1,509,818 of JAJQKT010000076.1, read as the reverse complement.
CAAATAGATTATAAAATGTTGTTGGAAAGGGTACAAAGTTGCTAGCGGTCCAATTGAAAGAACCGCGGTACAAGTGGATATTTGTCTGTTAAAGATCTTCTGTTTGTCAGCAGCAGCCGCACGCTTGCAGTTTAATTCCGCCACCAAACCATCGGAAACAAATGCAATGCAACTACTGGTCATAGGAAAGTCAAAATTATGCCGTAAAACCAGAGCACCAGTGCAGCGGCGCTTATAATGCCAAGATTTTGCTAGTTATTGGAATAATTGTATCGAAATGCTCTATTTTATATAGAATGAATCTCGCGGCGGATAGGTAAAAAGTAGAAATTTATAATGCTTTGTTTATGTACACCTAAAAAATAACAAATCCGATTAGATTAATATAAGTGGATTTTTTATCATTCATTCATTGAATTATATATATATATATATAAAAGGGTGAATATAAATATAAAATCTGGCATAAAACGTACCATTACTATAATATAGTAAGGACCTTGCGGCCAAATCCTAATTTCAGCTTTCGGTGCGCCCATGAGTTTATTTCCTTGCGTGCTTTTTCCTTTTCTTCTCAATCCTTTTGGAGAATCTTTACATTTTTATACAATCTGTTCTTTCTCTCTTTCTTTTTTCTTTTTGGGGCCGGGGGGTGGTGGCCTGTGGGGGCTGGGGAGGAGCAACCCGTACTTTCTTAACCTACTCGTAAAAGAGAGAGTATGTATCCAATATGCAAGTCTTCAATTATAAATCTCAAGGACGCATAAGGTACCAATGGTTACATATTTTTATTCGATCAGTGTAAGAAATAATTTGGACTCTGTATTTACTCGTCAAATAACTACTAATTGTTTTATCTCAAAATACTTATCAAATTCATCACTTTAAGAAAGCATTTATTCTTTTTCTTGCAATTTTAACCTCACATTTATTGATTCACTAAATATAGCATTAACTATATTCAGAATCTTAAGATCCTCTTTTAGTCATTAACTTAATAAATGAAACTACACTAACTGTTTTCTTAATATGTGTAAAATTTCCAAATTTGACAAGGAATTTAGGGCAAAAAAGAGTAGTATATCAACAATTGCTGGGATCTTTTGGGCGGGATATCTTCTTTCTCTTTTCTAGGAGGCTGGAATTCCCACTCGGAAACACAAGTGAACATGTATTTGGAGAAATAATACTTACTGGGTGACAGTTATTATTAGAATTAATTTACATATTCTCTCAATCATTTGCTGGCAAAAATGGCCATTTATCTTAATGATATATTTTCTCTTTTTCTCTCAAATTGGCAGAGCAAAAAAGAAGAAAACAATGGAATGTATATCTCTTGATCCAAAAATAAGAAGCTCCTAATATTTAAATGCCATTGGTTAAATATTCTGGACCATGAGCCCCTTTCTTGAACTGTTAGGGGCCCAATCGCTCCAAGACTAAAACCAACTCCAAAGGTCCAACGACTAGTTCTCAGTTGGTTCGGGCGTTTAGGATTCTCTCCAGTTGTCGTCACTTTCTTGGTCATTCATGCCAATACTCAATCCTGCAAATGTCATTGCCGTTGCAAAATTCTCTCTCTCGTGCCGTAGAAACGGTTTGCAACTTTGCACGATCATTCTATATGTGTTCCGTTGCTACTCTTTCTCTGCATTACGACGCGAAGAATTCACAATTGTAGTTTCAGCCAAGTAAAGAAGAGCGAGCAGTATTTGACTGAGAAATACTTTTGGGACTTGACCTTTGAAAGCATACAAGGGTGGTGTCTGCAAATGCCGAGGCAAGGTTTAGTGGTGACCCAGCAGTCAGGCCCCAAAAGCCACCAAACACAGCAACTGTGAGATTTAAGAGTAGAAGCAAGAGTGAGGAAGAGAGAAATTGATTCTTCTTATTTCATTATGATAATGTACAGTAGTCTATTATATACAATGATCTCAACTTAAGAAAGGCAAATGACTCTAACGGTCACAAAAATTACAGCAATGCTTGATGGCAGAAAATTAGTAATTTAGCTTTGATTATTGTCATGATTATCTTGATTGATTGCAGGATGGATGATTGCAGATTTCTTGGGTGGATTTGAACACTTTCCTTTGTCATCGGATGATCTAACACCCCCCGCAAGCTGGACGTAGTGTAAATATCCATGAGGCCAAGAAAATGCGATAGCAACTGAAAACGAGGAGCAGGAAGGGCTTTAGTGAGAATGTCTGCTAATTGGGAGTGTGAAGGAATAGGCATGGGTTTCACAAGACCAGCTTGAGTTTTCTCACGAACAAGGTGGCAATCAATTTCGAGGTGCTTGGTGCGTTCATGGAAGACAGGGTTAGAAGCAATGTGGAAGACACTGGAATTATCACAAAAGAGTAAGACTGGACGATCATGAGAAATACCAAGATCACGCAGCAGATAGAGAAGCCAGAGTATTTCACATGTGGTGGTGGCCATAGCTCTATACTCCGCTTCAGATGAACTTCGAGAAACGGTGGTCTGCTTCTTGGACTTCCATGAAATCAATGAGTCACCGAGAAAGAGGCAGGAGCCAGTGACGGACTTTCTGGTATCGGGGCAACCGCCCCAATCAGAGTCAGAGTATGCCGTAAGTTGAAGAGTGCTTGAGGAGGAGAAGAACAAGCCTTAACCTGGTGTTCCTTTTAAAGATCGAAGGAGTCGATGGCAAGCTTGTAAGTGGAGTTCAGTAGGGTGATCAAGGAACTGACTAAGTCGTTGGACAGCGTAGGAGATATCCGACCTTGTGTTGGTTAAGTAAAGAAGTTTACCAATGAGTTTCCTGTAAGAAGTAATATCAGTTAGTGCAGGTGAATCATGAGCAGAGGGGATATAAGAAGTATCCATGGGAGTGGCAACAGATTTGGAACCAAGAAAACCGAATTGATCAAGAAGCTCAAGAATATATTTTCTTTGGCTAAGATGAATTCCAGATGAGTTTCTTGCAATTTCAAAGCCTAAAAAATATTTGAGTGTTCCCAAATCCTTAATACGAAAGGTTTGGTGTGAAAATTGTTTGATAGATGTAATAAGTTGTATATCGTTTCCTACCAAAAGAACATCATCGACATAAACAAGTAAGACAATAAAAGAAGAGTGTTTGGTATAAATAAATAAACTGTAGTATGAAGTTGCTTGCTTGAAACCACGAGAGAGGAGGGCACTAGTAAGTTTGTGATTCCACTGACGGCTAGCCTATTTCAAACCATAGAGATATTTGTTAAGCTTGCAAACAATGTGAGAATTGGGAGTATGGAACCCTTCGGGGAGGGCCATGTACACCTCTTCATGGAGATCACCATGAAGAAATACATTATTAATATCCAATTGTTCAAGGTACCAACCTCGTATGGCTGCTATAGATAACAAAAGTCTAATAGTTGTTAGTTTTGCTACCGGTGAAAAAGTGTCAAAATAGTAAATACCTGCCTTTTGAGTGAAACCTTTGGCTACAAGCCTTGCTTTATATCGTTCGATGGAACCGTCAGGTTTATGTTTGATACGATACACCCATTTGCATCCTATAGGACGTTTACCTTTGGGTAGAGAAACTAATGACCAAGTATTATTGGCTTCTAAAGCACGGATTTCTTCCTGCATGGCATGGCGCCATTCGGGGTGCTGGACAGCTTCCTGATAAGAATTCGGCTCAACAGTAGTTAAGATGTTAAGTGCAAACATTTTATGAGATGAAGATAATGCATCATAGGAATGAACGGTGTTAAGTTGATGAGGAGTAGATGATAATTTAGGGTGTGCCTGATGGGTAAGAAGCTGGCAAGCATATTGTTGAAGATAAGAAGGTGGATTTCGTGTTCTAGTAGATCTCCGTGGATGAGGAGAAGCTGGAGTGGAAGAAGAATCACTAGGATTGGGTTGAGAAAGGGAATCTTCTGAAGAGTCTTAATGTGGGAAAATTATAGGAATGGGTTCAATATGTGGAAGAGGAGTAGGCAAAGAAAAAGATTGGGTAGAAGTGGGAGAGTTACGAGCAAGTGAAGCAAAAGGAAATATGTCTTCATAAAAATAGACATTTCTTGAAATAAAAATTTCTCGAGTTGCGGTGTCTAAGAGAAAATATCCTTTTGTATGGGTAGGATAGCCAAGAAAAACACATGCTCTACTTCTAGAGTCGAATTTACTTCGGTTTTGTGTAGATGTAGTGGCATATGCAAGGCTGCCAAAAACTTTAAGTCGTTGGTAGGGTGGTGATGAAGAGTATAAAATAGAGTATGGGGTTTTGTTCGATAAAAGAGGGGTGGGAGTAATGTTAATAAGAAATGCTGCATGTTGAATACAAAATCCCCAATAAGTTAAGGGTAAAGATGCTTGAAATCGTAAGCTACGGGCAACATTTAATAAATGTTGGTGTTTTCTTTCTACTATTCCATTTTGTTCAGGGGTTTCAACACAAGATGTTTGGTGGATAATGCATTTAGATTTGTAAAATTCGGGCATATTAAATTCAACTCCGTTATCAGATCGAATGACTTTAATATATTTTTGAAATTGTGTTTCAATAAGATTACAAAATGCATGAATAATGTGTCGTGTCTCAGACTTGTTTTTCATGAGAAAAATCCAAGTATAACGGCTATGATCATCAACGATGGTTAAAAAATATGAGTGAGCATGAATAGTTTAGACCTTATGTGGTCCCCAAATATCAATATACACTAAATCAAAAATGTCCTTTGAAACAAATGTACTAGAAGTAAATGGCAATTTTCGCTGCTTGGTAAAATGACAAATATGACAATGTGAAGAACTAGATGAATCTATTGAATTAAGAAATTTTATTCTATTAAGAGACAAATGCCCCAATCTGTAATGCCAAAGGAGATTTTTATCAAAATTCTGTGAAGCTACAGAGTTTACTTTTGAAACAGAAATAACAGAACTTCTTTTATTTTTAATGGATTGGTCTCCCTCTAGGATGTAAAGCCCTCCATATTTTTTAGCTAAACCAATCCTCCTCCAGTTGGTGAGATCCTGAATAAAACAAATGTCAGATAAAAAAATAGTAGCTAATTGTGAATCCTGTGATAATTGGCCGACAGAGAGCAAGTTTAAATTGAATGAAGGGACCAAAAGAACATTATAAAGAACTAGCAAAGGGTTTAAAATAATCGTACCCTTGTGAGTTACCTTTCCAAATGATCCATTCGGCAATCTTATATTGATGTCATTGACAGAAGTGTATGATGCAAAATTGGACAAGGAGCAAGTAATGTGATTACTTGCTCCAGAATCCACAACCCAATTTATAGAGTTTGGTATTAGCAGATTACCTGAGGCATTATCATTCTTCAATGGTGGTTTAGAATCAACATTAAGTGCAACTGCATGGTTCACTTGATGAGTAATTGGTGGATTTGGTTGAAGCCCTTGCAAGAGATTGAGAAGTTGCTGATATTGTGTTGAAGTTATAGCAGTGGTTGGAGGCATGAGAGATTGCTCTGTTGAAGCTGAGGGAGTTGGAAGAATACCATCTGCAAAATTTGCTCTAAGCTGTGGACGTCCATTATTTTTAAGGGGATAACCGTGTTTTTTATAGCACACATCTTCGGTGTGCCCCTGCTTCCCGCAAAATGTACAGAATTGTGTCTTTCTCTGATTTGAATTTGCAGGTTTCGGCCTTCTGACAATAGTTGCTTGCAATGCCAATGAGGGAGTTTGAGTAGGAATGATTGAATTCAATGCTCCAAGTTGATTGGCTTGTGAATTGGAGACGTAATGAATCTGTCTTTCTTGCTGCAATACCATTGAGAAAACCTGCCCAATTTGAGGAAGATGATCCATTAGAAGGATTTGAGAGCGAACTCCAGCTAGCTCTCGTTAAGCCCTTTCAAGAATCGAATAACATGATCTGTGCCCATGTATTTTTTCATGGAGTTTAAAGCACCACAAGTGCAGTTGGGAAGAGGGCGAAGAATCATCATTTCTTCCCAAAGAGATTTTAGTTTAGTGTAATATGCATTCACATCCAAGCTTTCTTGTTTGCAGGAGTGGAATTCCTCAAGCAAGTCTGAGAGATGGATATTGTCACTCTTTGAGTATCTGGCTTGGAGATCATCCCAAACTTCTTTAGCTGTGCTTATCCATAGTACGCTTTGAGCAATGTTGGGTGCCACAGCATTCACAAGCCACGAAAGAACCATGCTGTTACATTGGTTCCATGCATCAAAATCCTTATCACCTTCTGCCGGCTTTTCAATGCTTCCATCGACAAATCCGAGTTTGTTTTTCGAGATCAAAGCTATTTTCATTGACCTTGACCATGAATGATAGTTATGAGTGTTCAATTCTGGTTTTACCAGAATTTGGCACGGATTTTCATTTGTGTTCAAGTGATAAGGACTTGAAGATGAAAATTGGTCTTGTTTAGCTATGGGTAGGAATCAGAGAGGATAAATAAGCAAGAGCAGAAGCGAGATAGAGGATGACAAACCTTGTTAGGCCTGCTCTGATACCATGTGAGATTTAAGAGTAGAAGCAAGAGTGAGGAAGAGAGAAATTGATTCTTCTTATTTCATTATGATAATGTACAGTAGCCTATTATATACAATGATCTCAGCTTAAGAAAGGCAAATGACTCTAACGGTTACAAAAATTACAGCAATGCTTGATGGCAGAAAATTAGTAATTTACCTTTGATTATTGGCATGATTATCTTGATTGATTGCAGGATGGATGATGGCAGATTTCTTGGGTGAATTTGAACACTTTCCTTTGTCATCGGATGATCTAACAGCAACCCAACATTCCCAGGAGGCCAATCATTATGAAGCCGAAAAGAAGCAACTTCTGCTACGTTGCTCGGAGTACTATCCCTAAACATGAAATTAAACAAGTATTCCGAACAACATTATGACGGGCGGGCACGGTTTGGAGACATTCTTGAAGCAGAAGTCTTTCCACCTGCTTCAGTTTTTGAAGCCCTTCTTGCCGCCTTTTGATCCCTCCAGAGCCTCCGGGCTATCATTTCGTTCATGGTAGCCTTAATTTGGATTGATTCCGTGCTTCTAGTCAGTAGATTTGCATTTGACAACTGGGGATCCCCATTGTACCATTACCAACCTCATAAGTCATGAGCTGACTTGTTTTTGTGTATTCTTTTTACTTGTATTATAATGATATAGTACATTTGAATTAAGAACTGTGAATTATTATTTTATGAATTAAAATATATAATAGAGTCAAAAGATCCCGTCTCAACCAACTTTTTGCATATTAATTTATATTGAATGGCAAATGGGGCGCACATTTGCACTTGGCAGATTTGAATCGCAATTTTGCAAACAATTCAGCGAAGATTGCAAAGAAACTAATCCTGATCACATGAACAATTGCAATGTGCTGAGCATCATTACAGCTTGCATTCTCAACTTGCCATTGAAGTTCGATTCCCCAACAAAAAGGGGCAAAAGTGTGAACAAAGGAGATATGAGCAAAGTGAAATAAGCTTATAATACCAGTAAGAATAACAAGTTTTTACTGCTGCTGATCATTGTAAAAGCGTAAATAGGGTAAGAATAACAAAGAGAAGCGTCTCAAGATAACATACTTGTAGAAAGAAAGGAGAGAGGAGGGCTGGTCAAACAGAGAAATGATTCATTCTTACTTTGCGTACTTGGCAACCTGTAAGTTGTTGGTGGCGTGCGTAATTATGTCGTTTTGCTTATCTAATCATAAACACCAGAACTCGGTTGCGCTAAAATTGAATGTGTCAAATCATATTTATCTAAGGCCAGATTTTATATATTCTAGCCGTCTTCAACGACTGAGAAATTTGTTATTATCATACGAGAAAAGAATTGTTATTATGTTGAATTCAAAAAAAAAAAGAAAGAAATGCTATCTCCTAAAAAAAATACACTATTGGTAGCCATCTTGGCGGGGGTAGCCATCTCGGACTCTCTGGAAATTGTCCATTGACCGGATGCTTACTTCCAGCAGCCAGAAATGAGAAAACAGAACAGGCGCATTGGGATTGGTCTTGATCTTGGATATTAATAGTACAATTTTACCTTTTTTTTTTGCCTTCTAGATTTATCTCTTTTTTACAAATATTTTTTTTGTTTATCAAAAAGGTATTCTCAAATAAAAAACCAATGCGAAATTTCTACAGCCAATGCCGGCCATTTTGTCAATATCGGTAAATACATATTACTCCTTAAAACTTCTTTTAACCAACAAATCACTCCTCTTCAGTATTTCAATTGTTCCAATAATCCTTTCCAACTTTTAGATTTGTTCCAGTGATCCGTAGGTTATTAAAAGACAGATCTACCCCTCTAATAAGTAAGAAATGTTTATTCCACCTTTAATATTTTCTTAGTTCAAAATTAAATGTTCATAATCTTGTTCATTTTATATAAAAAAGCCCTTAAGATTCAATTTTAAATGGAGGAAATAATTTTTCTCCTCTTTTCCTTTATTCTTTTCTCTTCCTATTTCATGCTTTGTCGGCCTCCCTCGTTACTCCAATGGTGGCACTGTAGAATCCTAAACCAAGTTAGTTTCCTAATTCATATTAGTTTCTAGATTTCCTAATAGGATTGTTAATTTCCTAATTCTGGATTTGGTTCCTAGTAAGATTTGATTTAGTAAATCAAATCCTAGTTAGTTTAGGCTAAGTTTAAGCTATAAATATATGTAGTGAGATGATTATTATGTAGTGAGAAAGTTAGAGAGATTTCTCCTCCATAAAAAGTTTAGTTATTATCTTCTCAAAATTCTTTTAGATTGATAAAATTTCTAGAAGTGGTATCAGAGCCAGAAGAGAAAGGCTTTTAAAAGTTGGAATTTTTTTTTTTCCGTTCCAGTGCTTGCAATAAAGATTAAGCATGGATTCTAAGGTTTTTACTCCTTGTTCAGTTTTTGTCTTTGATGGCAAAAATAATTTTGATCTATGGAGGCAATATATGCAAAGTTTTTTTACCATGCTCGGCGTTTGGAATATCATTGAGAAAGGTTTTGAGCAACCGTCTCCCAATGTGGAACTAACTGAAGAAGAAAAGAAAAAAAATCTCCGATGATGCTTTGGTAAGATTTCATCTTTTTAATAAGGTGGAGTTACATGTGGTTCAAAAATTTATGAATGCGAAATCGACAAAAGAGATGTGGACCATCTTGGTAAATTCTAATAGAGGCAGTGAAGAGGTGAAGCGAATCCGGTTGCAGGCATTGAAGAAGGAGGCTGTAAATGATAATCATTGGATACGTGCGATGGATGAGGAGATTCATGCCATCGAGAAAAATAAAACTTGGTAGTTGACTACTCTTCCACCTGGTAAGCAATCCATTGGAGTCAAACGGGTATATAAGACCAAATTTAAACCTTCTGGAGAGGTGGAACGTTTTAAAGCAAGATTGGTGGTGAAAGGATACAAGCAAAAGCCTGGCATTGATTATTTTGAGGTATTTGCCCCTGTTGCTAGACTTGATACGGTACGTATGTTTATAGCTCTTGCTGCTCAAAATTCTTGGAATATTTATCAAATGGATGTTAAGTCTGCTTTCCTGAATGGAGTATTGGAAGAAGAAGTATATGTTGAGCAACCTGATGGTTATGTTAAAGAGGGTCAAGAAGATAAGGTTTATAGATTGAAGAAGGCATTATATGGGTTAAAGCAAGCTCCTAGAGTTTGGTATACACGTATTGATTCTTATTTTCTTGATCATGGTTTTGAGAGATGCCCTTATGAGCATACGTTATATGTGAAGTTTAATGGTGTTGGTAATATTCTTATAGTGTGCTTGTATGTGGATGATCTTATCTTCACTGGCAACAATCCAAAATTAATTTCTGAATTTAGGGAGGCTATGATAAACCATTTTGAGATGACAGATTTGGGATTGATGTCTTATTTTCTTGGTTTGGAAGTTAAGCAATTGGATAGAGAAATTTTTATTTCTCAGAAAAAATATGCAGGTGATATCTTAAAAAAATTTAGGATGGATGATGCCAAACCTATCATGACTCCTGTTGAGGAGAAATTGAAGTTAACAAAAGAAGGGACTGGAGCTGTTATTGATGCTACTACTTATAGAAGATTAGTTGGAAGTTTGAGATATTTAACTGCCACAAGGCCTGATATTACATATGGTGTTGGCTTGATTAGTAGATTTATGGAATCCCCTCGTCAATCACATTTGCAAGCAGCAAAAAGGATCTTGAGATATATTAAAGATACGCAATCTGATGGCATTCTTTATTCGCGTACTAATAGTATATCTCTTATTGGATACACAGACAGTGATTGGGCTGGTGATATAATGAAGTATAAAAGCACTTCTGGTTATACTTTTACTTTGGGGTCTGGAATATTCTCTTGGTCTTCAAAAAAAGCAGCAAGTAGTAGCTTTATCCACGGCAGAGGCAGAATACATGGCAGCTACAAATTGTGCTACACAAGCAATTTGGTTGAGGCGTATACTTGAATTTCTGCAACATCAACATACTAGTCCTACTACTATATTATGTGATAATAAGTATGCTATTGATTTGACTAAAAATCCAGTATTACATGGTCGTAGCAAGCACATCAATATCAAGTATCATTTTATTCGAGAGTTGGTTCGAGATAAAGAAATTGTGGTTCATTATTGTCCAACTGCAGATCAAGTTGCTGACATCTTCACCAAACCATTAAAGGCGGGATTATTTTTGAAGTTGAAGAAGATGTTTGGCATTATTAGATTTGATGAACTTGGTTTAAAGGAGGCAAATGTAGAATCCTAAACCAATTTAGTTTCCTAATTCATATTAGTTTATAGATTTTCTAATAGGATTGTTAGTTTCCTAATTCTGGATTTGGTTCCTAGTAAGATTTGATTTAGTAAATCAAATCCTAGTTGGTTTAGGCTAAGTTTAAGATATAAATATATGTGGTGAGATGATTATTATGTAGTGAGAAAGTTAGAGAGATTTCTCCTCAATAAAAAGTTTAGTTATTATCTTTTCAAAATTCTTTTAGATTGATAAAATTCCTACAAGCACGCTATGGCTTAAGGGGAGAGACGGAAGAGGAGCCAAAGGATATGCGTGGAGTAAAAAATTTAGTTATTATCTTCTCAAAATTCTTTTAGATTGATAAAATTCTTACAGGCACGCTACGACTTAAGGGGAGAGACGGAAGAGGAGCCAAAGGATATGCATGGAGGCGGGTTTAAACGTTGATGGGTGATGGTGATGGCAAAGAAGAGAGAGTACAGCAGCCAAGGCGGGAGAAGGAGGCATGAGAATAAGTAGGGTGCCTGGAGTCATTCTCAAATAAAAGGTTGGACCCCAAACAGTAAGGACCCTCGCTGCCCAACCCCTTGGGCTTTGCGGAGGATGTAAACCGCGGGATGTGCCTCACCAGGCCAGGAAAACGAGGGCTGCCCATTTAACCTAGAGTCATTCTCAATAAGAAGGAAGAAGGGAGCATGTGGAAGGAGTAAAAACATTTTGATATGTAATTAGCAAAATTCGAGGAGTAAAATACATTTAATATTGTTCTAAGGAAAAATATTATATATTCTATTTTTTAAAATTTTAATTTTCACAATAATTTTATTATAAATATATTTTATTTTTTAAAAAAGTCAAAATAAATAATTATATAATAAAAAATCTCTTTTTCTTTTACACATAACAGGAGTAAGAGGTGAATACGATAAAATAATTGAAATACTAAGTCATAAAGTTAATTTACTTTAAAGATATAAAAGAAAGTAAAAGAAAGTACAACTTACAATATATTTTTTAATATCTTTTCTTTTCATCTTAATTTATTAATAATTAACTATTAGTACACAATCTTCTAATTTAATACATAAATTTAATTTATATTTTTGTAATAACTATAATAAATATTTATATAATAACACGTATTAATTTTTTTTATAGTACTTTTTTTAAAAGAAAATTGACTTTGTCACTAAAAAATAAATTTATTTATATTTATATTATTAAATATATTTTTTAAATGACATTTATTATATATTTATTTTTTAAAAAAAATAATTTACATTCTATACAAAGCACAAATTTTATGACGGTTATATATCTGTGTCTACCACTGATATTCTGATCGGGGGACGTCAACCATGCCTACCACCCTACATTGCATGCGAATGTAGCAATTCTTTTTTCTGTCTTTGGTTGTCTCTAGAAGGAACATGAAAATCATGCAAAGAAGATTAATGACGAAAAAGATGATGATTGGATGACGATTTATGCGTTCATACTCGATATTCGATCTATGACTACGAGAGAATTAATTCACGACGCATTCGTCATTTTCTGAATCACTTTTTTCCTCTGTTGAAATTACAGTTTTATTAACACTTATTCATCATCACTAATTCTCAAATAAAGAAAAAAAAGAACGATAAGTACACTATTCAACTCACCTAAGATAAGGAAAAAATTGCAAGATTTCACAATTAATTTGAATGAAAAGTATAATATTTGTTTTCTTTTTTGAAGGGACAATAATGTAAGTATAATATATAATTAATTAAGCTACGTAGATTTGGACGTCGCCCGCCCCTCTTGAGCTCCGTCAATGATTTGGAGTCTATAGGAAGCAGAGAGATGGTTGCGGAAAAGTCTCAAGATTTGCTTTTGTGACCTTTATTATCTTATTTCTGATTACTTCTTATTTATGTTTCTCTCTCTCTATCTATATATATACAAAATATAGTATAGAAATTAAAGGGGGTTACTATTTAAGTAATGATGAAGCGTGATATCAATTACCTTGGCGTGTTGAATTGTTTGGAAATTGACCAGGAATTTGTGAAAATTATTGCCACCAATCATTATTTCCTTCGTTTCATAATAAATATTATCGTACAATTTTTATTTTGTACAAAAAATTTATTATTGAACAAAATTTAAAATTTTATTTAATTTTATAATAAAATAATAATATTTAATATAATAAAAATAATAATTTTTTGTGTTATAATTTTTTATAAGAAGAGGATATACATAATTAAGAATAAATTAATTGATTTAATTATTATTTTAATGTGTATAAATATTTTTATGATGATACTCATTATAAAATGAATTGAGTAATTTTTAAGCAAATCCGTTGCAAACTTTTCATAGTTATTTAATCACCTTTCACCAAAAACGAAAAATCTTGTAAGAGTTTACATTTTTTTTTTCTGCTGTGTAAGAGTTTATATTTTTATGGTGTATTTGGATTGAATTTATTTTTATGTTAAATTATATTAAAATTATAAAAATAAATTATTTATGAATCAAACAATTTAAAATAAAAAATATAATAATTTTGAATTCAAAATCCAAATACACTGTTAACTAACAATATGCAGAGGTCGTTTTCAATAAAAGAAGGAAAAGAAAACCAAAATGGGAAGGTCAACTGATATCCTTCCGCTATATATAGGGAGAGGCCATCCATTGCTTCATCTCATCATCAACCTAACGTTCCATTCATCGGAATAAGCTTTTGCAGATTCAAGAAAATCTCTTAATCAATGGCCACCAAAGTCTACATTGTGTACGCTTTTCTTTCTCTTTACATCCCATTTCATATATTTGAATCTTGATCTCTTACATTTCTTGATTTTCTGAGTTCTGCTCGGCAAATTCTTGCTGCATCCTATTTGTTTTTCCAGTTCTAATGGGATGAATCATGGGTTATATCGACAGTTCCTCCCGTGTTCATTTTATCTCTGCTTCCTGTAGACTTCGATAATCTATCCTCGTGCGGCTTTGTCTTTTGATTGACTCCTGTTTACGCCTGCTCTTTCAAGAAGTCAATTTTACTGCAGAAAGCATTTTCATTGCGGTTTATGCCTTTGTTTTTTAGCTAAGGATTTTAGATATTCGTATTGTTTTGTTCAGTTTTTCTTATAAATTCTTCATCTGGATTTGTCGCCTGTCATCTACTTTAGCCTGTATAAGTTCAATTTGATTGGGTTATCAAGGAATACTTAATGAAATCTGAAATTTCATAATTTTTTGGATCTTGGTTGGCACATTTTAATGTCCTTTGCCGTTGAGTCTGAAAAAAATTGAAATTCAGACCAGAAGTTTTGAATAAACGCGCGAGTTGATTGTGACTTTTTTAGGCAGAAAATTTCTGAGATTGCTTGTTTGACCTAATGTAGGATTAAGTTTAGGTTGACAGAGACGTTTCAATGAGATTGAACTGTGACAATTTTGATTTGTCCATTCATTTTAGGCTTTTGCACAGTTGTTTCCTGTTGTTCATTTCATAGTGAACAGATCATCAAATATATCAGGACTGATATTTCAGTTTTTGATCCCATTAGAAAGATCCCAAGTCATATGAATTCCTACTTATCGAACATTTCATGCGATAAAATTGTTTATTTGGACCTGAGATTGTGAATCCGTATCTGATTCGGAAATTACTGTAATTACCTTGTAGTTACTACTCCACATATGGACATGTCGAGAAACTTGCACATGAGATAAAGAAAGGAGCCGACTCTGTTGAAGGAGTGGAGGCAAAATTATGGCAGGTTTGTGCTGTTTGACACCTTTCATATAAGCCAGGCCAGATGGTAGCCGTTTTAGTTGCATAATTCAGTAACTTGGTAGGAGAAGTACAATTTAGTTATTTGATGTACCTGTGAAAAATCCGATACAGAACTAACATGTATTCCCTTCACCTGGCTTAGAGATGAAGTTTGCATTTCCTTATATTTGTTTTGAAAAATAATTAAAGATGAAGTTGTTACTGGTCAAATGTGCTCTTGTATAGAGATGAAATTTGGTCTAATGCGATACCACTTTGCCTCTCTTGCTAGTTTAAGGTACGAGGGATTAGTCAAGACTGCAGAAAACCACTAATGCAGCTAATATTTGCAACTTTAACAGGTCCCAGAAACTCTTTCTGAAGAAATTCTTGCAAAGATGGGTGCTCCACCAAAGAGTGATGTACCAGTGATTACTCCTGCCGAGCTTCCTGAAGCTGATGGCTTCATTTTTGGTTTCCCTACTAGATTCGGTATGATGGCTGCCCAATTCAAAGCATTTCTTGATGCTACTGGAGGCCTGTGGGGAGGACAGAAGCTGGCAGGCAAGCCTGCTGGAATTTTCTATAGCACTGGATCTCAAGGAGGAGGCCAAGAGACTACTCCGTGAGTACTTGATTATCCTATATTGTTTTTCTTGAATTTTTGTTGCAAAAGCACCTTAAACAGGATTGAGTTTTGACAAATGAATCTGAAGTTTGACAGCCATCACGCAACTCGTGCATCACGGAATGATATTCGTGCCTATTGGCTACACTGCTGGAGCATCAATGTTTGAGATGGAGGAGATCAAGGGAGGAAGTCCATATGGTGCGGGAACTTATGCCGGAGATGGCTCAAGACAGCCTTCTGATCTTGAACTTGAAATAGCTTTCCACCAGGGCAAGTACATTGCTGGCATTGCAAAGAAGCTGAAGGGAACCGCGTAATTAGACTCCTCGTATAGAATCCCCAGAGCTGGAAATCTTTTCTTTCTTGTTGGAAATTGAGCTTCTGTTTTAATTTTAGTATTTGTGATTATAGATACCAAAGTGAATAAGTATTTCCATTGTACCTTAGTCCCAAAGACGCTTCGAACGGTTAATGATGTTTGATATTCGGAGGCACTTATTATAATAGAACTCGTTTGTTGATTACTACACAACAGTCTTGCAAAATGCTTCCGGACAAGATAGTGTGCACAAATCCAGAGTTAAACCAACTTTACCGCTACAATATGTTTCTTTTGCCATAACTCGCCGAAATTAAATTCCAATTTAGTCACTATAACCCCGCCAATACAAGTCTTAAGTGCTACAGCATCAAGTATAAAAATACAAGTATTACTTTCCTCTTCTCATCTGAGTACTCGTATGTGATGTGTCAGTCTGGCCTGAATTAGGTTCTATTTTCCATCACAATCAATGTCCAGATTGCGTATTCACAAGCACTTTATCCAAAGATGATCCTTTAGGAAAGCAATGTCAGATGCTTCTGCGATGTTAATTGTCATCTCTCTCTCTCTCATGCATTGAAACTTCCGGAAGTGATCAGCTTCTTTAGAGATTTGACCAATTCGGTTGACTTGTGGTTAACTTCGCTTGGAGTCCAGCAGTTACGGTTGTCGGTTAGTATGCCACCTCATTCATGAAGGATTCAGAACTATGCTACAGTGATCTTTGCAGCAATGTAAACGTAATTTTTACGTATTGATGAAGTAGGTCAGATTAAGCAGAAGTAAAGTTCGTTGTAGAATCCACTATTGAGCCTCTTAAATGTATATGACACTTTTTAATCTTTTTTTTTCTCTCTTTTTTCTTTTTGAAGTAATGGAAATTCCCACATGAGCAAATTTATCAATGTATTAATAGTTTCGGTTCAGCTTTTCTTCCAGTGATTGGATCATTATAGAACATATTTCATTTGAAAGAAAAGGAAAAAAAAACTGAAAAATTTTGAAGTTTTTAAGAGACTGAATTGATTGATTTGGTAGGTCAACTTTTTGATTTTCAAAATTTGCTACTCCTTATAATCATCTCAAATGTGCTTTATATTTCTGTAGCTCTATCTCTGCGGCTCCCAACTCTTTCATGTTGTCTGTACAGGTTTTGTGCATGCCCAACAGATCCTTGATGGTCTGCTCGAAGAGGGCTGGTATTGTGTGTTGGGCTGACCCAACTCAAACTTCACCCTTATGGCAAATGAGAATCGAACAAATTACGACAAGCACCATATTTGCTTGGATGCTCCTGTGAAGCCCGAAACTGATCGAAACGGAAAACTTATGGAATGCGGTTAATGGTTGACAGTTGGGGCAAAGTCCATTCACATCGCTGCGATCTAAGTGCAAAAACCCCAGCCTAGAGCTCAATCATCAAAAGAAGCCCAACAAATTTGAGATTCAATAATGATGCCACTAATGCTGAGAATAGGTTCAGTAGAGACATTGGCACATGCAGCCAAGGCTGAAGGGTCTCGCGGAATATTTCCAGGGGGACTCTGTGGTCCATCTGATCTCTGATATTTCCAATGTAAGAAGTCCATTCAGATACTAACATTTATCACATTTCGCTTTCTTCTATTCTTTTCTATCAGTTCATATCGTCATATGGTGCTATCAGATTCCCAAGAATCCAAAACAAAACAAAGGAAAAAAGGTAGTTTCTCTCTACACAAAGTGACCAAGTTTCTTCATATGCAATTGTTCCCAGAATCTTGAATTGAAGCGTCCCAAGTTTCGGAGCATTCTTCTTCTAACTTGGATTTGAAGGATCCGCGTCTATAGATGTACCTGGAATTCTTGTGAACGGAAACTTTAGCAGAAAGCATTTTTGGGTATCCCTCTGCAAACAGAAATTTTAACAGATGAATCGCTTTATGGCAGTTGTGGTGTGAAAAGGCATGGAACGGAGCGTGTATAAAGGAAAATACCTTTTAATAGGTAAACTTGAGACAGAAGACAAAGCATAGAATTTGCCCCGATAGGCCAAAACCAGAAAAGCTGTGTTGTCTACTAAAGCAAGATTGTCACTTTTGGCCCTGGGACTCGTTTATAACTTTATTAACATCACAATGATGCCGTGTATTGTTTCTTTCTTCTAATTACGCTAATTAATTAACCACTTAATCATGATTCACGCCCTACGAATAACAATAAGAACAAGACACGACGAGTGTCGAAGAACAGAAGAGAAGTCTACTCAAAGGAAGATGTATTAGGATCCGGACCCGGAGCCTTTAGCCCGGAAATTGATGAATTGATTAGTCACGGAAAGATTATAAAGCTGGATGCCAAGAGGCAAGAGATACTAACCAAGTAAAGTTTCAAACTGCCTTTTTATGATTAGTCGCTTGTCATGAGGATTCTTCATATTTAAGCTTCTCAAACTATCTTTACACGAAATTTTTCATCTTAATATTATTATTTGTCTCTCACTGTCATCTGCATTTTGCTATTTGACAGACGAATGAATATAGGAGCAGCTAAACCGGTCATTGAACTTTTTTATGTTTTTTTCCATTTTTCTTTACAGCGGTGGAGGGTATAGGATATACTTGGACAGAGTTCGTTTTTAAAATCGAACTTAAAATTTCAAGTATTGGACTCACATATATTCTCACAAACAATTTAACTTTTACAAAATTCAAAATAAAAATTTCAAAACCAAACTCTATCCAATCACACCCATAATCTGCATATATACTGTTTCGGGTCTAAAGGAGATTCAGAGTCTTTTCTTATTTCTCTCTCTCTCGTGGGGAAGAAGAGAAGGCAATAACCCCGGTAAGTATAGGGTATGTAATTTTCATTTTTGAAAAATATCATAAAATACAAACACATGCAACAAAAGGCAAGGGGCGGCGCTTTGAAGGTCTCATAATCTATTTCAGCAGCTTACACCTCAAAATGGTTATGTTAATCAACATAGTAAAAATAATTTTAGTATTTTTTCATTTATACACAGTATTTCTTTCAAACTCGTATGTACATACGCCCTTTCGTGTTGCATCAACTTAGCAAATCACCTTTCAATATTATATACACGATTGGTAGGTGAAGACTCAACGGAGTGATACAAAAATTTTCAAATTCCACCACTGATCAAACCCAAGCATCTTTTCAATATAATAACAAATTAAACCTAGAAGAATGAATATAGTGGGAAGCCCTCTGACTTCCACTAACGTTGCAAATTAGTAATAAACAAATCAAAAGTAGAAAATACCATTTCAACTCCACATAGGTAAATCTCCCTTCTCGGGGGTTTTCTTTTTTCTCCAAATATATCAAATCCGCTCGCAACTTACATAAACAAAGAAACAGGAACAAAAACACCTTATAACTCTGCTAAATTCAGCCCAATGGAAAATACATATCCTCTAAAGCTAATCTAAATTAAAGTTTCAGCCAAATTTAGCAGCTGTTCCTGTTCCTAAACCACCTATAATTTAGCTGCCTCATCAGAAACAATGATACATTGATTATTAGAACAGCTCTATCAATATATATTAAACTTAATTTGCAGGTACCTAATTAATCATTTGCCATCCTACATCATTCTGCCTGTAGATGGCCCAGCATTGGCTGTCTTCCTTACGGAGGGCCACTTCCTTTCCTTCCTCTCTTTTTTCTCCTTTTCCTGTCTTTTGCTTTTCTTCATTTCTTGCCAAAGCCGTTAGCTAAAACATGCCAATATAGAGTGCTTAGTGCCTTCTCATGCTTTCACATTTTCAGTCGATCCTAATCTCTAACCGCCTTTGCCAGCTTCGTGCATGTTACATTATATATTCACTTTCACTTGTCTACTGTTTTCTTTTTCTTTCTTTCTTTCTTTCTTCTTCTGATCTTCTACCTAAACGTTCCTCCGAATGTTGGAGTCCAGAAATCAGTGGTGGTCTCAGCCGCAACCGGAAATATGCTTGATATTGGCACCAGGCACAGTCCCCTACTTTTCAAGTCTTGTTTTGCCCCTTCTTGATCCTTCGTCTTAATATCACAAGTCTGCAAAGCACATAATAAAACACTGTTCATATATTACTGCTGTAAAGAAATAGAAAAAATGGTGAAACTTTATTGGGCTCGAGATTCATCTGCATTATATTATTAAGGTAGTGAATTTGTATCTTGCAAGACCCTTACCTGTTGACGTTGAATTGGAGATCCATTTCTCAGATATGGAGTACTCAGTACCTGAAATCCCATGGAAGATACACATTCAGATGACAAATAATCCTAAACTTGATTGGTTAGGCTTTAACATTCATCCTTGATGGCAAGCAACAAATTACTGAAAGAACATACACTGACTTGATCATGGAGAAACTTGATGTACTCAATAGCTTCATGGAGAACTGATGCAGTATCAGTCTGGAAGTAAAAGAGCAAATTGTGTTACCCAGAAGAAATTGCCCGCGGGGAGGGGGGGGGGGGGGATTGGGGTTGTGGGGGAAGCAGTCCAAAGATTTACCTTTCCGAAAGGCGAAACCAATTGCTGGAGGGCAGTTATTCTGTCCCCCAACTTCTCTTTACGGACCTGATAACATGACAAAGCTGAAAATTCTCATCCATTTCTTTGAACCAATACAATCATTTCTTCTCCTAAAGAAAAAGCTTAAAGCTGAACTTTAGTCAAAAGCTCGATCAATGTATCGTACCTTAAAAGTTGGTAATGGTGACGGTGTTTCTATTCGCGGACGCTTGAATGCTGGTTCGCTGCTGGTTTTCTTGGCCACTGAGCCCAAACGTTGGACTTCTTCATTGCCAAGCTGAAATGTTTGAAACATTAAATCAACCCCGCAGTTCTGAAACCCTAGTCATAACATGCCAAAAGGAACTTCTCCGCGAATAAAGTTTAGAACTGCTCTTTTACCTTTGAAGTTAGGTTGGGAAGACAATTTTTCTCGTTAAATGTTGATGAAAGTAACTGCGACTGGGAAGCAAAAAGATTGGGGCGAAAATTGTTCAAAGCTGGTGAGGAGGCATTGCAGAAGTTTGTATTATTCAAGAGCTGCAAATGGTTAGTAGTTTGTTGCTTTGGCAGCGAAGCGTCGGTCACGGACGAGAACTTTGGCAAAGAAGGCAAGAACTCGCTCAAGTTTCTCTGATAATTTGTTGAAACTGGATAGTTCATGGATCCATTTCCGTATAAAGACTGTTGTGGTTGAGGATCTGCATCAAATAGGGTCTGCGGCAACGTGGAAGAGTAACCATATGACACTGAACTGATTGGAAAGCCGGTGGAGAAGCCTTGACAAGTGACCGTACATTGAGTGGAACTAGGGATGGAATTCAAGGATTTCTGGTCTAAAGAGACGCCTTGGTTTGCCGATTTAAATGAATTACTGGAAGAACCTTCGATTAAGGTGGAAAAGTTCTTGAGAGCCCAGTCATTTTGGATCTGACTGGGGCAGTCCCCTCCAGTTTCTTGACGATAATTCATGCTTGAATTCTGGTCTTGTTGCAGCATGGGCGGATAATTCGTCTCGGACCTTCCACTACCATGGCTACAAGATGACAAGAAGAAAAAACCAGAACTTTGTTCATCAGCTTGACTTCCTTTTCCATATGATTACAAAGAACACAACCGTATAAATATACGCAACTTTAGATTGGCAGCAAATGCTTGGACCATGAGTGTCTTGCTAGCTAGTGGGATAAAGTTGGAAATAAAACGGATATTTTCAAAGACTAATAATTGTCAAGAAAAACATAATACAAAAGAAGGCGATGATTAGTTATGTGCTTACAGAAAATCTGAATTCCAGCGCTCAGTTGTTGAAGATGAAAGGGAAATACCCAAGATTTGTAAGCTGGAATCAATGGATAAGCCGCTGCAGCCACTGGCCGAATCAGGTTGGTTAGGCTTCTGCATATCTTGAATAACTATGGAACCATCAGAAGCCGAACCGGACTCATCGCTAGACCTTGCTTTCATGTCTAGCAAGTCATGAGTCGACCATTCAAAGCCTCCCAAGTCACTGATAATCCCGGACGAACAAGGCGACGCACCGAACATACTTCTCGACGGATTCCACCAGCCGCCTCCACAAACCTCAGCTTGAAATTCATCCGCCATGATTTCTAATTTGAAACCTAATCTATTAGCTCCCGTACCCTTCTTGTGCTGTTAGTATTTGACAACTCTTCTTTGCTGTTGTCGTCGTTTTCTTCCTCTTCCTCCTTATGATTTTGGCTCTCTATGAAAATGATTTTGTGCTCGGCCTTGTGAATATATATATATATATATATATATATATATATATATATATATATATATATATATATATATATATATACACACATACATACATGTACATGTTAAACGGTTGAAGGGGTACGGACGGGAAACTATCGGGAGCTGGTTGACATTTTTAAGAGATGATGATTAGACGAACCGAGAAACGGAATGTATTATTATGACAACAAAAACTATAGAAAAAGGAATTTTAATATTTTAATGTTTTCTTAGATATAATTAGTATTTTTAGGTGTGAAATATTTTATTTGAAGAAAAAGAAATAGAATATTTTGTTGCTTATTAGCAAAAGGAGGGGTATGATGGGGAAATTTGATCCGAGTGCCGCATCGCGAATATTGTTTACCTTTTCCGTCTATTAAATAAATTAATTCTACGGTCCAAATTTTTTGTACCAACGAACCGGAATTTTTATTTTAGGACCATCGCAGACTTCACTTTCAAGGTTCAAATATGATTGTGAATGATTTACGTATTTCTGGGTATTGCAGAGGGCTTTGAACTTATACTTTTTTAAATGACTCTTACTTTTTTTAGAAAGAAATAAAAATTTTAAACTCGAACGATCCATCTTATTTTGATTAGCATAAGGTTTTCCTGGTACGAGAAAATAATCTTATAATGTATGATAGTCAGGTAAATTTATGATATTCAAGTTCTTATTTTACCAGGATATACGATGATTGCATTATTAGTCATTGTGAATAGAAAATAATTTTTTCATTTAAAATTAAATGTTTCCGATCAATAATTAACTGAACGGACCTAATAAGAAACCAAATCAAAATGTTCATTCAACTGCTAAAAGAAAAGCAATACTTCAATTAGAGTTGGAAAACAATCAAAAAGCAAATCTTTACATAGTTTTCTAGCTTGAGGAATTATTGATTCTATTCCGTTCCTAGTTGTAGCGAAAAACTAGGTGAGCTGACTAAACGATCTGAGCGGCCTAATCAGGGCATCGTTCGATTTCCCAATTGGGGTGGCAAAGAGAAAATTGTTGTGAATCATAAAACATGAGGCATGTGTGGACTATAAATTCTGATAGGGCTTGAAACGAGACTTTTGTAAGGTATCAGATGCAATCCACACAATTTTTTATTTTTGGGGTTCTTGACTTATAACTGAATCTTGGACTTTAAGTCCACTTAAACTTGATTAATTAGTCAAACATTATTTCCTCAAATCAATCCGCAATATGTTCAAGTCCTTAAGTTAAATTGATAGATTTATCCCCCCAGCAAAAATTAATTAAATTGATAGAAGTAGAAGAAGCATGCATTTATTTGACTTGCGTGAATCAAGTATTTCAAAGTTAGGCACATGTATCGTCAATTCCCAATAGTTTCCATGAAAATGGGAGGACCACTACACGAAAAATGAAATTTTGCAACCAATCATTCCGTAGCAAATTTATCGCAAACTGTGGTTTGTTACAAATTTGGATTGGGAAAATTTGTAGAAAAAGTATAAGTCGTAAATTTGTGACGAGAGATTCCATTGTAAATTTGCGACGAAATTACTATCGGTTGCAAATTAGAGATAAAATTGCGACAGATTTTTATAATTAAATAAATAACCGTTTGTACAACATTGCGATCGAAAAAAATTAAAATTTGTGACATAATTTTATTATTTTAAAAAAAGAAAATAAAATCCGGGCGTAAAATTGTTGTATTTGTTTCTTGGGGTTCGTTTAACATCCATTGCCCATCATTTCATTTGCAAACTACCAAAAAATTGTTAGTCATTCAACATTGACGCTCCAAACCAAATTAGGATTGCTAACTAAAACAAGTATAGGGATGATTTTTATTCAAATACAGAAACTCATTTAGAATTTAATCTGAATCTGTAACGTTTTTGTACGATGAAATGTGAATTGAACTCATTAAATGGTCAAAAGCTTTGTGAACTTTTATCATTATAATTAATTAAGGAGCTAAAGTTGAGGTTGTTCTAATCTCAACCTCTTAAATAAAATACTGTCCATGATAGGAGACATGACAAGTTGTTGTGATAATAATTGAAACAGAAATAGGTTCGGTAGTCAACAAAAGATTATAAAATAGTATTTTTTTATATCCTTAATCCGCTCAATAAATATTTATTTTCTAGCAAATGAAATGAATATTTTGAAATATCTCATTTTATTTGATTTTTTTATTATATTAAAATATTTTAAAATAAGTAATATTTTTAATAAAAAATATTTTAATATATTTTATATTATTAATTAATTAATAATTTTATTATATTATTTTTATATATTTAAATTTAATATAAAATATCTACTGATTTATATATTTTTTATTTTTTATTATATTATATTATTTTTAATATATTTAATCAAATATTATAAAATGAAATGAAAGAAAAGAATACTAAGAAAAAAAAGAATTGAGTCCTGGGATTTTATATTGAGAGTCTAGCGGCCGAGTTGAAATGGGGCTTCTATGGCCAATGTCATTGACCGCTGAGGTGTGCGAGTCAAAATAAATCAAAAGTGTAGGGTCACAAGGGCAAGCCTTCGCGTGATAGCACACGTGGGTCCTTCTTTGCTGGCTGAGTCAATGGGCTGATTGTGACTCAATTCATTCCCTAATCGTTTATTTATTATTAGCAGACATTAATTTGTCTTTTCTGTTTTCACGCCGACCCCTGCTTAATTTGATCCTCACATATGCCTTTTCTGAAAAACAAAAATTGATCTATTTTAACCTATAAGTTTTTTCTTCAAGTTCCAAAATGGTTAATTTTGTCGCATCTTCTTGAAAGGAAACACACTCAATTTCCATGAGAGCAAATTAATGTGAAAACTTGGCAAAATAGAAAATTAATTACAAAGATGATTTTAACCTTAAAAAAATGTAAAATGATCATTTTGATCCTCAAAAATAACATTTTGTAAAGGTTTTGAGAACCAAACGTGCTTATTATCGTAGCCATATACTACAACGGAAAATAAATAAACCACTCCCATAGGTAATAATTGTACTCGATTTCTTTGCATAAATTTCAAGATTTGATTTTTGAGATTTTTTACTGATTATTTTTTAAGAGTTTAATTAATTGGTAACTACCACTTCAATATCATCAGATACTAATAACAAAATTATAGTCAGTTACCAAAAGCATATCAATCACACAATTCTTGTAATAATGTATATAAAATAATGAGGGTGTGATTGGATAGAGTTTAGTTTTGAAATTTTCTATCTTGAATGTCGAGAGAGAAATTTTTATAAGAAAAAAAATGAAATATAAGATGAAAAATTTATATTGAGTTTCGTGTAAAATACAATCTAAATAGACCCTAATATTATTTAGTGTCATCTACCATGTCATATTCATGTGTCTTCTTTTTATCGAAGGAAAACGAAGCAGAGCACTATTGCATTTCAAATATCCACATATTTGTCCCAAGTCCAAAAGCAGGTCTACTCAACACGGTGGAGGTCCCTTGCCACGTGTCCATCCACTGTCTTTCGCAAATGCTGTAGATGGTTTAAAATTTTTCTTTTTAACTCCCCCTACTTATTTATGGTTGTACACTTCATCAGGACGTCACGCTGATATCATAAAGCGGCCACAGAGCGCATAAGTCTTGACACATATTTTAGAGTTGGTATTATCTGCTAATTACTAATGTAATCGCGTGTTACTGCATTCGTAACTCGTAACACAAAATTTGAACTTAGATTTGTGAAATGTCGTGCGCGTATAATCTTCACTTTCACTGTTGTTGGTGCAAGGTCCAAGGAGGACATGATCTGACACGTTTGATGAAGCAGTGTAACCTTAATCCTGCTTAATTATGATTATGAATCAAATCGTGTTTTGGTGAAAAGAAACATAGTCTAATGGTAAGTTGGAATGGCTACCACACAAAAGCGTGGGGCTGCTTGCTGATAACTTGTCCGAGTAAGAGGTCCATTGTACACACACACACACACAAACCCCTTAACATTAATTCATTATATTTTTATGTTTGAAACGAAATTCAAATATTAGGTGGCTGAGGAGGGCATGACATGAAGTTGGTGATTTTGCAACGCATAAGGGGGAGAAGAGGTAAAAAGGAATAATCTACAGAGCATAAAAGGACAAGGAGAAAATCCAAAGAGGGGATGGGTCAGTGAGAGACCTAATTCTCTTTTGCATCAGCTGAAAGTGACAAATAATCCTATTGGTTTCTTCTTCTTCTTGACCTAAGCATTTCGGACCTCCGGGCGAGGGTCAATGCCTCATCTTCTCCTCCTAACTTCATCAGTCAGACAAGCCCTCCATTCGGGCCCCCCGTGTACTTAATAATCTTTTTTTTTTAATTTCTACTCTCTAACTATTTTAATTTATATTCAGTTTTATCTATCGAAACTCACTCGAATATTTTATGATAACTGTAAAACTTGTCTTTCTAGATAAAAATTGCTACACTGATCTCCCTCTCAATTTTTTATTTACTAAAAAAAACTATTCCAATTTATATTATTTTTTCCCTCTTCTTAGGCTTTGTTTGTGTTTTTCCAAAGTGGAAACAAGAATCATGTTGTTCATTAACAAAATTTTCTTCATTTTTTCGTTTTCTAAAAATACCGAATTGGAGTAGTATTGGAGGTCAAAGCTTAAAATAATTTGTTGATATATTCTGATAGCAGCAGCACCCAAACTTGTAATGCTCTCGTCAAAAAAATACCACTATAAAACTGTTGGACGTGTGGGAATAGCACGCTCCAATTTTTTCTTAAAACAAAAAATCAACGCCTAAAAAGTAAAAACCTTTTCTTCCTCAGCACTCGATCCACAACTCTTGAGGTCTGCATCAATGGAAACTTGTTAAAATCGCAGCAATTCTCACCAACTCCCTGTCTCTATTTATATAGCCTACCCAGGCTCGCAACCCTACTGGCTACTCCCAGCTCTGAAACTATTAGGGTTTGCTTTGCTCCATCTCTGTGAGATTGACTTTGGTGAGTTGAAAAACGTTTTCCGCCTAAGAATAAAATAAAAATGGGGAATGACAAGCCATTCAGCATTTGACTTGAGGACTCCTATAAAGATGGGGTTGACACGGACATTGACTTGTGCACGTCTGTTAACAATCCCCTAACATCCCTTCCATTTTAGCCACCCCCGCCTTCAGTTTCTACAGCTGCCGCTGCTTTGTGCTTTCTTCCGACAACAAAATAAGTAAAAATCAATAGAACCACAAAATATATATATATATATATATATATATATTTTCTTTCTTTTCAAAATTTTAACCTGTGATCTAATTACACATCATTTTAAATTTATTAATTAGAATAATTAAAATAATAATCTTATCTGCCAGTACTCGATATGAAATAAAAACTTAATGTCACGAGTAATGCAGGCGCCAACGGATTTGCCTTACGGTGACATCTTTATTACATCACCGCGGAGTGAACATCTTTGAGTCGTGGGAACTTCGGTCAAGAAATGAGGGAAAAGAGGGGCGATGCCGTGAATGGTATTGTGATGGAGTTTGAGAGAGATGGGGGATTGGACCTACGCCTACCTTCTTCTTTCCCTTTCTTTTCTTCATTGCTCATTATTGCCAACGGAACAAGTCGCCATGCTCTTAACCTCTCGAATCCGCACGCACCACGCTTGCGTTTTCTCTTATTTCTATATCCTTCACCTTTTTTGTCCCTTATCTTGTAAACCTTCACTTTGTCTTTTTAACTCTTACTTTAAATAAAGGTTAGCAAGAATATTCATCATCCTTAAAGTTGTTTCTCATGGGATCTATAGTTCCTTCATTTTCTTCTTGATTACTGAAAAACACCAAAGATCAGGACTCTTCCAGTTAATGATAAGAGGCAAAGAACATTATTGTGACCCACCTTATAAATTGAACTCAATCTTCTACACTCGGGTCTCATATTATTTCAACTAGCTAGATCATCACAAGAAAATACTGCTGAACTTTTTTGAAGTGAAAAAAGAAGCTAGAAGATAAGTCAGCCGAAAAAATATTAATTAGTTGAAGTAGTGCGTTGCTTCAAAAAAATAATAATAATAATCTGTCGAACACACACAAAAAGAACACTATTTCAATTCAAGTAAATATAAGTGGGAGAGGTGGCACTTTGCAGGACTAGAGGAGGAAATTGGGAGGAAGATGGAAGAGGACAAGTGAGTTGCTATGTTTAAGTTACTTGCCCCATATGCTCATACAAACAGAAACACAAATGCAACAATTACGTCTCAAGAATATCAAGTCAATTGTCTTCTCTGTTGAGAGTATCAACTTCAGAAACAGGATTTGGATAGTCTCGTGTCATCTGTCTCACTAATTGTAGGGAAACATTGTCCCAAATGGGTTGTTAATTCTTATCCATTAGTCAACCGTTGTTGGGTTACAAAAAACAAAAACTACACGAGAAGCAAAACGTCAAGGGAAAGGTTAAACTGCTCCTGGAAATCCATGTACAAGAGTAGAGAAGAATACTTGTGCATGAGGCCAAATTAGTTCAAGTCTATATAGATTAAGTTAGACATATTATGTCACTACTTCTGACCGTAGGAAAAATAGTCCGGGGAGAGTACAATAGCAACCCCTACCATCTTCTCAATTCTAATCTGTCTTCCAAGTAAATAAAAGAACAAAATCTAATGTTACTTTAGTCAATCCGCGAATCAATTGGGAAAGAAACAAAAGGTGTTGCTAAATTACTTTTAATGTGATCTTGAACAGAATTTTATTTTAAAATTAAATTTAAAATTTTAATTATAAAATTTACGTCCCGATTTATAAATAATTTAATTTTTACGAAATTCAATACAAAAATATCAAAGTCAAACTCTATTAAATCACACTCTAAGTATATAATTAAGAAGAAGAAATTGTCATCACGCGAATTTCAATTATAATTAATTAAAAGATCGATCACTTTTAGAAAGAGTAGTTTACACGCTTCTGTAGAAGGTTGAATTGCGATTGACGTATCCAAGTTTGGCATTTTTCTTGATTTTATTATTATTCTGCTGGAATTTCACCTAATCTTGTAATAATGCACTCTATTTTCTTAGTTTATTATGATATATGTATATATATATATATATATATTTGTCAATGTAGGGTCTAGGCGTTGTTTTATAGTCTAAAACCCTTAGATTTAGTGAGATTTCAACACATTAGCAGCAAAATCGCATACAATAAACCAATGGAGTCAATGGAATTTTTGGTTAAAAAAAAAAAATTTGGTTCCCTATCGACGTCACTGATTATTCTTTTTCTTCTTTAATTCATTTTTCGATGATGGGTGTGATTCGGAATAATGAAACAAATGTTTTAAGAGGCTCGACTTAGGCAAAAGGTAAAAGGAATACGCCCTTGTTTTTTTTTTAAATTAAAAAGTGATATTATTCTGATTTTTGAGAACTTTTAATATAGCAGAAATTTCAGGTACACAAAGTATCATACTTTACTGACGGAAGAACTTTGCTTCAGAATATAAATATTTCCATTAAAATGATAGAGATGAGACAATCCGGTTTTTGCAAGCAAAAAGCCTCCGGGGGGAATTAACTTTGTCGCTCTCTATGTATTTTTTGAGATACTTTATAGTGGTAACTATATAACTAGTCAGTATTCTATAAGTTAAACTTTGTCCAATCATATTAAGTCAACTGTACTATGAGTCTCTGTATTAATAAATGTGTTAATAATCATGGTAAGACCCACAATATATTTGTCTTAATATGATTGAACGAAATATAACTTATGGGATAATGACTAGTTACATAACTACCACCATAAAGTATCTCGTGTTTTTGACACAAGATATCACAAAACTTTAACCCGTTTAAAAGGATTGATGTGTTTAATATACTAATTAGTAAATCTAATGTCAACTCAAGGTTAAGGAATATATATTGGCAATGTCAACAACTTTTGTTGCAACCATGTGAGATACGATTTCGGCAGTGCTATCGTAAAGTTAATAGTGTGATGGACACTTTGACTAATATGAGTGTTTTTGATAGTATTAGAGTGAGACTTTTTGAGACTCCTCCTTAAGAGGTTTTACAGTATTTAGAGATAGATAGTAATAAATTTCATTGACCAAGATTGGTCCATAAGTACATTGTAATTTGTTGAGTGGATTTTGGATATTCTCCTCCTTAGAATAAAAAAAAAATAGACTGTTCATGTAAAAATATGGTAATTCAATTGGTCTAAATTTTTATGTCTTTAGTTTAATTTATATATTTTTTCCTTTGTCCTTCTTATGAACAAATAAAAAAATATTCCAATTCTCATAGTTTGAAACATGTCACCAATCTCGATCATTGGAGTTTTTTTTGGGAAAAAGCTATTTTATTAATAAGAAAAATTATAATTGAAAAGCATTCCAAGGTACCTTATCAAAGATACTCCTGTTTTTAATCCTTTTTTTTTAATAGTAATAGTAGAAGGACACACACGATTTAAACCACCCGAAAATCTTGTCAGGTGTATATGGATTGGATTCTCTAAGTGGACCTCCATCTGGACTGGCCGTTTTTAGTCCTGGCTAGGGCTGTATTTGGGCCTCAGCTGGATACTGGGCTGAATTTGGAGGCAAAAGTCCGTAGGGCGAGACCACCTGCTCCCTTTGATAAAATTGTTCTTTAATTTAGTACGTTTTTTATTCTTTGCACAAGAAAATTAACCATTTGTTCAACCTGATTCGGCACTTCGACAAAATATCTCCCCTTCGAGCTTTGGATCTTCTGCTAATTTTTCTTCGCGTTATCTGTTCCACCGTCCTCCTCGCTTCCAATGGCAACCCTCAATTTCTCCCACCTCACCAAAACCCTAAACGCTCACTTCCAATCCCAACCGAAAACTCCTGCTTTTCTCCTTTCTCTATCCTACCCATGTCCTTCCACTTCCCCATCCTTACTGCCATGCATTCTCCCTTACCAAAAACTCAGCCATGTGTCCAGAACCCCTCTTGTAAGAGCTGTTGGTGACGGTGAGTACTCTGCTAGGAGGAGCAATAGCAATGAGCCCAGAGAGACTATAAACTTACCTGGCTGTGACTATAACCATTGGCTTATCGTCATGGAGTTCCCTAAGGACCCTGCTCCCACAAGAGAGCAGATGATTGACACTTATCTCGATACTCTTGCCACTGTTCTTGGCAGGTTACTGTCTCTTCTCTTCCCTAAGATAAAGATTGCACCTTTTTTGCTTTTATTCTGGCTATGGTTTCTTATTGGATTAATCTAGTGGTATGTTATGCAGTGTGCTTATTTACATGTCTAGCGCTTTTGCCACAGTTGGCTTTTAATGTCTCAATTAGTTGCATTTGGGGGGGTGATCTGGGTCGGAATATGATAAGGCGCTCTGGAGTTCCCTTTTATTTGTTGCTCTTTCTTGGTTTTTCATGGATGATGAGGTCAGCTCTTAGAAGCGTAGGCTATTTTCCCTATTCATCTTGGACTGAGGGGAAAGGGGGGTGGAGGCGGGGAGGGCTTGGATTAAATTGGTTGGTAACTGAAATTAGTTTTATAGGCTTGTGAAACTCCTTGCAAGTGACGTTCCGGGGTTGCTTGAGAATGTGAATGTCTAAACTGTGGAATTGTGTGAAACATTTTAATAGCACACAATACTCTTTTTGAAATGCTGCATAATAGTGCATGTATGATGATTTTGCGGTGCAGAAATAAATGCATATGGTCTTTGGAAGACGATAATTCCCAAACCCTGAGCTATTAAACTAAGTTTGTAGGAGTTGGTTTTTGCAAAATGTTTTTGGGATGTATAAGTTGTAACACAAGTGCGAAATATTGAAGAGGTAAATATATGTTCAAGGACAGGTACCTTGCAGGTTAGGCTCGTGAAACCCTTGCAAATTCAGTCAAAAGACATTAATAATTGTTTTGCCCCCTCTTAGTTTCCCGTAATCATCCCTGTAGCATATACAGAGACGAGTGTTCGATCAGTAGAATGACTAAGAAAGGCAATTACTTGCAATATAGGGAATTTTTGCTGTATGCTTGATGTGGATATCTTACTTATCATTCTTAGTTTCTCATATTTGGGTTCACAGCATGGAAGAAGCAAAGAAGAACATGTATGCTTTCAGCACCACAACATACACTGGATTTCAATGCACTGTAGATGAAGAAACATCAGAAAAATTTAAGGGTGAGTGGCTCAAATATTCTCTGCATATGAATTGGAAAAATACAGTTCAGTCAAGTTTTCCATTTCTTTTACGGGTATCTAGTGGAGTTTCCTTGCTTTTAACTGTATTCTTCATTTGCATTTCATTCTTTGTAGGATTGCCTGGAGTTTTGTGGGTCTTGCCAGATTCTTATATTGATGTTAAGAACAAGGACTATGGAGGTTAGTACATCAAAAAGTATCCACCTCTAGTGATTTACTTCTATCTTCCGTAAGAGATTAATTTTCCTTCTCCTGTTTTAGGTGATAAGTATATCAACGGAGAAATAATACCTTGCCAGTACCCCACTTATCAACCAAAGCAATCTAATCGATCCAAATATAAGAGCAAAGCCTATGTGAGGCAGAGAGATGGTCCACCAGAACGAAGAAGACCAAGACAGGAAGCTACTCCTGAATCTGCCTCATAATTAGGTTTGCGTAAGTTGTAATTTCTTGCTTCTTAACAATAAGAGTATTTTCCTACCTACCAAGCAGGACAACTATCAACCATTTTACAAAGTCTTTCCCCTGTTAACCTTGAGTGTATTTGTCCGGTAAGTTATTTTTATTGTCTGGCTAAAGCCTGGCTTTGGTGTTTTTTGCAGGTTATTATCGGTCTCAGAGTCAAATTGCTATCTAGGAACTTTAATGTATACAAGGAGATATTGAATGTCAAACGTTAGTTAACTTTTCTAATATCTCAGAGTTCGTGTCACGCATATTGCTTAATGATCTATCTAAAGATGGAAATTTGCCCGACGAGGAGTAAGGGTCATTGCTGTATGAGTATCTAATGTGGAACTGGCTCTATGGTTTTGTGATCATATAGCTTAGGCTTGTTCTTGATTGTCCTTGTTCTGTTCTGGTTGAATCAAACTTGCAGCATCATTTAGAAACGGAAGGATGAGATGTTTATTCTGATCATCTGAGAAAGGGGAACACTGCTGTAAATACTTGCTTCCATAAAACGAGGTTCTAGTAGAAGCAAAATTGAAGATAAACTCTGCGCTTCACAAAACCTATGCTGAGAGGGAAACAAAGTTGGAGATTGTCGAGAGGAGAAAGCAACAAACATGTGCAGCGACTGTTGTACTGTTACTACTAAGATTGCTAAGATTATTTTTAAACATTGCTAAGATTTAAGTTTTTTTAAAAAGGGCAAGGAATAGAATTTAAAGTTTTTTCAATTAAAAAGAATTTGAAGATATTTCTTCAAGAGGGGAGAGGGTACGGAGGTATTTGGACTGGTAGGCTGAAAGTTTCCAAATTGGCCTAAATGAAACTATTAGCGATAAGGCCCAAAACTCCCAACGCTCGAGATACACACTTGGTTGTGCCAAAACCGTATTGTCTGTTTCCATCAATGATGATTGGCACAACAGAGCAAATATCTACCAGCACTAGACAAGCCTTGAAGCTGACCAGGTGCTGACTACCCCCCGTCTGGTCCTGCGGTTGCTCTTCTGGGATGTTTCTTCAATGGGTTTTCTTCAAAGCCCGTTCCGGATGAGGGTGAACAGTGAACAGCGGAGGATCATTCTAGGTCTAGCCTCTTTCTTGTGATTGTGGGTGGTGGAATGTCATCTATCATGAGAATTTGACATTTTCGTCTTGTCTATAGAATAAGCACATGAAAACACAGGCATATTGGCCGAACAGATAAGTAAATGCTTTTCAGTATTATTATCCTTTTGAATCTTTCTAATCATACTAATGATAATAGCAACAATTCCCAACCAATTTCCTTTTCCTCTGTGCCCGTGTAGATAAGAATCCAATGGCTATCTAGTGTTCTAACACATTCATGTTAGATGTGTATCCCAGATTTCAGCCCCTCTGTACTACTGGGAAGTCGTATCAAGTCCTGAAAGTCTTATAGCATCTTCGTTGTCTTTCTCCTTACTCGGGTTTGCTTGTTGCGGGCACTGGCATTGTATTTCTTGTTGTTTCTCTGGTTCAAGAGTTTGCATTATTCTCTGATGGCTTTCTATGGCTACAAGGGAGATGTTGGTGAGTGTTACTGGACTCCTTATAATAGCAGTACTTGTGATTATGATTATGATGTTGTTCCACCTCAAGCTTCAGTAACATACTCGTCATCCTTCTCATTTGAGGAGCCTAAGTTAATTGAACATTGTCCTTACCGTAACTTTGATTCTTCTGCTACTCAACAAGTTCTGAATTACCTTGTGTATAATTATAGTGAGCCAAAAGTAATTCAACAAGAGCCGCCTTCTTATAATGCTAGTACTTCATTTTATTCTCAGACATACTATAGCATCTCTAACTCTGCCACTGAATTTAATGAGCCGGAATTTGAGGAATATGATCCAACACCTTACGGTGGTGGTTATAATATCACTCAAACCTTTGGGAAACCTCTTTCTCCCTCCGATGCAATCTGTTATCCTCGTTCCGCCCAAACAAATGCTCAATTGCCAGACGGTTTTTCATATGGATGTATTCGCTCACCTTATGCTGATGATGACATCCGTTCAGACGGGGGGAAAGACATTGAGGTTGTAGATACCAAAGACAAACAAACCCATGGTGATAATGAAGGTGGCAATACTGAGAACATAGATATTCAGAAACCAGTAGATGTAAAGAGTGGTGAGGTAGATGAACATCCTTCTAGTGATTATAGCAATGATAGATTCGGAGATGGAGGGACTATAGGAGATGGTTATGACTGGAACAGGCAGGTGCCTTATACTCCATACGGATCTGGTCTGGAAGCAGTGGACCTCTGTGAAAGTATATTTGGTTACTGGCCCTGTTTGGACAAAATGAACCGTCAAAGAAATGCAAATTGTGAAGCTTGCCGTGAACGAAGCCAGAACGAACCTTGGAAGAGCACAGCGGATTATCTTTTCGGGAGTCCATGTGTCTATGGAGAGCAGAAGGATGGTGGTAATGGATATTACGTTTATGGTAATGAAGGTTATTATCAATATCAACCTCAATATCCATTCAAATGAGCATGGTAAAGGATGAAGTGCTGTAGCATATCTATAGAGCAGACCTTTAGGATATCGATCATGAGACAACGCTTTTTCCTTAATCTACAAGGATGATGGCTACGCAAGCTTCATAACTTCGTTACTTGGTTACTTTCTAAGTTCTTGTAAATCAGTGTCTCATTGTATTTTGAAACTCTAATAAGATTGAGAAACTTATTTGCATCTGTGCAGTTTTTAAAAGTTAGACTTGATAGTCGCCTAGTCCTCCATTGTAGCTTCTGATGGAAACAAGCTTGGAAATATGTTCGCATTTTGACCTTTGAGCAAGAGACTGAATTACGAAAGACCAGTCTCTGGAGCTTAGCTAGTAGTATATGAGCTAGTCTAGTTCTTTGCAGTTTATGTTGTCGCTACTTTTACAAGATTTCCAACCCTGCCGCTAGTATCTTTGAAAACAATCCATCTTCAAGATGACCAGTTACTAATATGAAGAATCTTGTTGAAATACTACAATGTGATGTGGATCTGAAACTAGAATTCCCTTAATTTTCAGCTGCAGCTATCTCAACTACAATGTGATTGGCTTTGGCATAATATTCTTAAGGAAAGGAAAGGATAGAAAATTGATGGTCATGAAACCTCTCTGAAGCAAATCCAGTTGAGGCCTTCCTAATTCTCGGGTGTTTTTCCCTTCTTTTAGCTTTAAAATCTGGAATGAACTGACTCTTCAGTAACGGTCGTGAAGGTGCTTTTCTGACGTAGCTTTTGCTTATCAAAGTCTGGAACAGTTAAAGCAAAGCCAAAAGAAGCCTCTTCGTGATGGACAAAATGAACTCTCAAGGTTTGTACTTCATCAGAACGAGTAAAGGAGAAGTGGGAATGCTACTAACTACTGTACTCGCGTTTGTGCGACTAATACTTCTGTGGTGCCAAAATGACCATCAAATAAGTATGAAATATACCCTGCATTCTTAATCATCAAGAAAACGCAGAAGATCCATATTTATTTGACCTGCAAATTGAATAACATCAACAAGAAATCTGCCCTTAAATTGTTAGTTTACACCGTCTCTGCAATCCCGTTATTTATGTGTCTTAAATTTTTTTTCCTTTTTAATTGATGCTATCTGTGACTGCACAACCGGCATCTCCTCTTCAGAAAACACCAGCCATGAATTTTATTCGATGGAAATCCTACAGTTTAGTTCCTTTCCCAAATCATAGCAGTACTCAAATCTTTCACATTTTGGCAGTGATTTCTTTAATGAATAGTAGTTGAATAGCATCATTATTGGGTAAGACAGTAGTCAAAATTTGTTTCTCCCATGCTTAAATTAGTTCTTTTTTTAAACTTCAAATCTAGAAAGGTGTATTGAAATTGACATACTACTACTGCTATATACTGTATTTTTATGGCTATGGAACTTTCTGTTAGCGTAATTCTTTGACCGCGGCTATGCTGTTAACTGATGAAAACTCGCGAGTTTCCATAAACAGAGTGATCAGGGAAGAAATTATGGATAGTGATCTTCAAAATAAACAATGATTATGTCGCTGCAAAGCGGGGACTAGTTTGGAGGTCACTACCCTAAAACTGATCCTATTTTCCATAAGTGTAGAACCGTACAGGGTTCATATAACATAATGAAGAAGTTTCAAATTTCACATGGTAAAAGCAAGCATATAATATGAGCATGGTAAGAGCAACTGTTATATAATTATTATGCTGGAAATCTTGCTCTTTCTCTGCTTGGTCTCTTTAAGCCCCATCCTCATCCACCAAAAAAAAAAAAAAACAAAAATCCCCCACAAACAGGTAGGAAAAACCACTTGCCACACATGAATCTGGTTTAAAGAAGAAGAACATGGCTGTACAAAGTTTAGAAGAGACGAAAAAGGTGGAGGTACATAGACAGGTCTCTGGTGCTGATTCTGTTCAACTCTTTTGAGTGTGCAGTTTCTATTATCTATGGGCTGCTTTTACAAGAACTAATTTGGGAAACTGTGATGGGACAGAGAAGGAGAATGGATGAGGTAAAGGGGCAAAAGTTGAGGACAGGCACAAGACATTCCAATCAGTGGCGGTACAAATTTATGATAAGTGAGCCCTAAAAAAGTCACGAGACCAAAACAAGTGGTTGTCCTAAAAGATCATTAAAATGACGTCTCTTTTTAAATTAAGACTATAAAGCATTTCAATTGCAGTTTAATTATTTGTTTTCTGTCGCCATCTTTGTCATATACCCGTAATTATAGGAAGCTAATTTTGTGGCTAATGCTATTCCTTGGTTTCTCTCTCCTTTGCTTTTCTTTCATCAACCGTATTAATTACTCACGTTAAAGTTATGAAAAATTTTTTCTACATATTTTATTGTGATTAATAAATATATAATTTATAAATAAATATAAATTATTAATTAATTAAGATAAAACTAATTTACATTAAATTAGTATTTGTCAATAAAAAGAAAAAAAAATCATCTAACAATATATTGTTCTTTTTTGCAAAAGAAATTAAATCTGATAAATAATTCAAACGAGAAGAAGTAGAGGAAAGAAAGATACAAAGCAGTTGGAACCTCGTAGTTTCCGTCCTTGTCGAATTCACTGAAAAGAAGACAAGAGGGTTTCTTCTTCTACATCTCTCCCTGTCCCTCCCTATCAGCAGACACCATGCAGGCATGCACAAACAAACCTACCTTTAGAATGAAGCCATTTTTAAGCGTTTGGTAGACTTCTATTTTACCAGCTTACCCTCCACCTTTTTTTGCTGGGCAAACAGTTTTTTCCACTGTGAAATTTCACCTTTTCTGCCCACAATAGAACGTTATGCTTGACCTACTTTGCCCAAACAAAACTTAATTGTCAATCCTCGACCTCGTGCTTATCGACTAAATTAACAAACCCACCATGAAGAAACACCCCCCCCCCCCCCAAAAAGGGCCCTTTCGATTTATCAAATTTTTTTCACTTTGATTTTACATTTCGAAAGCACCTTTTTTTTGAAAGGTAAAATAATATTTTTACTTCATTTAAATAGTATTTAACTAAATTAAATACAAAATTTAATCATATTTCTTATCTCAAAAAAATTTATTTTTTTAAAATTTAAAACAGAAACTTTCTCAATCAAACACAGTCTAAATACACTTAAATTCAATGTCGAATATTCTATATGCAATGTTCAAAGAATTTGTGTAATTAAAAATCTTAAAGTAAACATAAGCCCTTTATCTTCTGAAAGCTTTGAATAATTTTTTAATGTTAGTACTAATAATTTTTTGAAGAATCCAAAAATAATTTTTCAAGTGTGGGAGCAATTAACGTGGGAATAGTCAACAGAACAGCGAGGATAATAAAGGGAATAAGCACAGCTAAATGAAGTTGCAGGGCCCCACATTTCACCCAATAAACCCCTGTTAAAATCCCCCCTTTTTTAGCTCCTCCTTCCTGAAAGGAAAGAGTCCGAGACATTCACCACCACCACCACCACCACGGCAGCCCATCCACTCATGGCCACCCTTCGCAGACTCCTCGCGTCCTCCGTCATATATACATTTCTCCCCCTCTTCTTTCTACTTCCTGCCGTCACTGCCTCAGCCTCCATCCATGACCTCCTCAAGAGTAGCGGCTTGCCTGCCGGCCTCTTTCCCAA
This sequence comes from Rauvolfia tetraphylla, assembly GCA_030512225.1. Classification (NCBI taxonomy): domain Eukaryota; kingdom Viridiplantae; phylum Streptophyta; class Magnoliopsida; order Gentianales; family Apocynaceae; genus Rauvolfia; species Rauvolfia tetraphylla. Next base: position 1,471,232 of record JAJQKT010000076.1, on the reverse strand, counting down.
GGATGCTGTAAAATCGTATGATCTTGATGAAGATGGTCATCTCCAAGTGTATTTGGAGAGCCCGTGTATTGCCAAGTTCGAGACCAGGGTGCTCTTTGACAGTGTCGTTACTGCTAATCTCAGTTACGGTGGACTCACTGGTGTTGAGGGCCTCACTCAGGAAGAGCTGTTCTTGTGGTTGCCGGTAAAGGATATCATCGTCGACGATCCATCTTCTGGCATCATTCTCTTTGACATTGGCTTGGCTCACAAGCAGATGTCTCTCTCCCTATTTGAAGATCCTCCTGTCTGCAGTCCTCAGGGTAATCTTTTTCTCTATCTTGTATCTTTATTGCCAGTGAAGCTTCAGTTCCTTTTCTTTTTTCTTTTGTGGCTGTTCCTTTATCGTATCTGTCTCCCTGAAAAGTTGAAACTTGTGTTTTGCCGAGGACGCATATGAGGTTAGAATCGGCAACACGGCCCCTAAAATCTGATATAAAATGCAGGTGTAACGGAGAAGACCCAAGTGCAGGTGAGATTTCAGGTTCAGAGATAGAAAGCTAACTCTTCCCCGACTCTAATATGACCTGATTTGGCTTCTGCATTGTTGGCTTTTTGTTTTGCGTTGCTGAAACTCGGAAAGAGAGGCATGAAAGGTTGGGTGGCATTCTTGTAGATTTGTAAAAATTTGGTACTGACCGGAAAATTTTGGGAAAAAATGACTGAACTTAGGTACTTCCAAATACTTGCAACTGACATTTGGGGCATGAACAAACTAGCAGAGCTTCTTCTCAGCATCCATTGTGCATTCCACCCTCTGCCAAGTTCATCAAGCGTTCTTAGTAGATTACGCCTTATATGGATTCAGCAGCTGATATGAGAATAAAGAAAGCTGAGCATGAAAGACTTGAACCCAGAATTTATTTCAAATGAAATTGATTCATTTAAGTTTTATTAAAGCTCAGTGTAGAAAGATGTTTGATTTGGATTCTATAGTAGTAATATTTTCTAGTCAGAGAATCTCAGGCATCAATTTCTGGAGCCAGGGGAATTTCAAACATTAAAAAAAAATTGAATGAAGTGATTAGGTTAGGCAAGAAACACAGCTTCAATTATGCCTTAGAATGCTCGAGAGAGAGCAATAAAGAAACGATACCTAGGTGTGCCATGGCCGTCCGTCAACATAATGCATAGCAGTCTAGGACCGCAGACGCACCAGTGCGGCTTCTCCTTCCAAGCAGTTCGATACTTTATTAATCTTTCTACCATATAAAATATTTGAGTAATTTGTAAAAAAAAAAATTATATTACTATTTTATTTGTATTAATAATATTTTATAATTTTAATATCAAATTTAATTTTTTTAAAAATACAATTTCTTGCTATCTATGACAGAATTTAATTAAAATTTATATATAGTTTAATTTGAAACACAAATTAGTCATATTTTATCTAACACCATTTAAAGTAATTGAAAATAAAGATTATTTACATTTTTTTAAAATATACCATCATTAAATTAGATAATTCGTGATTGAATTTGTTGTTGAATTATAATTATAAATTGTAAATAGTATTTATGTAAATACATTTTTATGAAAGTTGATAATATTTAATAAATTTACCATTCAAATCAAATTATTCGTGCAACATATATAAATTTCAATCCAATTCTACTATAAGATTGACAATAAAAATTATATTTTTTTAGAAAATAAATTCAAACTAAAATTAAGAAATATTATTAAAACAAATAAAATAATCATAAAATATTTTAACAAATTATTCAAAATATTTGCATGATAGCGTTTTTGTTTCCCGCGCCGCATTGCTGGTCCAGAAGATTTTTCGATCCTTAACCTTTCGAGTACCACACTTGTTTAACGTTTGTAGTTGGACATCCTAGCACATTAAAAGTTAAAAGAGAGTCAATTTCAATAGTTAGGTAGATTCTTTACAACTTATTATTCCGTCTAAGCCTAAATGTTGTATTTGGACTTCATATTAAAATTTAAAAAATATAGTTTGATTACAAAAAATTATTATAATATATTTATTTATTAAAAATGATTATCCGTGATATCAATATGTTAGTAAAATTTAACATTTTAAATCAATGGAGTTAAAAAAGTTAATAATGGTGAGAACGTTGTATTAGTAAAATTTAATTCTATTCATTTAAATAAAAGTAGAGCTTAATTTAAGATAATTAAAGAGGTAAGTAGTAGGAAATAAAAAATATTATTACTAATATTTTAGAACGTGTACATTCAATTTTGTATATTTAAAAAGGAAACATGAATATTCAATCTAGACAAAGTGAGTACTTTTTAAATAATTTCTAGCAGTGCCGACTACTCCTCTTTCAAGTGACATGAGAAAGGTCGGTTAGCAGATTAAGTTCAGGGTATCCACTTGTGTTTGTTTGTGGGTTCCCATAAACAATACACTTAATTTCTTCTTGAAGAAAAGCCAGAAACGAAGGTCCACAAGTTTGGTTGTAGCATTATGATTAATTGATGGTAAAGGATTCAGATGAAAGGCTTAAATTGGGTGATTTACAAGGAAGACTCGATTACTAAAGGTCAGTGTTGGTTAGTGCTTGTTGGGAAGATTTATCGAATGCTGTAAGTGATTGAGACCTATTAAAATGCAGATCCTTTGCTCATCAATTGAAATCTGAGTTTGTAAACTATTCGTCTCTTTTTATCCGCCGATAGTAAATGTTGGATCCTCCAACAATTTACGAAAGCACAATGCCGAATGGTTTCAGGGTTGTTCTGGCTCTGTGGAAGCCTCGCCTTAAACGCCATATCCTTCCTGGGGCATTCAGCATTCTCTTAAGCACTAAAACCAATGCCCCAGCTTCGTCCAAGCAAATTGAACAAGATTCCAGGAAATGAAGCCCATTTTGCACTATACTCCTGCTCTATCCTTGCTCTGTGACTAGCGTGAAAAAGGCGTACTAAATTCAACGTCGCCATGGTCATCTTTACTCTTTCGCGTTACACAAAGCAACAAGAAGAAGGAGAAAAATAGCCATGGCAAACCCAGTATCCTGCTGGGAATATTTGCTTAATTCGCAGATAAATGAGGAGGTATTTACAGGTTAGAAGGGGCTCTGGTTAAGTCTTAATCAGGGGCTATACTGTAGAAACTTGCTACTGCAGTTTTACATTTTTTCTATTTGTTTAGAGAGCAGACAACACTTTTTCGGATTAAATCTCAGTCGTCAGATTTTGATCAAACAATTGAAAAATCACACCTTCTAAATAATTATTCATCTAGCCAAACGGACATTTTCCATGTGGCTGACACCAAAAGTGGCTAGTCGACATGGAATTGCTGAATCTTCATGAAGGCTTTGAAACTTCACCCTGTTTGAAGACTTCCAACACTAATTTCCCGTCTTGTTGGATCTTATGGCAGTAGTTTAACAAGGGGAGGTGTTCTTTTGGGAAAGTTTATTCAGGGAAGGATGTCTCTGAGGTGTTCAGTTTTTCTGCACTTTCTTGGAACTCTCGGAATAGTAAAAACGTGGTCTGAGAACATTGATTAATTTGAGCATAATTTATCCAAACGCATTCCATTTCATGGGTTCTTAATCTGTTATACATATATTATAGTAAGCCATTATTGCTTAGGCTCGAGGAAGCATGACTAAGAGCATAAATTTGTCACTGAAAAGAATAGAGATAGTCCCTGCATTAGATATCAAATCAATGTTCCTTCTACAGTTAGCAGTGGTAACATGATACTATCGATCACTCCTTAGAAGAGGAAACTAATTCACCATCCAGCTGGGGTTGATATGCTTCGCCGTATTAAGTTCTTGTTACAGTCTCTAGCAAGAAATCTTTGATTTGGTCCATTTCGGGCAGTCTGCACTGAGTCGCCTGAAACTCAAAAGAGTGGAATGAGATTGACCTAAAAGATGATCAAGAATTCAGCAATCACATACTTAATTTGGAACAATAGAGATGAAGGATATGGCAAATCTTTCTTCGCTTTCAATACGACTTAATTAAAGAGCCCTAGTAGAGTGTCACTCCATTGCAACTGCAGTCTAGTGGACTCTATAAAACTTTTAGACCCTTAAAGGCAAAGCTGTACCTCAACGCATGCAGTAACACGAAGTGATTCTTTGGAGGTGGTAACGCAGCTATCCATGAGATCCAAGCCAAGAACAGTAAAGGCCTCCATCAATTTAGTGAACACACCAACTTTCTTCGGACAAACTATGTGAATCCAAAGCTTGGCTCCACTGAGGTGAGTAACCTGAATTTCTGGCTGTAGACAAGAAGAAGAATGCGATACATTTTCGAACCTCAAATAACCCAACAACAATTACAACTGCAGCACTCCAGAGACAAAATAAAAGTACAGGGAATAAACCAACGTCTGTTTACTAGGAAAAACAGCAGTACCTCGAATCCTCTTTTCTTCATTTCTTCTGCATCGTCAGTTATCTCTTTCTCTTGATTCTTGGAGTGCTCTTTGAGACTTGCATCTATTTGGTAAACTTGGTCACAAAGATCTCCGACCTTTTGTTCTAGCTCCTCAATGTAGGTGATTGCATCAGTTATTATCGTTGCCCTATTCATCTGAAAAAAGGAAAATAAGCTTTCAATTAGTAAATGATCCAGATTCTTTTTCACCATTTTGCTGGGACGGGTTTTGAGTCTCAATGTAAAAACATAAATAATGGAAGGATCCGGAATCATTGCATTGGTGATGTTGGGGACTAATGAGCGCAGCTCCAGCAGCCTGTCATTGAGTTTCTGGCGCCGCCTCGTCTCAGCTTCTAGGTTGAATCCTTTGTTTTCATCCTCAATGTTGCTGCTGCTATCCCTCCCTCCCCTGTTCTTTCCTTTTTCAGGCGAGAAAAAATCAGCAAAGGAGGTTTCACCAAGACCTCTAATCATCTCTAAATATCTGTAGAATAAGATAAAAGTTACAAAATGGGAATGAAATTAGTTAACAAGAAAGAGGTAATTCGAGGCTTCAGTGCTCCAGTTTGATGCCAACCAATTTGGTTCGGTTTATATAAGTGCTAGTCACAATGGTAATGTTTAAAAAATAGTATAAAGTGCTAGTCACAATGGTAATGTTTAAAAAATAGAAGAGGGGGAATCTTTTTCGTTGTAGTTTGTTGGGCATCCATTTGAATGTGTTTTCAATGCTAAGAGGCTCATTTAAAGAGAGAGAGAGAGAGAGAGATTGCCATTCTGTTCATGACAAAATTCCCTTTTACTCTTCTCTAAACCATCATATTCTTTTTTTTTTTGATGAATTAAACCATCATATTCTGTTGAGCATCAGTTGGCATATTTTGCTTCTGTTCATCTACTGATTGGTTGTTGAGATATATATATATATATATAGAAATCTAACCTTTCTTTTTTATGATTTCAAATCTCAATATTTATTTTTTTAAAGTTTTATTTTTAATTAATTTTTAAAAATTTAATTAGTTAAGATTATTTTCTATATATTAGGATAACTTTAAACTACTCATCTTTATCATTTTTGTTTATCCAATCTCTTAATTTAAACTAAATTTATTAAAACTAAATTCTTAACTTATACATTAATTTTAATTTTTAGATTTCATATGTTATATATATATATATATATATATATATATATATATATATATATATATATATATAATAAAAATGTAACCCTTTCTTTCTTATGGTTACAAACCTCTCATCCTAAATTTTTTAGCATTTTTACTTTTTAAATTATTCTTCAAAATTTAATTGATTTTCATCATTTTCAATCTATTAAGATAACTTTAAACTAATTTATATATTTAATTTTAATTTTAAAATATGTACATTAAATTACTTTATGAAAGTAGGAGACTTTAATTACTCCTTTAAAAAATTTTATTACTTAGAATCATTTTCAATCTATTAAAATAATTTTAAACTAACTTATACATTAATTTAATTTTGAATTCGTAAAAATAGGAGACCTTAATTATTACTTTAAATATTTTAATTAGTTAGAATTATTTTTAATTTATTAAAATAATTTAAAACTACATATATATTAACTTGAATTTTGAATTATCTTAATTTCTTAGAGTTTTTACTATGTTAATTAGTATTCAAAATTTTGATTGGTTATGATCATTGTTAATATATTGAATTAATTTAAAACTAACTTATACATTAATTTTAATTTATAATTCTTTATATTAAATTACTTTATAAAAAGTATGAAACTTTAATTATTACTTCAAAAATTTTTGATTGGTTAGAACAATTTTCAATCTATTAAAATAATTTTAAACCACTTATATATCAACTTGAATTTTAAATTATTCTAATTTCTAATACTTTTTAAATTAATCTTCAAAATTTGATTGGTTATGATCATTTTCAATCTATTAAAGTAACTTTTAACTAACTTATATATTAATTTTATTTTTAAATTTCATATATTAAGTTATTTTGTAAAAATATGATACTATAATTATTACTTGAAAATTTTTAATTGGTTAGAACCATTTTTAATTTATTAAAATAATTTTAAACTACTTATATATTAACTTGAAATTTTGAATTATTCTAATTTTTTATAATTTTTACTTTTTAATTAGTCTTCAAAAATTGATTGGGTAGGATTATTTTCAATTTATTAAAGTAAATTTAAACTAACTTATATATTAATTTTAATTCTGAATTTCGTATATTAAGTTACATTGTAAAAATATGAGACTTTAATTATTACTCTAAATTTTTTTATTGGTTAGAACCATTTTCAATCTATTAAAATAATTTTAAACTACTTACATATTAACTTAGATTTTATATTTCATATTTTTTTGATGAAATTAAATTCCGTATATTGAGTTACTTTGTAAAGTAGGAAACTTTAATTATTCAATTTACTTAATTTTTTTTAATTGGTTGGGATCATTTTAAACTACTTATATATTAACTCAAATTTTGAATTCCATATATTTTTTTAAAAAATTAAATTATATATATTCAGTTATTTTGTAAAAGTAAAACTTTAACTATTCAGTAGCTATCAACTGACATGATCTTTATATTTATAATTTTTGTTTAACCAAATTTCTTAATTTAAACTAAATTCATTAAATCTAAACTTCTAATGTCTGTCAATTTCTTCTACAAATAGTCACATTATCATCATTCTCTTATGGACATTAATTTCTTCTTCTCTTCATATGTATACTTTTTGATGTTTTTGTTTGTTTGACATAATTTTTATTTGATTTTTTTCTTTTTCTTCGATGATATGTGAGAACGATTTATAAGGATATAACGTAATCTCACAGTTGACTCTGTTTGCAAATTTAAGGCCTTTGGAAAATCGTACATGTAATATAGATTAGCCTCTCTGATAGACAAAAATGCACAATAACAAGAGGTACAATTTTGAACCATGTTATAGAAAATAATGAATTTGTTTTCTTCATTTTTATCTTTTTTTGTGAGAATTTAAGATTCGTATACGTAGATGTGGATTGGAATAGGTGATCCGAGGTTCCCATACAAAGATTTCTTTCCTTTATTCTCCAAGAAAATGACCTAAAATACTTCAACGATAAAAAGAATGTTTTAAACTTGATTACTTCAAGGAATTACTCTACATGATTTCCAAGTAAAAGAAATTAGACCATGACTTTACAAGATAAGCTAATATGAAAAATAAAAAATTCTTCTTATTCTACGATATCAATCCCATAATTATTTCTTAATTTATGTAATCTAAAAGGGAAAATTTGACAAATATAATACTCTATTTATTTTCACCAAGTTTGATTTTATTTAATATTTAAATTTTTTATAAGTAAATCAATATTATTTCGGATACATTTTTGTTTATGATTTTATATCAAATACAGGCTCGGGGAAGCATGACTAAGAGCATAAATTTGTCACTGAAAAGAATAGAGATAGTCCCTGCATTAGATATCAAATCAGTGTTCCTTCTACAGTTAGCAGTGGTAACATGATACTATTGATCACTCCTTAGAAGAGGAACCTCATTCACCATCCAGCTATGGTTGATAAGCTGCTTCGCCGTATTAAGTTCTTGTTACAGTCTCTAGCAAGAAATCTTTGATTTGGTCCATTTCGGGCAGTCTGCACTGAGTCGCCTGAAACTCAAAGGGTGGAATGAGATTGACCTAAAAGATGATCAAGAATTCAGCAATCACATACTTAATTTGGAACAATGGAGATGAAGGATATGGCAAATCTTTCTTCGCTTTCAGTACGACTAAATTAAAGAGCCCTAATAGAGTGTCACTCCATTGCAACTGCAGTCTATTGGACTCTTTAAAACCTTTTGACCCTTAAAGGCAAAGCTGTACCTCAACGCATGCAGTAACAAGAAGTGACTCTTTGGAGGTGGTAACGCAGCTATCCATGAGATCTAAGCCAAGAACAGTAAAGGCCTCCATCAATTTAGTGAACACACCAACTTTCTTCGGACAAACTATGTGAATCCAAAGCTTGGCTCCACTGAGGTGAGTAACCTGAATTTCTGGCTGTCGACAAGAAGAAGAATGCGATACATTTTCGAACTTCAAATAACCCACCAACCATTACAACCGCAGCACTCCAGAGACAAAATAAAAGTACAGGGAATAAACCAACGTCTGTTTACTGGGAAAAGCGGCAGTACCTCGAATCCTCTTTTCTTTATTTCTTCTGCATCGTCAGTTATCTCTTTCTCTTGATTCTTGGAGTGCTCTTTGAGACTTGCATCTATTTGGTAAACTTGGTCACTAAGATCTCTGACCTTGTGTTCTAGCTCCTCAATGTAGGTGATTGCATCAGTTATTATGGTTGCCTTATTCATCTGAAAAAAGGAAAATAAGCTTTCAATTAGTAAATGATGTAGATTCTTTTTCACCATTTTGCTGGGACGGGTTTTGAGTCTCAATGTAAAAACATAAATAATGGAAGGATCCGGAATCATTGCATTGGTGATGTTGGGGACTAATGAGCGCAGCTCCAGGAGCCTGTCATTGAGTTTCTGGCGCCGCCTCCTCTCAGCTTGTAGGTTCTTGGATTTGAATACTTTGTTTTCATCCTCAATGTTGCTGCTGCTATCCCTCCCTCCCCTGTTCTTTCCTTTTTCAGGCGAGAAAAATTCAGCAAAGGAGGTTTCACCAAGACCTATAATCATCTCTAAATATCTGTAGAATAAGATAAAAGTTGCAAAATGGGAATGAAATTAGTTAACAAGAAAGAGGTAATTCGAGGCTTCAGTGCTCCAGTTTGATGCCAACCAATTTGGTTCGGTTTATATAAGTGCTGGTCACAATGGTAACGTTTAAAAAAAGAAGAGGAGGAATCTTTTTTGTTGTAGTTTGTTGGGCATCCATTTGAATGTGTTTTCAATGCTAAGAGGCTCATTTCAAACATGCGAGAGAGAGAGAGAGAGAGAAATTGCCATTCTGTTCATGACAAAATTCCCTTTTACTCTTCTCTAAACCATCATATTCTATTGAGCATCAGTTGGCATATTTTGCTTTTCTGTTCATTTAATGAGTGGTTGTTGAGTTATGATAAGTACAATCGAGTGGGAAGTGCTGTAGAGAAACTTTCATCCACTAGAATTAGAAGTAGAGCTTTTTATCCTTAATTTCTTGAGCATCCTATCCTTTTCTCATTCAGTTGATGCCTTGTCTCCTGTGCTACTTCAACTTACACAGTAACTCTAACGGTAGAATTCAAGAATCAAGATCAATTCTTATTATCTTATTAATGTCATCATATGACCCTATATATAGGTTCATAATATAAGAGTTTATGAAAACCAAAATCTAATAGAAAAATGAAATCAAATCTGATTATGAGTTATATTTTGGAAGCCGAGTTTCCTTTAAGAAATTGACATATTTTGGGAGTCGAATTCTCTTCAGGAAATTTACTAATATGAACATCCTTATATTATTTCATAACACTCCCCTTTGGATGTTCATTGCATAAGAGTATACCTGGTTAAAATTTTACTAGATAAAAAAAATCCAGTGAAAAAAAATTCTAGTGAAAGAAAAAGAGTACACTACTCTTTATGCCATATTTACTTCCCCTGATGAGATAATCTTTTTAAGGTTTCTTAACCGCCGCATTTTAATTTTATTCACCAATTTCTCAAATATTGCGGCTGGTAATGCCTTAATAAATAAATCTGTCATATTGTCACATGATCGAGTTTGTTGCACATCAATGCCACCACTATTCAGGAGCTAATGAGTAAAGAAAAATTTTAGTAAAATATGTTTTGTCATATCTCCTTTAATATATTCTCTTTTTAATTGAACTATACAAGTTGTATTATCTTCATATAGAGGAATTAGAATTCTATTTCTAGATGATAATTCACAATTCTCTTGAATATAATAGATCATAAATTTCAACCATACACATTCTCGACTAACCTCATGAATAAGATTGATATCATATTTCAAGAGTTTCAATAAAATTGATATTGTCAACATATATAGCAAGTATCACAAATCCTAAAATATACTTCTTAATAAAGACACATAGATATATTTTATCATTTTTGTATCCTGCTTTTAGTAAATTTTCACTAAAACGATTATACTACATGCGTCCAGATTACTTTAAAGCCATACAATGACTTTTGTAACTTAATAGAGTAATCTCCATGACAACCAGATTTACATGCTGCAGGCATGTTGAATCCTTTTGGAATTCATATAAATATCATTGTCTACATTTCCATATAAATAAGCAGTCACTACATCCATTAGATGCATATTAACATTTTCATTTACTGCTAGACCCACAAGGTATCGGAATTTAATTGCATCCACTACAGGTGAATATGTCTCATTATAATCAATACCTTATCTTTGTGAAAAACCTTGTGCAACAAGTCGTGTTTTATATCTCATGATTTCATTGTCCTCATTTTGTTTTCGTACAAATACCCATTTATAACCAATGGGATTTACACCTTTAAGTGTTCGTACTACAGGTCCAAAAATTTCACGTTTTGAAAGCGAGTTCAATTCTGATTGAATTGCGTCTTTTCATTTTGACCAATCATTTCTATGTCAACATTCTTCAAGTGATGTTGGTTCAAGATCCTCATTATCTTTCAAAATATTAAGTGCTACATTGTAAGCAAATGAGTTATCTATAGTCGTTTCCATTCGATTCCAACTTTTGTCGAAAGTTGTATAATTGATGAAATTTCTGTATTATTTTCAAAATCTTAAACATTTTCATCAATTATCTCCTAGTCCTTTTTCTCAAATTCTTCAATATGATCACTTTGATCATTTGATCCTCTTTTTTTACGAGAATTTCTATCTTCTAAACTAATAGGTCAACCACGCTTTTGGCGTGCTTTTGATTCAACAACTATAAGTGTTGAATTTTGATCTTTTGGGACTTCAACCCGAATAGGAGCATCTATAGCTGGTAGATGCGATTTTGTTACTCTCGTAGAATCGTCAAATGCATCCGGCAATTGATTTGGTATCTTTTGAACTTCAAGTTAGCTCACACTTATGCGCGGCTCTACAATGGTATCTCCTAGACTCATTGCATTCGAATGAATTTGAGCATTTAGTATCCAAAACAAATAATTCTTTCTAGAAATGTCAAGAGGGAAAAAAATCAAGTTTGGCAAAGTTTGCCATGAGAATTCAAAAATAGAAAAATATCTCTTATTTCTCGATTAATCTTTAAACTTCAGTTGCAAAAACTCGTGCTGATAACGTGTTATGAATTTAAGTATTGGCAACACAGAATTAAAGTAAAAATGTCATTCAATATATTTGAAAAATAATATAAATCTAAATGAAAGAGAGAAAGTAGAATTCAAGAATCAAGACTAATTACTCATCATCTTATTAATGTCATCTTATGACCTTATATATAGGCTCATAATACAAGAGTTTATGAAAATTCAAAATCTAATAGAGAAATAAAACCAAATCTGATTTGGAGTTATATTTTGAAAGCCGGTTTACTTTTAGGAAATTGACATATTTTGAGAGTCGAGTTCTCTTCAGAAACTGACTAATATGAACATCCACACATTATTTCATAACATGTTTCAATTAAAATTTTATATTTTGAGTTTCATTTCACTCTCACAAACTATTTATTTTTACGAAATTTAAAATAAAAAAATTTAAACTCAAATTCTATATAATCTTATCCTTAATTCTTATACCATTATTTACATTTTTTCAAAAAAAATTACTAAAATAACAAATAATTTTATTTTGATAAGTTAATAATTTATTGAGTCACTTACTAATAATATATATATATATATATATATATATATATATATATATATATGTATTATTTCTATAATAATTATTAAAATATCAATAATCTATTAACCAGAATAAAATTACTCATAAATAACACTGCCGCGTAACCATGATCTGTCGTCTGGCCACTCTCACTTGCAAAACAAAAGATAATCCCTAAGAACCAAGCTGGATGTCACTGCTTTTCAGAAGCAAAAAACAGCCGCAAATGTCTTCCAATTCCCGCCTCTTCCATCGCACGTTCTGCAGTTCCGCCGCCTCTACTGCATCCGTTAAGTCCCTTTCAATTGAGCTTTCCAAAGAGCGCAACCTCAAAAGGGTCGTTGAGAAATTCAAACAGTTCTCCAACTTCGACCGCTTCCGAGATAAAACCGGCATCTATGACTCTACTGTTCGGCGCTTAGCCTCTGCCAAACGCTTCAAATCCATCGAGGAAATACTCGAACACCAGAAGCAATTCAAACATGACTTCTCCAAAGAAGGATTTCCCATTAGACTAATCACCTTGTACGGGAAATCAGGCATGTTTGACCATGCCGAGAAAGTGTTCGACGAAATGGCTTGCGAGAGGACTGTCAATTCCATGAATGCCCTCTTGGCCGCTGCTGTTAAGTCACGTAAATTTGATCACATGGAACACCTATTCAAAGAGCTGCCGCAGAAGTTCAATATTATGCTTGACGTGGTTTCCTACAACATAATGATTAAAGGGCTGTGTGAGATGGGCTCTCTAGATAGAAGTGTCTCAATGGTTGGCGAGATGGAAAAGAATGGGTTGAAACCCGACCTGATAACATTTAATACAATTCTTTATCCATTGTATTTCAGTAACAGATTTGATGATGGAGAAAAAATATGGAGTAAAATGCTAGAAAGGAAAATAGTTCCTAATGTTAGAACTTACAATGCAAGGCTTGTCGGATTGGTTAACAAGAAGAGAGTTCAAGAAGCAGCAGAGCTAGTTGATGAACTAGAGAATAAGAATCTAAAAGCAGATGTCTTTAGTTATGGAACTTTGATTAAAGCCTATGGCACGGTAGGCAATCTGGACGAGATGAAGAAGTGGTATGAGAAAATGATCCAGAATAAGTGTGATCCTGATAAGGTAGTATTTTGGACTGTGCTTTCTTCTGCTTGCGAGAAGGGTGACTTTGGTTGGGCTTATGAAGTCTGCAAGGATATTTTCGAGTGGAATTGCAATGCTGATGCGCAATTCCTGCAGAAAGTAGTTGATGGGCTGGTAAAGGAGTCAAAAATCGAGGAGGCTAAGCAGGTTGTGCACTTGGGACAGTCCCGGAGGTATACTAAGCTGAAATTGCCTTTTTCTTTTGCTGAATAACGAGTAGCTGAAATTGCCTTTGGAGGCTTAGAGGAGTGTCTAATGGTTCTTTTTATTTTTCAGTTCTCATTAATCTTTTTCTGCTGGCTAAAAATTGCCATTTGATGGAACCTGAACAAACTTCCATGCGGTGGAGGTTTAATGGCCTGTTACCTTTTTTTGGTTATATCAAAGCCAAAAATTTTTCATTCAAAGATTTGCACTTTTCTTCTATTTTTTATGATCCGCGTCTTTCAAGGAATGCCTAGTCCGCAGTAGAATCCATAAGAGAAATCTACTGTTCAGGTCAATCCATTTACCTAGCTTGTACTATCTTTTCTTGATAAGAACTTTGACATGATCCCAGCCAGTTTATATTTTGCATGATAGGAGCCTTGATATAAACCCAGTCAGTCTATATTTTGCAATTCCTAACAATATCCAAGAATTATGCCTGGAAACGGGAGAGATTTTTTTTTTTTTTTTTGATAAATGGAAACAGTAGAGAGTTACTTTAGCTTGTTGTTCCTTTAGATATATACGTAGTGTTCATTCATGCAGTGCGAGTATTGATGTCCCCCTTTATTTGCATTTTGTGGTCTGGGTTACTTGTTCCGCTTGATATATTCTAGGATTGCTTTGCACCATTGTAAATCTACGCTCTTAAAATTGGTTGGTTAAATCAGTTTTCTATTGTTATTTTGCATCTGTGAACTGATACTGATATTCACTAATTTCTTGCCTGCAAAGGGCCCAAATCTTAATAAAAATACCCAGCAAAAAAAATCATGATGTATTTGGATTGTGTTTGGTGCGGAGAGATTTTGTCTAGGGTTCTGTGCGAGTGAATTTTTTGTAATATGAGAAATGAAGTCCAATAATGTGCTTAATTAGGAGAGATACAATCTAAATAAGTCCTTAAAAAAAATTTATTTGATTTATACTGCTCCTGTTACCTTGAGTGTCTTTCTAGTCAGCATGGAATTCGCTATGAGCCTAGTAGTGCTACTTTCAATTTGCGGTCTTAGTGGTCAATGCTGCAAGGAACCCGTCTAGCTCTTCCTGGCAATGTTGAAGCAGATCCTCATTCTTGGAAGTTTTATCCTGATTGTAAAGAAACCAAAAAAGGAGTTTTCATGCGACCTTCGTTTCATTTTCTTGAAGGATATGTTAAATCAGCACTTATTCAGACCAAAAAGAATTTTTTAAAAAATGAGCACTTGTATGATTTAAGAGTGTCTTTTTTGTTGATATTACAAATTATGAACCTTCAAAATCAAATAATAGAAGACATTATCATAAACTCGATATGGACTAATGTAAACAACTTGGTTTCTTTTTTCTTTTAACCAAAAACGGATTACCACTTCAAAAGAAGAGGGTTTATAGACTTGAAAACGGATTAGCACTTTACAAAGAAGGGGGTTTCTGTGAACTTGAAGAAATTTTTGGCTCTAGAAACGTTTTATGTGAAACAAAAACCCTTTTGCTTCAACACCAACCAACTCGGAAATAATCTGATTGTATTACAATTTCCCCTTTTGTTCGGGGGCGGGAGGGGGAGGGGGAGGCGTAGGGGGTGGGGGGTGAAAATTGTGTAGTACTACGGTTGCACATTGCCGTTCTGTTTGTATTACAGCTGCACGTTTCCTGGAAATGGTCTCGCAGGATTACATGTCTAGAGACCGATTTATCCTCACGTTTTAATTGACAAAAGTGGTGTTATGTATCTTATCTATTACTTTTGCTGAATATATAGACGTTTTTTATATATAACTCTTAAAAAATTGACATGATGTTTCGTACAAGGGATATGTAGGCTACGGCTCTCAATTAGATCGGGTTTATCCGAACTCAACTCGTTCAACTCATTTAATTGTAAGTTCGGATTGAGATTTTCAGTTCGATAACTTTTTGGGTTGAACTCGAGCTAAGAGAAGCTCAGTTCAATTTCAGTCCGACCCATAATATATATATATAAATATATAAATATAAATAAATAAATAAATATATATATATATATATATATATATATATATATATATTATTTATTTATTTATATGATAATATTATTATTATTATATTATTATTAAAAATATTTATTATTATATAAAAAATTTTAAAAAATCGAGTTATGACCTGTCCCAACCCAAGCCCGAGCCTGAGAGAGCCGAGGTCGGGCTCATATTTTGCCAGTCCGAAACAATCGGTCCGAGTTCGGGCTTAGCAAATTCCCGACTCACTCAGCCCGATTGACACCCATATATAGGCCTTATCTTTTACTTTTGCTGAATATATACACGTTTTTTATATATAATTTTTTAAAATTGACATGATGTTTCAGAAGATGAGGTTTGTAGGCTTAATCTTTTATTATTATTAAGAGTGTGATTAGATATGATTTGTTTTTGAGATTTTTATTTAAAATTTTATAAAATTTAAATTATTTATAAGAAGAAATGTAGGATTCGCATTTAAAATTTTAAGTTTAATTTTGAAATAGAACTTTGTCCAAAAATAGCCTAACATGTACATGTCTTTTACATATAATTTTTTTAAAATTCACATGATGTTACGTAAAAAGGGTTATACAGGTCTTATCGTTTCGAATATATATATATATTTTATATATAATTTTTTAATTATATATAATTAAAATTTTAATTATTTTTTTTAAAAAAAATCTCTCCTTTTTCCCACTCTTTCTCTCTTACGTGGATTTCTGCCAACAAGTGACAGAAGTTCACGTGCACTTTAGCCAATCAACATGGAGTTTTGTCAATAGGAATTTCATGTCAAATTTTACGGGTGTTGGCAGAATTTATTCAAAAAAATTTTTATTAGATGCCTGTTTATTAGAAGTTGGTGATTAGATGGATGGGATAGGATAGCATTTTAATTAAAAATTTTGTTTTAGTTTTGTAAAAATAAATCGATTATAAAAAGGAAAGTGAAACAAAAAATGAAAACTATATATTAGCTTTTGGATTGAAACTCAATTTAATACACATTTTTTTGTCTATTAGTTCCTCTTTTTTTTTTTAATACCCTAGTAGTTATTTCCCCCCAAAAAAAGAAAGTTGCTGTTGATCATACAAACCTTGCCAGCCTAAACTGGCTTTTGTGGAATTGCATTGCCTGCGATGTGCCGATGTCATCTTTGTCTCAATATCTTCAATAAATACTCAAGACTATAGCATCAGGTCACGACACATTGTCTTAGCGACAATAGTTGAAACCTCTCAATTATAAGAGTGAGGATTAGACTCATGCTATTTATTATAACTAAAAGATTATTTTTTATTAATTAATTATATAATCTTCGCCAATCTCACTAATAGAGTAAAGCTTTTTGTATTTTTTAAAAAATAAAACACTATAGTACTAGTTGCCCCTGCCCCTACTTATAAAAGAAAAAAAAAAGTTACCCCTCTCATGTCTGTCAATAATTGTTTTATCATACAAGTTTGACAAGTAGTTATCTTATTGGCAAGTATTGAATTGAATGTTTTAATTTGATAACAAAATTTTTAATAATTTATGAAAAACTTTTACAATAAAATAAAAACTTATTAGGACCATTTAAATTATTAAATGATGATGATTTTTATAATTTTATTATAGTATCTAAATTTTAAAAATTTAATTAAATTACTTTTGATAATAAGTTTTGACCGCTATATTTATTGAAAACCTCGAAAGTAACATTTAAATTATCAAGTCCACTTTTATATTAGTCATCGAGCATCCCATTAGATACTCTCTCCGTTTCAAAATATATATCTTACTTTTTATTTTTGTTTATTTCAAAATATAAGTACTCTTTCTATAAAAAAGCTTTATTTATTACTTTATTTCTAATTTTACCCTTATCTCCAACTAATTATTTAAATGGTTTTATTTTTCAAAAACTATTAGTTTTCTAACTAACCACTATAAATACTAATTCTTAAATGTTAAATTTCTACAAAATTTATTAAAATTTTAATTTTCGTATAAAAGAGAAATATATCATATATATTTTTAAGCAGATGAAGTATATGACTAACACATTAGGGCTCAAAATTTTGCTTTGGTATTGATTCACACAAACCAAATTTATTTATGTATTGGGTCTTGGGATGGGTCCGATGGGTTTATAGGATTCTCCCGAATCCCCTAATTTTAAACCGAGACCACAACCGTAATTAGGAGTTCCCGACAAAGACATTATGGTCATTCACTTCTAGGTCTTTTGCAGAGAAGAATCTCACGTTTATTGCATCTATTAAGTAATCTGATGTATCTATAATTCTTATAGATAAAAAAGGAAAAAGAACAAGTATTTATAATGATTCTTATTCATGGTAATATTGGATCTAAATAAGAATTTTTTTTGTCAATTTAATAAATTCCAAACAATTAAGTTTGGCAACTATTTGTAATCAAATACATTAAATTCAATATTATTAGCTGTATTCATCATAGCCCATGTGAAGTGAAGGCAAGGGCACTCTCCGGCTGGGTTTATCTGCATGTGGTTGGCTGTCTAGAGGTAAATATCATCGTAAAACAAGGACTTGACATGCAGCTCCAGCTCTGGGAGGCATTGGTGGTTATCATACTCGTACATGAGAGGAACCATCCTCGCAAGATTCAGAGCACCCTTTTGGAATGATGCCGATGATCGGCTTAGACCAAGACATTCTTTGTTAAGTCGCTTCCATTCATTTGATATCAGTTCAAACACATGCTCTCGAACCAATTCAACTGAGACGTCTTTGCATTGTTTCATGTAGCAATCTATATAAGAACTATCATGGCCCTCTTGATCCTCGTCCTGTCCAAATCATTCCTTGTGAATTTACTTTCTAGTCCCGTATATGTCAAAAAATGGATGAAATGCGTTGTTAGCTTGGTCGTGAAATAATTTGATGAATTACCTTGGCACTTCCCAGATCGTCCCAGAGCCGAAGAATTTTAGCTACAGAAGAGATGATGCCCGCAACGTCTTCTAAT
This sequence comes from Rauvolfia tetraphylla, assembly GCA_030512225.1. NCBI lineage: Eukaryota > Viridiplantae > Streptophyta > Magnoliopsida > Gentianales > Apocynaceae > Rauvolfia > Rauvolfia tetraphylla. The sequence continues at coordinate 1,452,617 of JAJQKT010000076.1, read as the reverse complement.
TTGATTACGCTCTCCTCTCTTGCTCCTAAACCCAGGAGAAAGAACAACTGAACTCCCACCACATGCACTCCTGAGCTTACCATTCCATTTTTCAGGTACTCTTCTGCCTCTGGCAATTTCTCAGAAGCAAACCATTTAGCTTCTGTAAGAAATGCGTTACACAAACTTGCCCACTGCATGATAAGAGGAGCTATATATGAATAAACAGAATAATCATCATTTTATTGGATGGAAGAACATCAGTTACCGCTTTTTGTAGAGGTACAATAGGACTAGAGCCGTGCTTTTTCTGAATCTTCCGGCTTGTCTCATTTGTGATGTCGTAAAGGGCCCTGAAACTCATCTTCATGTAGTCTGGTAATTGCTCAAGACCTGTTAATTCCCATCTGCAACGGTTATTTTGGTTTATATGAGTCGATTCCCTAGACTTACCAAGAGTAAGATAAAAACTGTAAAACAAAGAAAGACTGATCCAATTTTTTTTACTACCTATTAACTGCTTCTGTAAAGATAGCCAACTCATCTGGCTTCCCATAGACATCGAAGATGTCATCTATGATGTAAATTAAAGAGATGGACTTTGTGAGCTCGATTCTTTCATCTGACAGGCTTAGATCGGCGAGAAGGGCCATCGCCCAAGTGTACCATTTCAGAGGCTGGTCCCTGGCAAGCTTCAACTCCTTGGCCAAGCCAAGATCGCTCCACCATCTGCATAGAAAGTACATTAGAAAAAGCATCTTGCTTTTAACAAATTAACAAAAAATCTATACAACTATCGCTTTTGTTTTTTGACTGCAATTATGGGCACCAGATAGGTTCGACCTGATGACTTACCTTGAAATTTGACGTAGCTCCCCTCGATGTACACTTTGTGCAATTAAGGAATCCATACTTGAAAGCTGTTGTAGTGTTTTTTCCCATGAGTTGTCGCCTTTAAACTCACTAAGAAAGTTCTTGGCCTCAAACTTGGCTATGCTTTTATGATATGGACGTTTTAATGCATTAGCAATTGCTGCTGCAGCCTTCTTACCATCAACATTTCTTAGCCATTCATTGAGGAATTGGCTACTGAAGTTTCCTGCTTCATCCAATACATGCTCTCCTTCGATACTTAGCTGTGCTGCTTCATACATTCCCCTCAATGCCCTGATATCTTTTGTCAGATTCCTGTCGAACTTCCCTTCTTTGTCCTTGAAGTTGTAAAACATATCTGTTTCACGTCATCTGTGCATTTTAGTTTCCAAGATGTATGCCCAACTCTTGGGGGGGGGGGGGGGGGGGGAGAGGTACCAACCTGCATTCACATGGTAACCTTGTTGTCTCAAAAGCCGGAAATAAAGTGAAACTTCATCAAGAGCTTGAGATTGGTAGTCTCCACAGCTCTTTTTCTATCTCCTCCTGGAAATGGTAGTCAATACCAAGCCTTTGGATAGCATCAACCATGACTAAACATCTCATGGGGTGTTTTGCTTCTGCTTCCAGCATGCGCCTGACATCCATTAGCTTTTCTTCATGTTTTATGGATAACTCATCCTGCAAGGAGACGATAATGCTTTAGCCATTAGAACACAAAAGTAGCGTCATGCATTCGACGTTAAATTTGGCAGTGAACGAAGCAGTATAAGTACATTGAGATTTTCAAGATATCTCAAACTACTAGAATCCGTAGTGAGATTCTGGGCAATGTTCCATTTGTTGCTTGTTGCTCTACACGAAATTTGAGCCAGTCTAAATGGCTGGGCGGTGGTTCCGACTGTCCAGCATAGTGAAGAATTCCACAAAGCAAAAGACCTGGCCATGTTATGATACAAAAGGGAGAAATTTTCCAATTCTGAAAAGAAAAGATAACACAGATTTGAGATATTTACAAGAATATAATTTCAAGCGTCTTCTTATATAGAGGTGACCACCGAATGTGGCAGTAATGAGACCACGTTTCCAGTGCAAGTATCGCAATAGGCCGTTTACTCACGTCACGCCGTGGAGAAATTGAACACAAAATGTGAATATTATGGTATCATGAGAGGTTCTGTAGAGAAAGCTGCTGCAACCTCCAGAAAAGATTGTGTGCAGAATAACTTATCGAAAAATTAAATTTTAAATTTTAAATGTGGGGCTCACATTTTCTCTAATAAATAATTTAATTTTTAAGAAATTTAAAATAAAAATCTCAAAACAAAACCATATCCAATCACACAATAATTATATGATAAATCTCAAAACAAAACCCTATCCAATCACACAATAATTATGTAATAAATCTCAAAACAAAACTCTATCCAATCACACAATAATTATGTAATAATTCTATTGGTATTACTTGGAGTAAATCTTAGTACTTTGAAAGAAACTTGTATTCTATTTTCTTTATGAGTTGGTCAGACTTAGGAATTGGTCAGAAACAACTTGAGGTGTATTATGACAGTTATTGACAGTCACAGTACTATTCATTTAGCAAAGAACTAAGTCTTTCATGCACGAATGAAGCATATTGATGTTCGCTATCATTTTGTGCAAGATATTCTCAAAAAAGAGGAGATATGATCTCAAGAAGATTTACACGGCGAAGAATCCTGCAGATATGTTGATTAAAGTGGTTACAAGAACCAAGTTTGAACATTATTTAAACTTGGTTAACATCTTGCACATTTGAGTTGGCGCCTAATGGCACAAACTTGAAAGCAGCATGAGGTTCGTTTTATTTTTTGTTTGATGGAGAAAATGAATATTTGGTGGGATCTAGAATTATACCAATGTGAAGATTTGTTATTTGGCACAATCCTAAATGGAAAACTCAATGTAAGGGAGGGCTTCTTTACAACTCTAAAAGTAAACCCCCTCCCTCTTTATGAGGCATCTCAATTTGTATCTCTTATTCTACATTAAATAAAAGTAAGCTGCTTGAAGTGCTCGGAGATTAGGTACATTTTACTAAACTCCATTATCAAATTTTTTTAAGTATGTTCTTTTTTTATCTCTTTTTATTCTGTATTTATTTATTGTTATTCTTTTCTTTCGATTATAGTATTTAATATTATTTATCGAGTATATTCATAATATTTTATATTTTTTAATCTATTAAAAATTTATTTTAGATAGAATTATTATCCAAAATTTTTAATAATAGTGAGGTCACGCCGTGGAGAAATTGAACACAAACTGTGAATAGTATGGTATCATGAGAGGTCCTGTAGAGAAAGCTGCTGCAACCTCCCGAAAAAAATCGTGTGGAGAATATCTTGTCTAATTATGTGATAGGTATTCATAATTCTATTGATATTACTTGGAGTAAATCTTAGTACTTTGAAAGCAACTTTTATATATATATATATATATATATATATATATATATATATATATATATATATATATATATATATATATATATATGTTTTTTTAAAAAAAAAAAGAGAAAGAACTAGAGTTCAAGTGTTCTTCTTTTTTTCCTTTTTTCATTTTTCTGATGGAAGACACCAAGATTCTTATATTTGTAAAAGTGGAATTTATGATTATTGAAAAACATTGTGATTATTCTAATCTTGCTTAAGCCTTATCCATTCATATAAGTGAACTTAATTACGTCCTAATGTGTTTTTTGTTCTAGAAATTTGAGAAGTGATCGCGCCGGCAAAATAATTCAAAGTCGTACCAACAACGCAAACTCTCAATGAAGGAAATTCTTTTGTATGGTGTCTTCTTCAGAGCTTAGTGTTTTTGCGAACCACAATGCTTCACCTAGTACAAACACTGGGGTACTTAGAGGACATAATGATTAACTTCATTTGTCTATGATAAGACATTTTTTGCTCTTTGCAGCGAAATGAAATGAAAAGAACTCAAAATAAAATGCTCGTATCTTAATTTCTACAGAGATCAATGAATCAGCCCCTCTGTCTCTTCTTTCTCTGCGTATTAAGTTTTTGGCAACTTCCTACAGGCAAGCTGCCCTTTATCTTTACTTTTATACAGTTTTTTATTACCCCATCCATTTATTTTGGTTCAAAATTACTATAGTCTTCTATTGAAGTGCTCTTCCTAAAATTCTTCAATTCTAACATTTACATTTGTGCTGATCTTCATGTATCAATATTGAACATTCTATATATTTTCTCGGAATTCTTTCCTTTTATTCGGTTTGAATTTGAGTCCTCACTTGATGTTTTCCTTTCATTTATATCATTTATAGGCGATATTTAAAATCTTTGATACGTTTAAAATCTTACGAATTGTTATTTAAAGAACGAGATAAAATTAGATCTTAAAAATAATTGATTATCGAGGATGAAGACAAAGTACTCGGAGAAAAATTTTAATGTATTTTATTTTTTATTTTGATTATGTTTTACCCTTTAATGAAGTGTGATAATTTCTTCATTATCATGAATTTTTAATTTGTATAACCGTGTTTATTTCTATTATAATTAAAATATTTGAATTAGAAAAAAATTTGCGTGAATCAAGAATAGTGATAGAGAGTGAGAGATACAAATACCTATCCATAAGAGAGCAGCTGGAATGGAGATGCTGTCGGTGTGCAGCTACCATCCACAAAAGAAAAAGAAAAGAATCATGCTCGGTTATTCGCTTACTTTTGCGGGGCTGGCAAGTCTTTTCAACCATGAAAATGCTGCAACTCTAACTAAATTTCTTCAAATTTCTTTTGCGGTAATCGCCTATATAGCCATTAGCATTTTTAATACTCAACTTGATAATCATTACAATTTAAAATTAAACTTAAAATTTTAATTATAAATATTATATATTCTCTTCTAAATAATTTAATTTATACAAAACTTAAAACAAAAATTTCAAAATCAAATTCTATTTAATCATACTTTAAAAAATACAGTTATTCAAACTATCGTTGTAAATTTTTTTTCCCAAATTTCTCTATAAATGCCCATGATCTTCAATTGCCTTGAAACGTACCCTTCAATATCAATATCATGATTATTTTTATATTTCCTTGAGTCATTATTTTTATATTTCCATAAGTTTGATTATTATTATTATGATTATTATTAAAATATGTATCGCTTTGATTATTATTAATAATAATATCATTATTTCTATACCTAATCTTTAATATATTTCTAAAAGATTCTTAAGTGTAAATATTGTGAAACGTGTTTATTAATTTGTAATATATTTATTATTTTTGTAATAAATAAAAACTAAGTTTTTAAATAAATGTAAATTCATAATAGAAGGTTGGCTAGTAAATAGCCTCACTAAGGTATTGAGAGAACATGCGAGCAATGGAATTGATAGGCGCTTCACAATGTGCATGTTTAAGAAATAAGTGAAGCACCCAAATATGCGGCGGTAAAGCGTGTTGACTTTTCTTTTGCTTCCGTTTTCGATTTAAATTTTTGATTTTACTAGATTTTTATAAAAATAATCTAATCAAATTGAATTTTCTTTAAAATGAATCAAATCGATTAGAAATAAATTAATTCAATTATATTTGATTTTAAATAGAATTTCTAAGGATTCAACAAAAAAAATTAAGAAGAATAATAAATAAAATAATAAAATATTTTTCTGAGGATCCAATAAACTTTCGATTTCAAATATGAAATAGAAAATCAAATCAGATTATCTAATTTTTTTATAAATCGATCAAACTGAGCTAAATTATCAATAAATTAAATTAAAATTAAAAATTCAATTCGATTGTTCAATTTAAGCCCAATAATAAATACCTATAACGTGGTCACCATCCTATTATTATTATTATTATTTATAAAAAAAATCGGTATATTAGATTGAAAGATTACAATAATTCATCTACTCTAAAACACATACCGTTACCAATCTATCCACTAGTGGCCACCGCCCTCTTATTAGATTATCCTGATCTACAACGCTTTCCATTATTCCCAGCGTGAGTAATATCACGTCATTTGTCTGACCTGCAACGTTGTACATGACACCATCCGTACCAGTGACTACTGCATTGTTTTCTGTCGATAAGTGTCCGATAAGTATTACGTGCAGATGTCATTTCATTTAATAATATTTAATTAGATATAAAATTTTATATAAAAAATTATATTATATTATAAAAAATATTATATAAATAAAAATAATTTTATAATTATTTTTTTTATTTTATTAAAATTTTATAATTTTTATTTTAAATACGGCAAAAATTTACACGTCCACTTCAAATACAACCGGTTTCGATGGAGAATCATGTTCAGAACTCTAATGTTAAACTGCCCTGAACAATTTTGAGTCGAAGATTTTTTATGGTTTGAATCCAAGAAAAAAATGTTATAGAGAGGAATTGGGAAGAAACAAGGGTTTATTTTGAATGCGTTAGTAATTCAACTTCGTGTGAAGATGTCTGTGATTGAATTAAGGGTAACTTGGGTCTCCGAGCTGGTGTTTGAATTGCCGTTATTACTATCACCGTTTTGAGGAGCGGAGTTAGAAATATTCTCTTCACCCATGTGAATCTTGAATGTTTCCGGGGCTATACCAATTCCCAAAACAAATGCTTCCTTTGATCTTCAAAACCCAGAAAGGAAAATCTTCTTTCCTTGCGAATTTGAATTTCTGTTGCGAAATTGAGGAAAGTTTATGAGGTTAAGACTGATATTTGACTCTTTCTCCAGGTTTCAGCTGCTTCCACCGGCCGGAGAAAAAGCTTGGAACTTTTTGAGAAAGGAAGAACCACGAACGGTAAAAGGTCGCCAAAGGAATACAAATTCATAAAAGTTGTTTCTTACAGCTTTTTTTTGCGTCCTGAACTATTGGTCAATCACAGACATCTTCACACGTGAAATAGAAATAATAGATTCTTACAAATAGTACTGTTAATATGGACTTAAATCCGCTGATCAGTATGTGAACGGGCTCAAATGAATGGGTTTGGAACTCGTATTTAATGCGGGCCATCATGGATCGTAATGGGCAAGCTTGTATTTTTTTATATTTTTTTAAAAATATATTTCTTTAAAATGATATAATTTTATAATATTTTATAATTTTTAAAATTTAATTATATATAATACGAACTGACCTGTTTAGCTTCCGAACTAACTATTATGAGTTATTGGTTAAAAGTTTTCAACCTGCGGACTAAATGAGTTAACCCGTTTGATATCACTACTTACAAATGCATCAAACCGATTACATATGAAGTGCACGTGTGAATTTTTATTGAATCTCACCACAGGAATTGTGACAAGGATCGTTATTTTTATAAAAATATAAATTCATGATTAAAATATTTATTATATAATTATTTTTGCTAATTTTTAAAAAAATATATAAATTAGTGAGTACTTTATATTAAATTTAAATATATAAAAATAATATATATTAAAATTAATGATTGAATCATAATATATACTAATAGATTAAAATATTTTTTATAAAAAATATTAATTATTTTAAAATATCTTAATATAATAAAAAATCATGAAAAATAAAACAAAGAAAGTAAATTTTTTAGAACAGCAACTTATAATGTAAATCATGTAATAAACAATCAGTAATCTACAAAAATCTCCTTCATAATGGAGTTATTGTATTTGAAGTGCGAGGTTATATAAAATTTAAATTTAAAATTTTTAATATTAATTTTTAAAAAAATAATTAAAAATTTTATATTAAATTTTACAACGAAATTCAATTCGAATGCAGGGTTTCATACTCATGCAAAGATTCCAATCTTAATTAGCATTATAACGATATAACTTCGAGACGTTGAAGAGAGGGACATTTGGTCCGGGGCTGAGCATCGTACAGATATATCAGCTTCAGACGCTGGAATTACACGAGGGAACAAGAAGTTCCCGGGGTCTATTACATTCGCTGAAGATTGCATTTTCTCACAAGGAAACAATAAGCAACTGACTACGCAAAGTTAAACATGGCATTAAAAACAAGAAAGAAACTTATACAATCCGTGGCCTGCTGTCAAAAGCAATCTTCACATGAATGTACACTAGAACCCATAGCATTAACAAAGGGAAGCATTAATGCCTTCCTGGTCTTTTAAACTCGGAGCTTGAGTTTTGCACGGCTACACTTCAGGTGCCTACTGGATGCTCTTCTTATTGTGCATTATTGTGATGCCAAAGAATTCAACTTCTTTTCAAGCAGTTTTGCCCGTCGTAGGGCATCTAAAGCCTCTGCTTGCTTTCCAGAACGTTTAAAGTTAACCGCTTCTGTTCTCTCAGCCTTAATCTGCTCTTCCAACTGAACTCTCTCATCAACAGATTTGTCAATTTTAGCAGCGACAGGTTTTTTGGGTTCAGGTGTTTCGAGGACTGGGGATCCGGAGTTGGCACCTCCTATCCCAATTGCCTTCAAGGCAGACAAAAGCTGAGGATCGAGAAAGTCCTCCACTGTGACATCATCTGCAGGTTCAGCAGCAGAAGATATTGGGGAATCATGTGTTCCAGAGTCCAACTGTGCTTCGAGAGCTCTTGCCAACTCTAATTCAGCATCAGCTTCTACTGTTCGACCTTCCCTTCGAAACTTAAGAGCCTGACGCTTGTGACTAAGAGATTCTTGCTGTATCTTAAAGCGATCACGGCTGGACAATGTTTTTGAACCAGAGCTAGGACTGGTCACTTTTCTACCAGCAGATGAGACATCAGAACCAAACAAGACACCAGAACTAGTGCTAGACTGAGAATTATTCACCTCCACACCTTTTTCGAAAAGCTTTTCAGAATTGTCCTCCTCCATACGTTTCTCTAAAAGCTTTGCTTGTCGAAGTTCTTCCTTGGCTTCTGCCAGCTTCCCTTCTCTCTTTAGGGCAAGTGCCCTCCTCTTGTGGACCAGGATGTCTTGTTGGAGGGAATTTTCATGATTTTGAGAAACTTGGGCCTGAACGGAGTTTGAAGCATAGGTATGCCTTTGCTCATGTGTAACATCTACATCATCTGGTCTGCCAAGCATCACCGAGCCAGTGGCACTTGAACCCTCAACTGTCCTACTTCTTGAATCCAACTGCAAAGATGAAGTACTATTTTCAACAGAAAATTTACCAGAAGAATTTGTCACAGGCTCCTTAGGTTCAGCTGGAACTTCCTTATGAAGTGGTGCTTCAATTTCTGCTAACCGAGCCTCAAGTACTTTGGCCATTTTAAGCACTTCCTCAGACTCTTCAGCCTCTCCTTGGCGTCTCAAGGCAAGGGACTTCCGTTTCAGACCTAAAAGCTCCCTCTGGATATCACCTTTATTTTTTCTAGATGCAATTTCTTCGACATTATTGGCATTTGTGGCAACAGTTTCCTCTTCTTTAGAAGGCATACCCTGCACATCTTTGTTACTCTCATCTTCCCAAACCAAATTTTTCAAAATTGAAAGATAAGCTGGATCGTTCATGTCTTGATCTGTGACTTCCCCTTCATTTCCAGCATCAGCTGCAACAATGCTATCAACTTTCTTGTTGCTATAACTTGTCTGAGTGATCACTTGAGCTCTATCCATCTCTTCAAGCTGCTGCTCAAGAACTTTCCCTTTCTTCAGTTCTTCCTCAGCCTCATCCATTTTCCCTTCCCTTCTCAAGGCAAGAGCCCTCTTTTTCAGGCCAAGAAGTTCTTTTTGAATCAATAACTTACTCTTTGGTGACCTCTTAGAACTCTGCTCTTTATTCTCATCCAAATATCTGACAACTTGATTATTGAAGTTAATTAGTTCTCCTCCAGGTTGGCTGAGTGAACCCTCCTGAACCATCACAGAGCTGTGTGCCATAGCGTGAATCTCCTTGGTTTCAGAGCTGTCAAGGTTCTTTTCAAGTAATTTTGCCTTTTTCAGCAAGGTTAATGCCTCTCCAGTATTTCCTGCCCTTTTCTGATCAAGAGCTTCCTCCTTTAAAGATTGAACCTCACTTAGCAATGCTTCTGAGCTTGGAGGTTCAACCTCAATCTCAAATTCCTTGGCATGAGTAGTTTCCTCTGTCCAACCTAATGATTTCAAGGCATCGGCCATTTCTGGATCATCCATATCCACCTCTGTCACCTCAAGATTACCATCCATACCAATATCATCAGTAAGAGCCACAAGATTACCAAAATCAAGGCCCTGATCCATATTATATTCACTTGATAAATCGTGTTTATCAACATTCATACTACGTAATAAGGAGGAAAACTCCTCATCAGAATCCTCATCATTACCCAACAGTTCCTGCTCCTCAATCTGCTTCTCTAGAACCTTGGCCTTCTTTAGTTCTTCTTTGGCCTCTGCAAGTTTGCCTTCACGTTTCAATTCAAGAGCCTTTTTCTTATGAGCAATTACCTGGGATTTGTCAATTCCATGGGTTTTCTTTTCTCTGTTAGCATTTTGTGAGACTTCTCCAAAAAGTGTAGATAGCTCACCTTCCAAAGTCATTTTTGCAGGCTTTTTATCAGCATCCTGAAGATCCATATCCGACCAACCTAATTCTCTAAGCTCAGCAGCAAGGTCATCCTTTCCTTTATTCTTTAATGGAAGGACCCTATTTTCCCCAGTAGGTTCTTTAGAATCATTTTTCATGCTCGGAAGTTCGTAATGGGTGGATGACGACGCCTTTCTACGAGTCTTTCTAAGAGATATCTCCAAAGCCCCAGCCTGCCTCTCAAGCTCTTTGCCCCTTTTAAAAGCTCTCAGGGCTTCTTCAGGTTTTCCTCCTGCTTTCAAAGTTCTATACTTCTTCTTTTCCTCCAAAGCTTGTTGACGTAACTCTTCAGGGGTAACAGTAACCACTTCAGACACATCAACACCCTGATCATCAAATAGGCTTCTCAGTACATCTTCTCTGTCATTATGAGAAGAAACTTCTTGAGAGTTTGAAAGTGATGCACTACTAGGTGTCTGTTGAGCACTAGAATGCATGTCTGAGACAGATGCTGATCTTGATGGGAGTGATACCTTCCCTTCACTTCCCAGAATCTGGTTCAGTAATTCATCCTCATGCTTAACTGTAAGTTTTGGACCTCCTGCAAATATCAGCACTAAAATTGAGCCAAAGACGCTGGTTTACCCTGTTTAATTTGTATGTCAGAAATCCACATGAATAATGTGACTCACTTCCCCAAATATCCTGTTAACTTTCAGCCATTTTCAAAGGAAATAGGCAAGAAAAATATATCTTCGGAAAAAAAATTAAAGCTAAGAGCGTAGAATGCTAACTTCTTAATTTACCCCAGAGAGAGAGACTCCAATTCCAAGAAATTTTTCTTGCTTTTGAATGAAGCTCTCCAATCTGGGGACCTTGCCTGGTCCTTCAACAATATCAGCATTATGTGATGGAAATCATTATTGCTGATATGACAATTTACCTCCAAAAGCACCTTTGTAGGCACTCTCCACTGATTATATGAGGTCATAGTTTAGAGCCTTTAGGCTTCTTTCTCAAGCAAAAGATGATAAGATGTGCTGGCCAAGGGGAAGGAAGCTGCATTCATGGGCATTAGATATTACAAGAGATGTATCATTCTTCATCGTCCTTATAAAAAATATCATTCAAGATGGCCTAATTAAGACGGAGGATCTGGAAAGTACATTTCAGCTATTAATACCCATATCCAGTTCAGTCATGTAATTTGGTTTAAGAGTGTATGCCAGATTTCCTTTTCTCTACAGTTGGCACGTTCCTAGAGAAAGAGGCAAAGAGCAAAGTGCTAGGAAACCAGAAAGAATAAGCATTCAAACTATAAGACTTTCCATTACACATACACTTGAAAGCAACATCTACTCCAAGGAAAGTGGAATGTATGAGAGCTTTGCCAATGAGCTCTGCAGCAACACGAAAAGTGCTAACTTTTGGTTATGAGCACTCCAACGGCACTAGACACAAATGTGAAATGCAAATGCAAGTCAAAGATGGGTACCAAAGTGTTGGGGTAGGGGGCTACCTTTCCTAACTTTAAACCACAGACCACATTCTGGAAAACCTACCTTTTCCAGCTCTACTTTTGTGTCCAAATCGCATCTCAAAACGTGCTGCTTCTTCTAATTTTTTGCAGGGTTCACAAATTCGGACAGGAGAATCTCCTTGTCCGCGTAACACCATCCTTTGCTGGGTGCAGCTGTTGCAGAACAAGCCCCCACACCTGCGGCAGTGATGCTGAAAATATACATACACCGTTATGATGCAATTAAGCAGAAGATAAAAGGATAAGTGGAAAATGTTGATTGAGACTATCATGCGGAGAATTACAAGATCAATCCAGACATAAAGTACAGGTTAATGCAGTGCAATGAAAATGTAATTTATTACCCTAAAACACCCGTGAAATCAAAAACCAAATAAACAGAGTGTATCAAACAAAAAGCTGCAAAAAAATCAGTGCACCTAATTTCTTTTCAGATTTGCCCTTCTAGGAACTTCAAACTAATATTAGATTGTGAACCTTATGGGCAAAAGCTGGTCATTCTACCCGCAAATAGATGCTTTATCAAGTAGCAGAATAGTGAATTTCACACTCCCTCCTCCCGCACCCCCCCCCCCCCACCAAAAAAAAAAAAAGCATCTTTCTAATAAGGAAGAAACTTGGTCAAAGTTGGCATATTATTAATAAATCAATCGTATATCTCAAGGTATCAGAACCATGCAATACATTTATGTAGTTCACTTCATAAATTGGATATGGAAAAGAAAATTAGGATTGGAACCATTACATCAAATTCTTCAAGAATTAATAAAATATCAAAGGGACAGACTTTAGTAATCATCAGAAATTTTGAATTCAGTATAGAGCCAAAATACATCAGATTGCCGCAGACAACTTACAACTCCACTAGTAAACAAGCATGATGTTCCAATACCAGTCAGACGCTTCTCAAAATTCAATATATCAAGCAGTTCAAATTTTCTTATTGCAAAGCCAATTGCAGCTGGTAAAGCTAGAATACTTGCGGTAATATAAAACCCAACAGATAATTGCAGTTAACATATATTGTACGAAAAATGCAATAGGGGAAAAAGGTCCGCCATGTAACAGTAAAGTAGAGAAACTGATGTATGATCTGTTGATGTCACTGGTCTCAGCATCTTCCTAGAAATGCATTTTTCACAATGGCCCAGGAAATATCACCGAAAACCTCAATGAACAGAGGAAACTAGCATCATCACCCTCTCAAAAGTTAAGGCAAGTAAATCAGCTTAACAGTTTGGACCTCAAGAGAACCATAAAGCCTGATAGCTAGGCTTCGGTGTATGACCATGGAATGAATAAAAAGTCAATTAACTACAAATCCATCAAGGAACTAACAGGATTATAACCGTTATCAAAAGCTGGAGTCTGAGGATCCACTCCAGTACCAATGATGCAGTAAATGAATTGGACATACAAAAGAGAACAACATTACAATTCACAAAAGCAGTCAAGCAGAGCTAGCCGCATGAAATCAAACCCCATTAAAATAAGAATTTTCAATAACATAACAACAAAAGAACCTATTTTGAGGCATGGATATTGAAGAACACAACATGTAAACTGTAAAACCCCTTTGAAAGGCATGAAAAATCTGACCATTCATAATCATGAATTTCAACAAGCATCAGTAATAACGAAACAGCAGATTAATCTAATTTCTAGATACAAGTTAAGGAAAGCTGGGAAAAAATGAAGATTAAGGTGAGTCACCTTGCGATTGATAAAAGTGAACTGTGAAGAACATCCTTGGCAATGCGAAGCGTCAACGACCCAATTGCTCCCCCTCAGAGATGGCTTTGCAGGTAATCCAATCTTCTCCAACATTTTTCCCCTCAGTGTCTTTGTTTCGAGAAAGGAGAATCGGGACTAAACGATTTCCCAACAAGGCAAAGATTGATAAGATTTGCTGCGTTCTATATTCCCTTCTCTGAAGAATCGTCGTCTTATTTTGGACGGAGGTTTCCTCTTTTTCTTTCCCCGTTTATTTATCCTTGTTTTCTCCCATTAACAACCGGTCGGAAGGTTACTTTACCTGATTGGAAGGTTGACTCCTTATAAATTTCAGTCACCGTAGGATTCTCTTTAGTAAAAGGGAATTGTTTCTTATTCATAAAAAAATTATTTATAAGTCAAGAAATAAAAATTAAAGTGAAAATTTTATATCAGTCCAACAAAACTGAATCCAAATACATTCTTAAAGAATTATTAAATATTTTTAAAAAGATAATATAAATTATATTTACCAACTAAAAAGTTTATTTTATCCTTTACTAAGATTTATAATTTATATGATAGGTAATTATTATTCATATAATCTCTACCAATAGTATAGTAATTTTTGTACTGAAAAACTATATCCGTTGACGACGGTGCGATTATCTTTTATTTATTTTTAATTCTTTTATCTATAAATTTAAATTATCTTAATTTCGTCTCTAAAATTTAAACCTAATTTGAAGATTTGAAACTTTCTAAAATATTTTAGTATATCTATTGTATTGGATGATGAATAATGTACACTAACTAAAAATATAAAATGAGAGAATTTCAGCCTTGATTTTTTAAAAAAAACTTTAATTTTATTTAAAATTATTTTAAAAATCTCAAGAGATCTGCACTTTAAATTGAATTTTGCATACAACAAGAACCTAAAAAAATAAAAGAAAAAATTTGAAAGAGAAAAAGGCATCTATATATATATTATAGAAATGTAACCCTTTCTTTCTTATGACTTTAAACCTCTCATTCTAATTTTTTAGAGTTTTTATTTTTTAAATTAATCTTCAAAAATTTGATTGGTTAAGATTGTTTTCAATCTATTAGGATAACTTTAAACCACTTATCTTTACCATTTTTGTTTTTCTAATCTCTTAATTTAAATTAAATTTATTAAAGTTAAATTATGAACTTATACATTAGTTTTAAGTTTTGAATTATATATATATATATATATATATATATATATATATATATATATATATATATATATATATATATATATATATATATATATATATATATATATATATATATATATATATATATATATATATATATATATATATCAAAATACTTTTACTCTCTCTGCTCTTCTAAACCTTCCAAGGCCTTGATTTTATTTTCTAAAGTTTTTCAATTTTTAATTAAAATAAATTTTCACCTTTTAACTCTAATTTTAACTCTAATACTATACAAACTATTCTATTACTAAAAAAATCAAAGCTCACTTCAACCTCTAATACTATATAAATTATTCTACTACTATTGTAATTTGAAATGTATTTTTAATTTAAACCAAATTCTTAATAACTTTTTACTATCTCCACATAATTTTATCTACTGTCACTTTCTCTACATACTTTTTCTTTCTTCACAAACTTTTCCTCATAAGGTTTTTTTATCGTCGATCCTCTTTTTTTAAATTAAAAAAAATTAAATTTTTTTTGATACATATTGCTTAATTCTCTTCATTTTTCTCTTTCACTTTAATATTTGACATCTAAATTTAATAAATAGTATTATAGATTTAATTTTCTATTTCTGTTCTTGTAGAAATAATTTATTTCTTTTTCAAAAGTTTATCAATACTCATTGTTTCTCTTATTGGTTAAAAGATTTTACGAATTAATTTTTTTAGAAAATATTTCATTTCTTTAATTTACTAAGAACTTCTTTGTGTACAAGTAAGATATTTATCAATTTATTTATTTTTAGAGAAGAGTTTTTTTTCTTTGTTGAGAACTTTTTGGGATAGAGACCAAAATGAAAAGACTATCTCATGCTTCTTCTTTTAAAATGGAAAAAAAATATATGAGTGTTATATACATTATATAAGCATAAGGCACATTTAAGATATTTTAATTTTTCATTCAAATAATTATTTTATCTTTATTATTTTAAAATTTTGAAATATGTCTTAGAAGATTCTTTAGTTAAATTCTGCAATTTCTTTTAGTTTATTATTTCTTCTTCAATATGAGTCTGTGTAATTCTTTTTAGGATTAATATATATATATATATATATATATATATATATATATATATATATATATATATATATATATATATATATTGAAATTTTTTAAATTTTCTTATTATCAACAAGTCTTTAAGTTGTACATGACTTTCATATGTAGTTATTCATTTGCTCCATTTTTGTCAACTTCTTTTACTTTTTAGCTTTATTTTTAGCATCATTAATACTTTTCCCTTTTACATCTTTCATGCATTTTTTTTTGTTTTGATCGAATGATAGAATATATTTTATATTTTTAGTTATTTTAATAAAAAATTATTAAGTTTTTATTTTATTTAATAGATTTTGAAGATTCAAGTTTTTTTCGTTTGTTTGAACGAAAGACTTTAAGAATATTTAGTTGTTTAGTTCTTAGTATATATTACATTAATTTGATCAATATCTATTACTATATAATTTGATCCTTCATTTGCTAAATTTTAAGGATAAAAGTGTCTAATTTACTATTAAAACATTCCACATCATAATATGCATAACTTTCCAGTACATTAGACATGAAATGTAATTATTGATAGGTTTTATTTTTAATTTTTGTCTTTTTACCAAATGAATATAAAAGAAAAAATAATTTTGTAAAGTATATGAACACTATAGTTTTTTGTGATGGATCAAGAACACGATACTTTTGAAAAAAAAGTTGAACAATGACTTAGAATATTTTTATTTTGAAAATCTTTTTTTGAGGTTTTTAATTATAAAATAATAATTTTTTATCTTTTATGTTATTTATTTTTTAGGAATGGAGGGAGACAAGTAAGGGGAGAAGAATATTAATTTTCACAATAATTTTATTATAAATATGTTCTATTTTTTAAAGAGTAAAAAATAAATAATTAAATGATAAAGAATTATCTTTTTCTCTTACACATAACGGGGGGTATGAGGTGAATACGACAAAATAATTGAAAGACCATATCGTAAAATTAATTTACTTTAAATATATAGAAAAAAAGTATAACTTACAATGTATTTTTTCATTTCTTTCTTTTCCTCTTAATTACTTATGAGTAATCATTAGTACATAGTTTTTTAATTAAATATATAAATTTACTTCATATTTTTTTGTAATATCTTTAATAACTATTTATATAATAACACGTATTAATTTATCTTTATGGTACGTTTTTAAAAGAAAAATTAACTCTGTCACTAAAAAAATGCATATTCATGGTCATGCTATTAAATGTATTTTTTATTGATATTTAGAACAATTTTTTTTAAAAAAATATATTCTCATTATACACTTATTTTTTAAGATGTAATGTATATCCCGTGTAAAAGTATTTTGGAGGAGGATAGAGAGTAAAAATTACTCATAGTCGTACTATTAAATATATTTTTTAGTCATATTTAAAACAAATTTCTCTTTTTAAAAATTTATTCTCATTATATATTTATTTTTTAAAAAAGTAATGTATATCCTATGTAAAAGTATTTTGGAGGAGGAGGAGAGAGTAAAAGTATTTTTATTAATGTAAAATTTTTATTAATGTATTTTAATATCTATAAATTTATTAAAATCTATTTACATGTTAAAACAGCATGACAGTTGTTAGACTTACTCTATGGGGAGAATTTGCATGAGGGGAAGCAACTATCAGTTGTAGTAAATGAAAACAGTTTTATTGGGATGTGAGATCATAGTGAAAAATTATCAAGGTATATTACTTAATTTAATTTAATCATTATCTTTAAAAAATTATTCATGTTATACCAACTGTTGCATATAAGACTATCACTTTGCACAAATAAATCAAGCAGGTTATATATCAACTCAAATTTATAATTTGCTAATATCATTAGACGGTGGTAAGTTTATATGTATAGATTCATTCATTATACTTTATTTTTTTCCTTACGTATGCTTTTTTTTTATTTATATATGATGAAAATTTTGTGCAAAGATACTTGCAGCTTGGATGAAGAGAACTTATTTTTCTACTACACAATTGTTATTGATCTCGAATGCTAAAGAATACGGATATCAGATTATCAAGCATTATCACAGGTAATAAACTGTTGCAAATGAATAAGATAATTAAATATGATTTTTAATTGTTGTTCTCTTTTTTATTCCAAAAAAGGTACTTTTGTATAATTACTTATATAAATAGCATAGATATTGAAAATTTGTGGTATGTCCTGCAACAATTATTGTAGTGTAACAGAGTATGTTTATGGAGAACAAGTGTGTACTGAATGCAACGATACAGTTAAAACAATATCAATGTAACTAACTACTACTATATAGATAAGTTATTTTGTTACTTTTTACTGATTGTGCTCATTTTAAAAATTTTGAAGATATTGATTTTTCGTTCAACTGAAAGATTTTACTGGAAGTATGCATACATTTCTAAAAGGCGAACATACAGAGTTTGTTCTTCGTTGTCCAGCGAGTTATTTACGAGATCTACAATCGAAGGTATTTATCTATATAGATGTGTATATATCTCTCAATATATAATTTATCAATTACAATATTTAATTATAAATTCTACACAACATATGTATTATTGAGAGATTTTCATTTACATGACATTCATGAAAATGGATACAAGTTAGTAGAAGACCATGTAAATTTCTGGATAGGCTTGCATTTACATTTGTGATACGTGCACCTATATTCAAGGAAGATAAAAGTTTTTCGTTATTATTAACTTTTGTCATTAAAGTAAATTGGTGTTAAAAGTGTTTACACCTTAAAAAATGTGTAAAATTTCTTAATACATTCAATTAGGTAATGTTGTATTAAATTAAGATGCTAAGCAATGTGCTATGCTTATAATTTCTTAAATATATAACTAATAAAAAATTTGTTTACTAATTTTACAGATGTTGATCTCTTTATTAAGTCATTAGAAGAGTTATTGAACAAGTACTTCGACATCTTATCAGGTTTAACTTACTTAATTATATATATATATATCTTATGAATATTCGACATTCTAATTATTTATTTTAAATTTTATTATTCATTATTAAAATAATTTGTATAATAATTTTTTATTATAAATTATTTATTCATGCATAGCACGGATTTTTTGACTAGTGGAATAGACGGAAACCTTCCCTTCCACAAGAAAAAGGCAAAAAATTGGAAAAAAATGCATGAAATTGAAGAAAGAAAAGGGGGGAAAAATTGCTTAAGTGTCCCGTCGAATTATGTAAGGCAAAGGCCCATCAATTCTTTGAATTGAGGCCCGACAGTGCTGCTGGAGCTTCCATTTGCTATTTTTTTTAAAAAATAGAAAATAATATATTGTAATTAATAATTTAATTTGGTAAAGGTAGTAATTCTCATGAAAGATTATATTTCCCTCTAAATATGATAATCACACAAATGAAGTAATAAATTGTAATATACTTCAAATTTTATTATTAAAAAATTACAATCTAATTTTATTATGTGTAACATTCTCTCTCTAGAGAGAGAGAGAGAGGGAGAGCATTCCTTTCCTCTTTTGGAGATAACATAGGCTTGTAAAGGTAAAGAAAGAAAAATAATACTTATACATATACTACTTGATGTTATTTTTAATATAGGCTGTACATATAAATTGATTAGTTTAAATATTTACATTTAAATGAATTTGACAAATTAAAAAGATTGAATTGTCAAAAATAATCATTGAAGAGTGAATTTCGATACGATCCTATATTTTTCTTTCAAAAAATAAAAAAATAAAAGAAAATTTTCCTCCAAACAAAAAGACTTACGGCTGACATCACTTGCAATCTGAGCGACACGTCCACTTTCAAAAGTGGGGCAAAATATTTTTCCGCCCTTTAAACTTTTAAAAAATTTAATTTTTATATTTATATTTAATTTTATTCAAGTCTTACATTTAAACTCTCGTGATGTATATTTAATATTTATTAAACTTTTAAAAAGTCTAACTTTTATACTCTGAACCTAAATTCATTCAAGTTTTGCACCTGAATTCTTACGATGTTCAGCCATTGCCTTTTCAATCTAAAAGTGCTCTAATTTTCTTCCCTAGAGGACATGAAGGTTTTTGTTATTAAGCATATATAACCTATTCATTTTTTTGGCAATAATTAAGCATAAATAATGTAATTGGAACAGACAAATTGTTTCAAAAATGCCAATCCATCAGGAAAAGACTTGGCAAAGAGACTAATATTTTCTCCGTTTCAAAATATATTTCATAATTTAACTTTATACAAGAATTAAGATTTTGATAAATTTTATAAAAAAATTAGATAAATGTCCTAAATGCCTTAGTTTTTTTTAGCGTTATAGAGGCAAATTAATATTAGAGATTAATTTTTTAAATAGTTGTAATATTTAATTTTTATTTGCAAATCCTATTTGTTCAATAATTTTTAATTGAAATATTTCTAAGAAACATACTAACATTTTCCATTTGGAGAATGTGTTGACCATCCATTGACCAAAAAAATCTCATAACCAAACTTTATTCAATCACATTCGAATTATTGAGGAAATGGCGGATTTCCATGCGAAAGCTGAGGAACCCGCATTGAGTTTAACAACAATATTCAAGAGCTCAAAATTTGCAGAAGAAGAAAATATTCCATAAATTCAACTTTGGAAGCCTCGGAAAAGGTTGTTGACTAATTAATACACTCGGATTTCGATAATTGGAAGCCAAAGACTGACAATTGCGTTTTTCTAAAATGTCTGCCGTTGTGGTTTCCTAAAAAAGATGCATTTGGCTTTGGCGATATCTCAAGGATGTCTGTAGACTTGGAGCTGAACTTCATTTTTGCATTTATTTGCTTCAGACTCTCCAGAAGGCATTGCCTCACATATTGAAGATGTAAACTCCTAGTATTATTATTGTCAATATAATCCTTAGCTTAAGATGAGATATTCCTTCTTCTTATGCTCTGTGCAGCAAGAGCTTAGCTTTGGCTGTTGTGCATTTCTGTGAATGTCGCATAAGGGGTGAAAATGGCCTTTGAACTTGCGATTCTCTGTGAGATTCTGAAATCCAATGTAGCCGTCTTATCGAGTCCTACTATGTGTATTTTGTTTAGCCGCATTCGTCGCTCTCGTAGTTTTAAAATAGCCAAACTTGGCTCGATGCTCTGTACAAATATGCTTTAGAAACATCCATTGTTTTTATGTTACTGCACCGAGACAAAGATCATCATATGAGCTACTATGATATTCTTTTGTTATTTGATGCACATTGCGTGTTGAATCTTGATTTTAGCGAGTAAAATATACGCAAATTTGATTCAGTTGCAACGAGTGAGATTGGATTGGATTTTTTTAGTTAAATAGTATTGAGAATCGTAATAGTAAATTGTTTGTGAGAAGAAAAGTATGACTAAAAATGAAAAAGTGGAAGAAAAGTAATTTTTTTTTGGATAAAATGCCAATTCAAGTTGGCCTTTTGGAAAAATAATAAGTTTTACTGTTTTAATTTGAGAAAGAAACTGCACTGTGATGGTATTTATGCATTTCTGCAAATTCTCCACAATTACCTGCTGAGAATCTTATCACTAGCCCAAGTTTAAAAAGAAACAAAATTAGAGATTGTTTGCCCGTACAATCACAACTTCTATTAAAAACTGCACAATTTTTCTGGAAAACACCATGAGATTTTGTATAGAACTAGTAGAGTCCTAGCAAGGATAATGGATAGTTGAACAAATGGAACTCAGTTTCACGATATTGGCTGCTCTTGTCTGCTTTTTTCTACCAACCTTCTCTATTGACCTAGGTTTTCTGTTACTGCCTTCTGTGGCCTGATTATCAAGTTTGTTCATGTAAACAAATTGATCCTCAAGCTCATTGTTACCCTTAACTCCACCTTCACTATTGCATGACTTGAGGTCAGTAATGATCGCATGATGGGATGTTTTCTCCGCCAGCACTGTGCTATTTGAATGCTGAGACACAGCAGCAGTCACTTTTGCGCAATCTGGAAAAGTTGAATTGCGAGCTAAATGAATTAAGGATCTGGCAGAGAGTTTATCATAATTCAGCACACAACAACAAAGTTTAATCTTTTCTTCCTGGCGAAGATTCTTGTGAACCTGTAAGAGAAGGAACACATTTCAGCAAAAAGTTCTACCGGAAACAACATTTGCCATGACTACTTTTGTCCAATCTTCTTAGTTATTTTTGGCATATGCAAGAAAGAAGCTAAAAGTTAAAAATACAAAAAGAAGGAAAGTACCAAGCCAGCAGCTAAATATGAGATCAATAGAAAAGGCATCTTTCAGCACTAAGAATATAAACATAATATACCTTAAGATACACATCCATTGCTTCATAAATCATGTCGTGAGAATCTCTTGCAAAATCTGGTAGGGTGACTGCCAAAGCCACAAACTTGGAAGGTGTAAGATTAGGATCAGGGGCTACTTCTGCAAGGTACAGATCAATCAAGAAAGCAACTTTCTTCACTCGATACATGACAAAATGGTTGCTGCATTCTTGAATTAGGAATTGCTTTGGGAGCCTTAAGATCAAATTTACATCATAGGCATAACTTTTCCCAAAGGGAGAAGGAAAAAGCAAATCATCCAATGTAGCTCGATCCAGCAAAGAAGCAATTAGACTTTCTATCCTTTTCACACGGGATATTTTCACTTCCGAAGACAAGGAACGCTGAAGAATATGAAACAGACCTCGAACAGGAATAAGGGATCTGTTTAGCAGATAAAGAAGATTGATTGAGCTTTCAATAATTTTTCTCTTCTGAGCGGGCGGAGCACCACGAAACTTGAACTTCTGATAGTGAAATATGAAGGAAGATATGACAAAATTATCCAGCTTTTGTGCAATCATTGTCTCCACTACCTTCTCAAACAAGTCAATGTTCAAGAAGTCAAAGTTTCCAAACCAGCACATACTACCAGTTTGAGAATTACAATTGCTCGTTCTTTCAGTGCTTATGTCGCCTGAAAACTCTACGCAAGAATATTCCGAGGACGAAGTATCAGGGGCGGAAATGTAAAGCCACGAGAGCTTTCCGACAAGACAATCCAAGAGATCTTGAAGCATATATGAAGATTCCATGACTGGTAGCAGCAACTCTTGGCACTGCTTCAAGCAATCAAAAAGCTCAGACCAAGCCCATTGATGAATCCCCTTTAAGTACTCCGCCCTTGTTTGGCTTATCAGGCAGGATCTTCCAGTGCTATTTTCCTTCATTTCCATAAAAATAGCAGCAAAATGCAGTGATAATAAGCTAGAGGGAGTAATGTTAAGTTTGCCTCCGTTGTAACAGTATTTAGAAATGAGTTCGAAAGCCGCAGCACCACCTGGAAAATCATGGAATATCACTTTGAGTCTACCAGTTTTACCTCTCAATTTACCGAGTAGTTTTCTCAATCTACCTGAGAAGGAGGCAAGAATCTCCTGCAAAATTGAGAGCAAATTAGCTCGAGAAATTCACAAGTACAAACGCTCAAACTAGGGAAAAAGAACGAAGCATTACTTAAGCACTGAGAAGACGAAATAATGAGTAAAGATACGAAGAATGAAAGGAAAAGTACAGTAAAATGTTACCTTGTCCACGAAGAACTTCTCTTGGCCATTGACATCTATCTCAAGGTCACGGCACGTCTGCATGATAGATGTGCAAAATACAAATAAATGAAAGACTGAAGGCACACAAATCCTAAAGAATTATTTTGTCAACGATATACTGATGCTGCTAGAGGATGGCAAATAAGGAAGCAATGCAGAGATGTTTAAAGGTCCAGAAACTGAAATGCTGTTTAGCAATAGTCAGACGCAGAAAAGGTAAAGAGTTATTTCTCTGCGTGCAGTGTGAGGAATAAGTAGCCTCTAAAACTATAGTAAGAGATACATACGGGCGTCGAAATGGTTGACAGATTGGTTAAAATATACGGGACAGAGTCACAAAAGAGATAGTCCCTAAACACGCAAACCAATCTTTCCCAGGGAGAATAGTCATCCCGTGTAGTAGAAATGCATTTTTTTTTTTGTAATCCAAGTTTCTAAGTTAAGCCTAATTATTCTGATCCCATAACTTTGTCCTTAAGCTATAGAGTATGTAAATCGCAGATGTGCACGAATTGGGTCCTAGGTTTCCAAAGTCCCTATACACTACTGCGCACAAGGGATCCACTCCAAACTGATTGTTCCACTATATCCACTCAAATATAACTCTCAGGTTCTCAGCATGAGTCGAACCCCCACCCTGCCACTGACAGCGAGAGTACCTTGATTGTTCTACCAACTCGCATATGCTCGGAGAACTGAATGACTCCGGTGATATTTGAACACTAAACCTTTAATTGCGTGTCAAGCCTCTTTTGGCGAAATGCCTTTTTTTTTCGGCGGGGGGTGGGGGGGGGGGTTTGAGGGGCGGGGCGGCGGCGGGCCGCGGCGTGGGTTGGGGGACCTAATTAATCCATTTTTTTCTGCTGCGATACTATATAGCGATGATTCTTTACTTGTTGCCGCAAATCTTGGTGGTGTAAAATAATACTACAGTAGTAGCTCCTTCAGCCTTTTACTGGTAGCTAGATCCCACCAATGGCCCTTTTGACTTCTTTAAAGGTATATCAGATTTACCAACTTCAGTTTCACTTGAAGAAAAATCAAAATAGAAAAAGATGACTGAGCGATGAAAAAGAGAAACAGTTGTTCCCAATGTACACAAGAAAGGCAACAATGGCAGAGAAATCACTGTTCTGGAAAGTCAAGGCCTACCAGTAGAGACAAACTTGTTACTCCATTAAGTTGTCCGAGTGCAGTGCTTGCATGTCTTCCACCCCATAGTATAAGTATAACACGTGATTGTACTTCTCTTTTCATGATCTTTTCATTTCCTTCTGAAATGGAGAAGAAATGCGATTTGTGGGAATCCGCAGGCTGTCGTTAGAAACTGTAAAAATAATTCAACTCACACGAAGAAGATGAATTCGTTACAGCAACAATTTCGAAGCGTGACCCCCCGGCCCCGGAGAAAAAGAACAATTTCGGAGGTGGGGCTTGATTTGGATGGATTCTTTTTTTTAAGTAGGGAGATTATTCATTAATAATAAAAATGATTAAGACTATTATAATTAAATTAATTTTTAAATTCTTACTTCAATATATCAAGAATGAGAATTGAAGGATTGAGATAATATGATACAAATAACAATAAAAATTACACAATAATTTAAAAACTATGGTAACATAAAATATCATATACATTAAATATTTTATATAATTAAAGTGGATACAGTACAATATTTCTAATATTAGAAAAAAAATAAATAGACTTCGATCTTCTTCGCTGCAACTGCATCGCTATCCTTAAAACACATAGATAAACAAAATTCAGCATCTACCTCCTCCATAAAAGTAGACAATTTAAAAAATTATAGATGTATTAACTATTTTAAAATTTGCAGGAAAAAAGGCAAAATATCTAACGAGGGCTCAGATATAATACGGGTAAATAGATTCCTCCAAAGCGAATGAGAGAAACAATAGAATTAAGTTGCAATGGAGTTCTTCTATGTCGCTTAGATCTTGATAAAACTTGTGTAAAAAAAAATCTACAATGATTTGTAATCAAAATATGAATAAGAACATATAAAAAAAGATAAAGGTTCGACTAACTTTTGATTTCCAGCCAAGGTCGGTGGTTAGATCTGGCCAGAGAAAAAGTGACTCGACCAAAACCAAAAAAGTAGCAAGAAAAGAGAAGAAAAGAATAGAAGAAAAATAGAAAGAATCTGGCCAAGATCAAGTCATCAGGCATGACCCATGGCCGTATCTGGCCAAAGAGAAGAGAAGAGGTCCGACCAAGATCAGGTCTCTAGCTGAAGCTAATGACAAATATGGCTGGAGAAGAAGAACGGGAATAGTTAGGCCTTGATAGAGAGTAGAGAGAGGTGGGAGAAAGTGGATAGAGAGAGAAAGTAGGGGATGACTTAGATGCATTCATATCATATATTTCATTTTATAAAATAACCGCGGGTAAGACCTTAGAATATTTCATTTTACTAAAATAAATACTAATAACTAAAACGAAAGAACGCAAATCTGCAATGTCGCTCCAGACTTGGTCATAACGTTCTCTGTTATGTTCAGCATCTACTTGAATTAGCAAAACCCTATGGCACGCACAACACATTGTTGCAGTACAGCATTAACAAATTGCCATTGCCCATGAGGCTTTCATTTTCTTTTATTTTCCTTCAACACAAATACGATGTACTCTCGAGACATATAGCATCTCAATTCTCCAATATACAAACAGGAGGCCCTCGTCGACTACGAAGTATGGACCGTTGCATTACAGCATAGTATATCGACCCCAATAGGTTTAGGGCACATAATTAACCTTTACCCCGCAAAGGACTCTATCTGATGTAGAACAAGAACCACATCTAAGTACCGTGTTCATGAAATCCAAACCCAATTTCAACAGACGGAGTCAAATTTGACAGGCCAACAGACCAATATAAGAAAAAGAAAGGCTCATCCAAAAAAGAAAAAAGATAAAAAAAAAAGTTTACAGCCAGGAAACATTTGAAGCGTTTTGTTCGGAGCACAGAGCATAGCTTAAAATTATTTCCTACCATTACCTATACCACACTCCAACCAAACAAATTCAATGGGCTACAACTCGTAGTTTTCCCTACACCTGCTTGTTACATTATCCCAGAGTTGGTTTATTATTTCCAATTCATTTTTTCTTTTTTATTTTATAAATCCTTTTTAGCAATATTTCCCCCCTTTACCCTAGGAGGTGGATTGGAGGAGAGGCGAGGAATGTTGCAGCACAGGTGACATTTTGATTGTTGGGCACTGGATCTCAGCACAACAATGCACTTCGATCCTTGAAATCTTCCGAACTGAGGCCCATCTGAAGCATTGAACCTACAAATGGTACATGTGCGTGGCTTTCGGCCCTGGGAAATCTCTCATTGGACCTTAACTATCAAAGAGAGGGGATCCTCTTCAAACGTAACATCTCAATATCCATAAAACCTCAGTATCCATTGATCTGAGGCCTCGGAGTGGGGCCCATCAGCCGCGAAAAGGGCATTTGACCCCGGCTTGGAACTCCTCGCTGCCCTGAAAAACGATCAGCAGTTGCAGGATCAGACATTGACTTCGAGAATGCCTGGGCAAGCTCAAGTGCAGAAGCTGCTTTTCCATAACGCAGCCCAGAAGCCTCAGGAGAAGCTGGTTTTGGATGCTCAACAGGCTTACGCCAAGTCTCTGGAGAAGGTGGTCTCTCCTGTTGTTGCTGCTGCTGCTGGTACTGTTGCTGATGCTTATCAAATTCTCTTTTGTTCTTCCAATTTTCACTTCTCCAGTTCCTCCTCTGAGCATCTGTTGTCTCATCATCCAACCGGTGATCCTGCCTAACGGAGTTCTTACTGGTCCTATGATCAACAGGAACATTTTCTGGCCTATCGTTGAACCGAGTAGGAGTAGCATGAGCAGATTCTCTCTCAATTTTAGCGGTATCTTGCCTGCCCCTGTACACAACATCAACAGCATAAGATTTTACCAAACAAGGAAAACTCCCAAACTTGACTGAAGAAAACAGACATCCGCATGAGTAGTAACCTGTATGGAGGTTGAACCAATTCATCTGCTTTAACAGCAACATTATCAATGCCACGCTCCTTGAGGACCTGAAAGCAGGATCAGCAATAAGCCACAATTTAACTGGATAAAGAAAATAATCCCATCAGGCTTAGGTTTCTCTTTTTTCAAAACATAGATGGAAAACTGCATAATCTACAACTTAATTTAGCACAACAGTATGATAGTAAAGTGGACTAACCAACTCTCTTGGACGAGCACCCCCAAACAATGCGTTCCTGCTCCAATCATAAGTAGCTAAATAGTAAGAAAATCAAAGCATTTCCAACAAGAAGCAATGAATGAGAAAGGATGGATGAGAAAAAGATTAATAGTCACAGCAAATACGCTTAAGCATACCAAGAGAAAGAATGGATCAGATATATTCAGCAACCAACAATTTCAAGGGAGGAACAGAGAGAAAAAGGGGCACCACTATATATAGGACAATCAGCGCAAGTAGGACCAGAGGAGACTGCAAGAGATGGGATAAGAATGCAAATTCAAGGAGGCAGTTCTGTAAGGGAAATCATCTTTTAGAAAGTAAAGAATAGGAAATAACATTAACCTCCTTCCATATTCCTTTAAAAGGAATATTTTAGACAAATGGTGGAAGTAACTACAGATAGTGAGTGATTGTCCAATTCGAATGAACAGAAAAGCTTTTCTGTTGAATCCTACAAGTGCACACACTAATTAAAAGAAGTGACTACGGAAGAAGCAACTACACTTCACACTTTTCTTCCTCTTTATTCTCTCTATTCAAAAGGAAATGCGCATGGGTTCATGTCTAACAAAAAACACATGCATACACATCTAATTATATGAGTCTTTTCAAATAAGCATAATTCTATAGCATATTACTTCTTCTATAGGGAAGCAGCAAATCAATCAACATACAACTTAACTTTTTTTAAGAAAAAGGAAAAAAAGAGGAGTCAAAGAGATAAATGTAAAACTCAAAACTAATAAAAGTTTCTTGGTATGTGTTTTGAAATATCCTTTTCTGAAGCCCATCAATCCAAATACGTTTTCACGCACATCCTCCTTCAAAAAAGGACCCAAGATCATTAGTTGAGGTCTTTGGTTATCCATAAGCAAGCAATCTTATACACATAAGAAAATGAGCCCTCAGCTAGCTAAAAGAATTGACAAAATGCAATTTCTTGCCGGGTAAACACTACCATTTTATCAAGGAATCAGACATTTATATGCTCAAAACACAAGGAACACAAGCTCCAAAACAAGAATCCAATATTATGCTTTCCCAAGATATTAGTTCCCCATTATGAAGGGGAATTGAAAACTCAAAAAGAGTTTGAAATCCACATGTCACGGCCTTCCTTTGCTAATTTTTGCTCTGACGTACCCAAGCTGGGTAATTTGATATTATCTCCAACTCTCAGAACTGGCAGCACCAAGAAGGTTTAGAAAGGAAGGGTTTTCTGAACCCAAACTCCAGGAAAAGTAGCTTCATGACAATAACAAAAGTAAATAAACTTACACATTAAATTTACAAGAACTAAATGCATAGCCCCCAGGGCATATTTTACAACCTTTCTTTTGCTTATTTACGAAAAAGAGAGGTGTTTTTGGTGTGTTGGGGGGGGGGGGGGTTCTTAAGGAGGAAAGATGGAAGTCTAGGTCTAGAGAACAGGCACCAGTTCTGGGCTACCGGACAAGTGGCAAAAAAAGCAAAACAAAAAATAGGCATTAAATTGACAACAATCAGCAGTACAAGAAATACTTGAAAGTTCAAACAAAGAAGATATCATGCATGTGAACTCAAACACACACTGAAGTGCTAGACATTTGTATATTATATTTGCACAAATGTCTCCTTCCCCATGACAGTGATTGCTTAACTTGTGTTATGCCTCCCTCTCCATGACAGTGATTACTTAACTTGTGTTATAAATCATAGCTACTTGCCATACTAACCTCAAAATTTCCAACCTGGACGTAACAAAAAATGTCCTGATAGATCAGGAAAAAATGGAAAAAAAGAAGAGCAATTGAAGGATAACTATCTTTCATGGAACAAGGAGAAGAAAAAAAGACCAAAACATAAATCAGCAAGCTACCTTTTGTTTTCAGTGTCTCCTTCAAATTGTTCAAGAAGCTCTTTTCGGGGCATCAGATTTAACTTTGGACGCTCCACTATTGAATTAACACCCTCAGATCCGGAAATCCCTGCTTTCACATGATTTCTATTTACATAGGGCTCACTGTGGCTTTCTGCATAGGCTGGAACATTTGGTTGATGATACACCTATACTCAGAAAAAAAACATAGGAATGTAACGTAAATCTCACATTAATTTTCCTATAGCTTTAAATGCAAACCTAGTAGTAGGTACCAACTTTACCTGCTTATAATCCAGTGGCGGCTCCAGGTTCTCTATCGGCTTGGATCTCGG
The DNA here is from genome assembly GCA_030512225.1 of Rauvolfia tetraphylla. NCBI lineage: Eukaryota > Viridiplantae > Streptophyta > Magnoliopsida > Gentianales > Apocynaceae > Rauvolfia > Rauvolfia tetraphylla. The sequence continues at coordinate 1,422,702 of JAJQKT010000076.1, read as the reverse complement.
AAGTAACTTCAACTTTGGCCTCTCCAATGATTCAGAAGGAGGTATTGTTGAATGTAACTCAGAGGCTGTAGGCTTTCCAATGGAATGAGTTGGGTACAAACCATTGCTATTGCTTGACAGATGCCTTTCATTTGCCTCCACATATATTGGAGGCCTGGCCCTTTCATAGCTTGGTACTTCCTTAGTGACCCTATGAATCCCATCATCAATGTTCAGACTCTTTTCAGCCTGCTTCATTAATGCCACATCATGATAATCCCTTCCCCCAGTGATATTGCAATTGCTGTAGGCATTCTTATCATTATCCCTGAAATGGAATTCACTCTCGCTTTCTGGATGCCTAATGACGTCAACATCCATCTGGGGGTTAATCTGTTGCTTGGAGTGCCATCTGCCAGATGAGACCTTTTCAAGTGCGCTGGCATGGGCTAGCTTCAGTGCAGCATCAGGGGCTGACAGAGCAGCAGGAGGATCCTTTACACCTGCTGCCTCCTTCCTCACCCCCCATGCATTTGGATGTGGACCAGGAATTACCTGCCCACTAGGTCCGCCTGCATTCTGAGGATTCAATCCTACTCCACCACTCCCCACAAAACCGTGAGCACCTGCTCCAGCATTATTTACCTCAGTAAACCTCCCAGGATAAGAACTAACCCCAGTACTGCTTGAATATTGGGAGCCAGGAGTTGAGGCTGGACGACTAGTGACTCTTCCTGCAGCTGGATATTCCATTTTAGGTTCCACAACATGACTCGGAAGAGCACGAAGGCTCTCATCACTGACTGTTCGGCGGGGACCTGATGTCCCATCCAATGGTTTCCGCTCATCCTCATCGAAATTTCTACCTATGTGGCTGCTATGACTTAAAAATGGAGTCTTGTCATCGAAGTTCCTAGCAGTCCCAGCAGAACCAGGACGCAGTCGGTGGTCGGATCTTGCCATTGGGTTTCCCCATGATGTCTGCCGGTCATAACCAGCACGATCGGATGGCCTCACCATTCTGCCAAATGGGAACTTTTCTATCAGAGGCTTTTGCTGCTGATTGAGACAGTAACATAAATGCTGATAAATGCTAATTAGTTTAAAAAGAAAGATCACATGCAGGTTTCTAGGACAACCGAAATTCTCCTTAAAGTTGGTTCAGGTATAAAGCTAAATAGATCTACCCCTTTGGATGAATACTAGACTTAATATTGAAGTACATATATGAAAGCGGAAAAAATAGATCTAAGCTATCCATGTAATCCGAGGGATAAGACTCTGTAATTCAATTGTTAAAAGAAAAAATGAACTAAACCAAAATCAAGGAATATTTAGAATAGCAGCAAATTCGAACTCAATAGAAAATTGAGCAGTAATAGATAAATTCCGACAGATATATAAATCCAGCCATTCCAAAACTACACTGCTATCCTCCCAAATAAATAACAATTAAACGAAATACAGAACTTTTGCACTGAAATCTGGAAAGATAGAGAGACCAAACAGTTGAGAGAAAAACCTTAAAAACGGTTAACACAAATCGGGAACGGAAAAGGCAAAAGAAGAAACATACACTCCAGGAGCAGACGGGAGAGGGATATCGGAAGGGATGGAACCGCCATGAAAGTCCTTCAGAGTCATGGTTGCCTTCTTCTTGGACATTTTTCACCACGTAATTTCGATAAATAATATTACTCCTCCTCCCCTTATTCGTATCTCTGAGTTTGGAGAAGATGCCCAAAGGGTAAAGTAAAAGAAGAGGAGGAGAGAGACCCAAGCAAGCAATACTACTGGTTCAGTAGCAGCGATTGCGAGAGAGAAAGGGGAAAGAGAAAGAAAAGCAGGGTTTGGGAATTCCGATATATCTATATGTTTGCGTTGGCTCTACTCCTGCGTCCGTGAAGGAAAGGGCCGGGCGGAGGTCGGGGCGGCGGTTTTACTATTTCCACTCCTAAATTCCTTTGTTTTTTCTTTTCTTTTCTTTTCCTGAGACGAATAACTCAAGTTGCGCCACCCCCCCTGTCTATATCTTTTTATTGATTATTAGTTTTTCTTTTCTCTTTTTTTTTTGAGTCCAGTAGATTACTCTAAAAAAAGTGATCAAAAGACACGTTAAAGACTACGTATTGTACATGTATCTCTATTCGAATAGTTTCAATTGTTAATAATTTTAAGAATCAATTATATATTTTCAGATATTTTAGTAAAACTATGAGTTTTAATGAAAAATAAAATAATAAAAGAATCAAGAAATAATGTGTGGTAAATTTAATTCGGATACCCAAGTAAAGGATTTTTTTAAAAAAAAAAATTGGTGGAAATACACCAGTAATGATAGGGTAAAACAAGTAATGATACACAAGTTAATCTTTGGGGAATTAAACAAAATAATAGTCATAAAAAATGGTTATTTTGATTCTTTTGGAACCTTAACCAGAGGATTGAGACGGAGTTGCTTCCAGTTTGAGGGTGTTTAGGACTAAACACGCATTGAGATTAAATACGCAAACAAGTCTTTTTAAAAATTATATAAATAAGGAGTTGAATTATGTCTTATTGCATAGCATGGGTTTTAATTAAATAATATTTGCATAAAAATAGTAAAAATAAATTATTTATAAGAAAAAAGTGAGATTAAAAATGATTTTTTTTGAAAATGAAACGAAATTTAAATATTAATTGCTATTACTGAAACCTAACTATTAATAAAGAAAGAATATAAGATAAACAAATGTATATGAATTACTAAGTAAAAAGAAAAGAAATAATACTAATAGCTAGGCATGTTCAAAAAATTCAAACCGGACCACCTCACACCAAGGTACACCAATTTTGCCATTTTATTTTTAATTGGTGCAGTTGTGATTTGGATTATTCTCAAAAAATAATTTGCTGTGCCAGTTTGAAAAATTTTTTAATCCACACCAAATCACACCGCATATATTATATATTTAAATTATGTATATAATTAATTTAAGAATTCTTTTGAAAGAAAAAATTGAATAATTTATTTACAACAAAACTAAATTTATTAATTGGAAAGTAATCAAGTCAATTGAAATTTCTATATCAACAATACTCATCAATGACCTAATTTTTCAATAACTGATCTTAATGGTATTTCGTTTGAAATCAAATTCAAGTTTTTCCTTTTTTAACTTAGTAATTTCTTCTGTAAAGAGTATGCAAAAAATGAAATTGATTAAAACTTTAGAATGGTTGATGATGAATCAAAACATCTTGAGCATTGGCATATTTTATTTCTTAGTACTATTTTTGTCTTTTAATTTTGGAGAAATCGCCATTTTTATTTTGAAGAGAGTATTTCTTTCCTCCAATATACTACAATAGTTTTAAATTTTTTCATAGATTTTATGGGTTTTTACTTCTACCTGATGCTGTCTAAAGCTCTCTGATTTTGAATTTGTTAATATGTATTTGCTTCCGCTTGATATTTGACTTTTTTCTTTAACTGGTTAAGATTCTAATTTTTTTAAAGAAAAATTTAAATATTTTTAAATAAATCATTAATTTGTTAAATTTATCAAATAAAATAACTTTGGAATGTTTAAAAGTATTCACTTTCTTTTCTTATACTTATTTAACAACTAATATATGAAACATTGAATCTTATTACTATTTTATTTAATATAATTTAATATTTATAGTAGATATACAAATCCATATATTTCTTATTGTAAAATCGCATCAAACCGCACTATCCAATTTAAAGGTTTTCATGATTTGATTTAGATTTTTCTAAACAGCAATTTATAGTGCAATTTAAAATTTTAACAAAATCGCACCAATCCGCACTTTGAGCCAATAGCGACTCACACCTTGTTGCTGAGTTTTTCAACTCCTATGACATTTTCCAATTTAAGTTTCAATCAACGGGGAAAGAAGAAGTTCCCGGCTCCCGCCATTATGCAAGACTGTCGATTTTCCTCCATGTTCTCCTTATCAAGCTTCTGACATGTTCCCTTGCGGCTCCAATTGAGGACCGAATTCACCTTAACAAGCCACCTATTATACATGAAAGTTCTTTAGTTGAGGGCAAGAGGTTCAATCAAACTGGAAAGGATCTGTTCCCGAGTTTCCAAATCTTGTTCTCCAAATCCATCTCCACTTTGGTACATGAAATGCGCTGCTCTTGCCGTGTTTATTATATGCTTTTTGACGGGTTCTTGCAGAAACGTACTAGTAGTGCTAGTGCAATGACTGTTGATCCTCCCCCATGTTTCCATTATTGTGTTCCTAACATGTTCTCTGGCTGCCTCTTCGGAGACACCGGCCTCCCGCATGTAACACAGAATCGACGAAGGAGCATCTCCTCTCTCTAGTTCCGCCTTTTACAACAAATCAAGATTTCAATGCTTCAATCAAAATCTCTACGCATTGTTGGAAATGTGATCTTGATGAGAAGTTGACAAGAAAGACAAAATGGAAAATCAAGTCCAAGAAATTACCGCAGAAGTTCCCTGATCATTGCAAAGCCGAATTATGAGTGACGTACAGTAAATTAAGTCACGATTATCTTTCAGAAGTTCTGAAATGTCCCCGCTTGTTTGACTTGCTATTCCGAGTATCACATGAAGAGCAAGCAGAGGGCCAGAGGAAGATATCCAGGCGTTATCTAGATACTCTTTTAGCGATGGTGTATAACCTTTGTTATCCCACTTCGCTTCCAAGAGCAAGGAATTACAAAAATCTGCCCACTAAGAAAGAAGAGAACAGTTGAGAACTTTACTACTTTGAAATGAGAAAAGCTTACCAACTTCCAATTGAAGTTTCTTTCTTACTGCTTTCTGTAGATGTGAGAACACAGAATTCAAGCCTTTTTCTTTCTGGATTTCAAGAGCTATCTCCTCCGTAGTATTATACAATGCCCAGAAACAGATCTCCATGCATTCCGGTAACTCATTTATTTCCTCAGGATTCCATCTAGGATAGAAGATATTCAGAATCGTGTGAAGCTTTCAGCAAATGAAACAAAATCCTGCCATGGAATGGAAAGACGAGTCGATCTAAGATATAGAATTTGTGAATACAGGGAACTAACCTCATTACAGCGTTGGAGAAGGACACTAATTCTTCGAAGGAACCGTAAATGTCATAAACATCATCAATTATCAGTATCAATTTAATGACTTTGCCTAGCCATTTTCTTAGACTCACATATTGAGGCTCAGAGGCTATTCCCACTGCATACAGAAAACTTTCAACCATTCTATCCCTGGAGAAGCTCGACTTCTCTGTAATGCCCAGACTTTTCCACCACCTACACACACACAGATTTCAAAAATGTTATTCTTATTGCTATTGCTCAGCATGTATGATCAGTCCAACAGAATCTTTGCATTGCGTGCCATCACCTTGATAACTCCTTGAGCTCTTCCTGGTGTGCGGCTTGAACGATGTTAAAGTTGAGCTTTGCCAGCTCAACCAAGGCGGAGTTTGTTTTAGTTTCAGTTTCAAGATCATAAATGTACTTCCTGGTGTTATACCAATCCACGTTCCAGTGCAGTGGAAAACTTAAAGCATGAAAGATTCGCTGGGCAAGTTTATGATTCGAGTTTGCGCCAACCCCCATAAGATGTTTAGCAGAGAACAATCTGGCCTCCTTCAGTATGTTTTCTCCTTCTGAGTGCAGATTTGAAGCTTGAAATAGCTCAAGCATCCCTTTCACATTTGAACCCGGATTCGACATGAATTTACCATTTTCGTCCAGGAATTCCAGAAAGATATCTGATATTTAGCATGCCAGTTAACTTGTGAAGGAGAACATATATGACAGAGGGAAACCATTAGAATATAATTTACGATTTTGAAGTTAAAAAATCAAATTATGTGCTTTTTGCATCTTAACAAAGTAGTACTGATGTTCAAGAGAGGAAAAAACCACTTCCCGAGGTCTCTTGAATAATAATTTATCAGCCCCTAAGTGGCATCAGTTTACTGTTAACTTGTGGAGGATTATTTTTCTTTTCTTTTTTGGTCGTCGTTACCTTGTGAAGGATTAAAACCATATTGCCTGAGGAGCCTAAACCACAGCGAAGTAGCATAAAGGTCCATTTTCGTGTTGGACCTAATCCTCTCTGGAGAGCCTACGGCACCTAACTCTCTTTTGATTTCCTCCTCATAATAACTGGACAGTCCTAGCCTCGAAATGTTGTCAATATACTCCAGCTTAGAGATCAGGTCATTATCAGCAACAAACAATTGTTTCACGTCCTCTTTCAGCCTCTTTGCCCTCTTGTTATACTTCTTTTCCTGGAAAAATATGAAGATAGTCTCAGTAGAAGAATCAAACTACTACGTATAATAAGACCCATAAGAATACGTGCAATTTTAACTTAACCAAGTTACTTGAACACACAATCCCACACCACCACCCCCCCCTCCGGGCAAAGGAAAAAGAAAAGTCAACCTAGTTGATGCTGCTTTAGGAAGATGTTTGTTCAAGATTTGTAATGTTAGAAAGGGAAAATAGTGGATTATGAAGATGACAGTGGCGTAAGAATAGTTCCCCAAAATATTGAACGATACAAAGGTAAATATGATTAATCTCACAGAGAAATTGGTACTAAGTGATTGTAGGAGGTCATATTTCCAGATGTTTGGCCTGTAATTCGCTGTTCGCCTCTGGACACTTCGATCTATCTGGCTAGATTTTTCTGCCTTTAGCATTTCGCTGCTAGGAGTCTTTACATGCATTCTACCAGTAGGAACACTCGTGTTAATGCAGTTTGTGATTGAAAGATACATGGAAGAAAAACGACTCGAAGACTAGTAGTACATTTGCAGAAAATGAATGCTGCGTTGCTCAGGCCTCATCACTGGCAATTTCTGGACTTAATTTATAGAGGTTAATGTTCGGTAGCTGCGTAACAGATTCACATCACAGTCAAATAATTGATCAAGAAAAACCTGTAACTCAAGAAACACATGACAATCCTGAACTACAGTTTTTAACAGTCCCTCCACTGTTCCCCACCTTGGAATTATGGAGGTCCACGTGCCAAAATTGGATCGAGAAATATGAGGAGACTTTTGGACTGGTTCATCGAACCATCACTTGTTTCGTTAGCAAATCAAAACACCAATTAGATTAAATATTTTATTAAAAAATATCTCAAAAAAATTTTTAAGAAAGATTGGAAAGTCATAGACGGACCGTGAAATACTAATTTTTTTAGACAAAATTTTTCTAGATAATTAAAAGTATAATACCCAATAGTGACTATTAAAATAAATAAAAGAATATCAAAAAATTAACAAGATTCGATTAATATTGCCTATTCTTCGAACACCACCAATATTATTTTGTGATAACATAAAAAGATAAAAAAATAACCCAAAAAAATAATCAAAGCTATATTTTGGGATATTATACAAAGAGGGAGGAGGCTTCCTTTTATATTTGTAAAGAAGTCTTCCTCTTTACTCTAGTTTTCATATAAGATGTTGGGAAAAATGAGCCAAATCAATATCACTGTACTTGCCGACTTGTTCATACTTCTCTTCCGCATATGTAGGATACTATATGTAATTTTTTTAGATTATATGTAATATGAAAATTTTTCATTATTTTATATTAATTTCGAAAAATTTTTAAAATTCTCTAAAGCATTCGATTAAAAAAAACACAAATCTACGAACGACGATAAAGAATTTTCATGAAAAAATATTAGTTTATTTAACTGCTCATAATTTTATATCGATTTACACATAAAAAACTTTAAAATCGACCTTAGAATGGTCGATTTTGAAATCAGCCATTTGGATGCCTAATTCTGTCAAACTGAGTGGCAGAATTTGGCATCAAATTCTGCCGTTGTTTTGCAAAATTTTACAGTAAATTTCGCCAAGCAGTGGAGAAATTTGCTGCAAAATATATCTTGCATGCTCAAAAAATGACTTAGATCCTTGACTTTGTCAAGATCTAAAATTTTTTTAAATGAATCTGATGACGATGACGGGTATTGGGCATCCCTGAAAAATGCTCGATGCAATCTCGCCTTGCGGCCCTTTCAGTATTCCTGCAATGCATATATCATACTTATTGAATGTGAGTTACTGTGTTACGTATGTTTGTACTATTTTTTAAAAAATAAATATCATAACAATAAAATTACTTACGACACATAATGTATCGTAAATTATAATTACAAATTATAAAAAAATAACAACATAATTGAATAAGTAATTATTATAAATTTCAAAAAATATATAAAATTTACAAAAATCTGAGAAAATTTCCCCATCTGGTGGCAAAACTTTCAAACTAATTTTGTCAGCTGGTGTCAAAACTTGCTCTCAAATTTTGCCACGCGAAATCTTATAGCAAATTTCGCTACGATCTGGAGAAATTTAATATTACACTTATCAAATTTTTGCTATAGTGGATTAAAATTTGTAGTCAAGTTTCGTTACTTGGTAGCAAAACTTGCAATGACAAAAATGTCTCAGATTTTTTTAAAAATCATACAAATACTAATTTAATTAAAATTTAACTACTTTTTACTTCAAAATCAAGAAATTCTTTATAGAATCTTTACTCATTACTTTATTGTGACTAAATTTACCTATTTTTTATTAAAAATATAATTTTTTTATATAAATTGAGAGAATTTTAAGAGGAAAGAGAGTTTAAAAAAATAAATATTTTTGGTCCTACATATAATTAAAATATTACATATACAAATGGAGCAAGCATATTACCACAACCAAACAACTTAAAATTAATTAGTCGTAAAGGCAATGGTTTAAAACGGCCGGGCCCGGGATTCTTACTCATACGAGACAGCACTCTCCTAATTGGTGAAGATTAATAGGTATACGTCGCCTTCAATACTATTTATCAAAACCATAATGTTAAAATAATTCCGGTACGTTAATTTTCAGCATTGTAGCGTGGTTTTTGTTGCTTCTAGATGGTAAAGTATGATCTTGGCTCGGGTCCTGCGTGTCTTTTTTGTTGCAGGACCGAATTATCTAATTTAATAACTATAAAAATTTATAAATTTTTAAATTTTTAAAAATATATTTAATATAAAAGAATATAATTTATTTGATTAGATTTCATCTGAAAAAGATGTGTAAGACCTGAATCGAATCGGAATATGATTTTGGTGCTTTTAGATAGACTAGGTAGGTATATAGGCACATCCAGATGTAACGTGGCGGCAGGCGCGTGCAGGATACTGTCTTCCTTCTGTTGCCGTGGTTTCAACGATGAAAGAATTTCTACCCAAAAAAAAAAAAAAAAGGAACGATGAAAGAATTGAAAACACTCCAACCACCTCTTATCTCACAATTGCCTAAAAACAATTTATATGAAATCACTGGTCGACAACCGATGGCAATTCATGCATCTTTGTTGTGAGAATGCAAGTTAGGCAGTTACGTAGTACTCTTGCACGTTCTCCTCTCTTTTTCTTTGCATGTGGACGCAGACAAATTATGGCGTTACGTATTCCTACTTATTCTTCAATTGCAATAGAACGAAGCTACTCCTATATGTTATGATTTGTAACAGACAGATTGGAAACGCAGATATCTCAATAAAAGCAAACCGATGTATATGATGTTCTTGAAAGATATATATTAAAAATATATGTATAATATTTTAATTTATGTTTAATTTGAATTGAGTTTTATTTTAAAATGAGTTAATATTGAAAATAGTAAAAATAAATTATTTATAAAAAAAAGTATGTTCTAAAGTGTAAAAAGTAAATTTTTTTTAATTGAAAAGCCAATCCAAATACACCCTTACAATCTCACGTTTCTCCTTTTGTTTTCTGCAGGCTGATTTCTATAGTCCTGGAGAAATGCAGTAGGGCATGAACAATTTTCATCTACATGTTTCAGGTCTACTTTGTCCATGAACGTTGGTCCATGATTGCACTCTCGAGAGACTGGACTCAAAATTTATTTAGTTGAGGGCGATGGGCTCAATCAAATTCGACAGAACTTCTTGCCGAGTCCCTCGTTCTTGTACTCCAAATCCATCCCCATGCTGATAAATGAAATGCGCTACCTTTGCTGTGTTTATTATATACTAGACAGATTCTTGCAGCAATGAGGCATTTTTGATGCAGTGAGTGTTCATTTTCTTCCATGTTCTCAGTATAATGCTTCTGATATGGTCCCTAGCAGCCTCTTCCGAAACATTTGCTTCTCGCATGTAACACAGGATTGATGAAGGAGCATCGCCTCTCTCCAGCTCCGCCTATTGCAAAGCCAAGCATTAAGGGTTTCAATAATGAATTCTATAAGCAAGAAAGAGCAAATTAAAGTAATTTCTCTTCTAAACTTTTTTAGGGCACATACGGCCGATGTCCCCAGATCATTGCAAAGTCGAATTACGAGTGAGGCATAGTAAATTATTTCCTGATTATCTTTCAGGAATTCTGGAACATCCTTCGTGGACGGATTTGCTGTGGCTAGAATTATATGAAGAGAAACCAATGGACCGCTTGAAGATATCCACCCATTATCTAGATACTCTTGAAGGGATGGTGTGTAACCCTGGTTGTGCCACTTTGCCTCCAACAACAAAGATTTGCAGAAATCTGCCCACTGCAAGAGAAAAGAAGCGAGTTAATAACTCAATTGAGGAATTAATCTCGAATACTGTTATGCGGACTCCTTGTATTACTGTCATGTGTTAGTTTAAGGGCGTAATTGGATTGAGTTTTTTTTAGTTAAATTGTATTGAAAATTATAAAAGTAAATTATTTATGAGGTACGAAATGGAGTTCAACATAAAAAAATAAAAAAACAAAGTGAGTTTTTTTTTTTTTTGGTTTAAAAACTAGTCCAAATACACCCTAATTCCACTAATGAAAATGTTAGAACTTACAGCTTCCTTTATATAAGGTAGCACTGCGCTCCAACCTTTTTCCTTCTGAATTTCAGCTACTATTTCCTCAGTGGTATCCAACATTGTCGAGAAACAGATTTTCATACACTCTGGTATCTCTTTAGCCTCGTCAAGCTTCCACCTAAATTCGACATGTTTATCAGAATATGGGTTTATAGACAAACAACAACGTCCCTATGCACTAGCTTTCATGTAATCTTGTGTTATGTAAACCGTTTCTGAGTAAAAAGTACAAACCTATCCGCGGCACTGGAGAAGCATTCTAATTCATCCAAGGAACCATAAACATCATAAACATCATCAATTATTAGTACCAACTGGATAACTTTGCTCAGCCATTTTCGTAGACTTCCATATTCAGACTCATAAGCAACTCCTCCGGCGTACATAAAAATTTCAACCATCCTATCCCTGGAAAAGCTGAGTTTTTCGATGAGTCCGACATTCATCCACCACCTACACAATAGAAATTAGACATTATAAGTGTGATTGAATGTCATTTATGAATGTGTATTATTTAGAGAAAATTTAAAAATCGAATTGAACTGAAATTTAATTCGATTTTTTATTTAATTTTTTCAAATTTTTATTTACAAAAAATTTAATTTTTCATTTTCAAATTAAAATTCAATTCTTTTTTAGTTTGGACCAAACCAAGCAAAAAAAATTCTCTGGACTAATAATTAAATATAATTAAATTTTAATAATCCTAACTAAGTTAGATCTTAATTAAGGTTATATTAAAATTTAAAATACTTAATTTTTTTATATTTTTACAAATATTATTTGAATATTAATAATTTAAACTAAGTTAGACTATAATCAATATTATTTTAAAATTTAAAATTCTTAAGTTCACACATTTTGATTTTCTCCAAATCGAAATATTTCAGTTTAAATGTAAATTAAGTTTGGTTTAATTTGAAAAGAAATGTAAAAAATTAATTTTTCTTCCAATAATCAAATCGAATTTTTTCCAAATGAAACAAACCAATCAACACCCCAAAAACTGTCAGTTTTTTTCTGCTACAAGCATTTTTTCTGCAGGCGCGTTTTAGCCGTCAGAGAGATAATCTTGCGGTAATCACCTGACTATCAGCTTCAGATCTTCCTGTTGTTCGGCTTGAAGCTTATTGAAATTAAGCTTTGCCAACTCAACTAAGGTTGGGTTGGCTTTGCACTCGTTTTCATACTCACTAATATGTCTCTTGATGTTATACCATTCCCCTCTCCAGTGCAATGGAAGCCTTAGAGCATCAACCAATTTTTTGTTAAGCCTATGATCTGAGTTTGCACAAACAATGACCCTATTCCACTCCGTGGAGAAGAGTCTAGCTTCAACCATAAGGTTTTCTCCCTCCGAACCCAGATTAGAGGCCTCAAAGTGTTCAAGCAATGCTTCGGCACTTAAGTCTGTGCTTGTCAAGAATTTGCCGTTTTCATCGACAAAGACCAGAAACATGTCTGAGACGAGATTAGAAGTGAAAATAAGACATAAAATCGCTACAATGAATTCCAAAAAATAAATGAACTCTTTTCTCAAATTAGGGCTGTAATTAATTAAGATGGTTTTTCTCTTGGAGGACGAGGGACATAAGCTAAGACAAACTTTTTCAGTCCTGGCTTTTATTGCATGTTTATACAGTCGAATTCGCGTGGAGTAATATTGCCAATTGCAAGCGGTTAATGAAGAAGTAATTTTCTTCTCCCTGACCGGCACGAGTCAATTAAGTTACCTTGTGATGCATTGTATCCGAATTGCCTGAGAAGCCTGAAGCATAATGAAGCAGCATAAAGGTCTCCTTGCATGCTGCGGTGGTTCTCCGCTGAGCTTATGGTTTCCAGAGCCTCCCCAATTTCCTTCTCGAAGAAAATGGACAGGCCTAGTTTCCAGATGCTGTCGATAAGCTCTAGCGTAGCCAGTGAGTTCTTTGCCCCGGCAATCATGCATTTCACTTCCTCCTTTAGCTTCTCTGCTTTCCCTTCATACTTCTCCAGCCATGAGCATGAGAAAAAATGAAAATGACACGACGTCAAATACTATATACAACTGCAGATATGTTTGTACTTGCCTCGGTTCTCCTCAGAAGCGAAGACAGACCAGCCGATTACTACTACTATAATTTTTAAAAGCTGTTTCTGAAACCTATTGATTGTCATTTTATATGTGGAGTTATGTTGAGCTAAAAAGAACTTCATTTTGATCTTACATTTTTTCTTGCAAATGATACACAAAATTTTCAAATAGTAATAGTTTCGTATAATTCTGTCTTAAAATAACTATGCAAATTTTACAAGTATAATAGAAAATAAAATGAAAACAATAACAATTCTCACTGGATAACCGTTGCCCAGTGATAGAAGCAAGTCGTATCTCCAGATATTAGGCTTGTAGTTGGCTATTCGCCTTTGCACAATTTGATCCGTCTCACTAGACATTACTTGTCTTCTGCGTCGGCCTGGTGACAAATTGAGTTTCGCTGGACACCTTCTGCAGTTTGTTCACTCAAATCACCAAATAAAATTAGGGGGAAAAAAAAAGTTCCTTCAAATCATCAGCTACGATTACAAGAACAGATATATGGAAATGGCAATGAGAGAATAAAAGCGGGGTGCGATTTATTATCGGTGAGATTCGAGGTCTACATATCTAGTGTTGAGTAGAAATAATTTAATTTTTTAATTTGTGGTTCAGGTTGAATAACTTTTCTTTTTTCTTTTTTGGTCTTTTTCAACTTTACTATTCCTTCTATTTTATTTTATTTGATAATTTTATTAGAATATTTTAAAATAATTAATATTTTAAATTTAAAAAATATTTTAATATATTTTATATTATTAATTTTATTATATATTATTTTTTATATATTTAAATTTAATATTAAATATTTATTAATTTATATATTTTAATTTTTTATTATATTATATTATTTTTATAATATAATTTAAATTTTTATATAAAATTTTATAAATGAAATGAGATGGAGACGAGAGAGCAAGTTGAATGACAAGGTGCACGGCTTCTCTGCGGTTGAGAAAAAAACCGGAGGTTTGTCCAGTTATCCTTCATATCTTGATACGTCGTCTCTCTTTCTAACAAAGGGTTCAGATTTTTTACGTTTTTTTTTTAACTAAAGTAATTTTTTCCTATTAAAAGGGAGAAAAATTCCCTTAAAATTTCTTTTTTCTTTTCTGCTCCTTCGGCCACTTACCCCACCATTACCGCTAGCCTCCGTCATCTTCTTCTTGGCACTTTATAACATTAAGCAACTGTAATTTGATTCAAATAATTGATTAAAAAAGTTACAAAACTATCAAACAAAAAGATTACTTGTACATTTCAACTACGTACTATTGAGCCTTTGACATTTTATAAGTTAATATTGACGTAGCGTTGAATAGACATTATCTTATCAGTAGCAAAGATGAAAAAAATTACGATGTTCTTATTATTTACCAAAAAAATTCCTATTACATTTAAATTAATTTTTAAATCTATTGCCCTACTTCTTCGTTTGACTGTCTTGGAAGACTAATGAGAATTCATTTATTAGAGACTAAGAGTGAAAGTGGATAGTGTTTTGTTTTGAGATTTTTTGCCTTGTGTTTCGGGAGGAAGAATTTTTTGTGAGAGAAAAAAGTGAGACTCAAGTGAGATATTTGCATCGTACTCCGTACCGGGTAGCAATCCAAATGCAACCTAAGATAACATGTGAGCATGAGCCGCGGATCCTCTAACCTTCTCTTAATTGGAGAGGAATCGTATGCCCACAGGAGTCACTCAGAATCTTCTCATTCAAGTATCTTCTTCATTCTTTTTTCCTCTAATATTTTCAAGTTTATCGCGTAATCTTATGCAATTTTATTTTAAAAAATTCTCTCATTTACTGAAAATTTTTGTATTTTTAAAATTTTTTATAATTAATACAAATTATCATATAACAACATTATATAATAATTGAAGAAAAGATCGGGAAGGGTTAATTCGAGCGGGGGGACCAACTTGACAAAAACGGGTGAATGACCAAGAAACTGCGAATCTGGCCAGCGTACAAATTTGATCACGACTTTTCTTAAAGTTTCTGAGAAAGTGTATGTTAATTACGTTTTTTGGGTTCGGAGGAAGTACGTTTGTTTATGACGCTTGAGACTCGTTTCTAGACGTCCTACATTATTAACCGGGAAACTTTCGGTTACACATTATACTGTGTGCATCGTTGGCATCTAATTGTTCGACAAGTGAACTTTTCCGTCCCAACAACTCGGTTTTTAGTTGCACTATTATTATGTATAATTTTAAATTTAATTATATTTTTTTTTGTCTAGATATTTTTTGGTCCTAAGAATATTTTTTCTCTCTTTTTTTAAATAATTTTATTAAAATTAATTAGTTTAATATTAAATCAGACTATATAACACATAATCAAATCTTAAATCCTCAAATTTAAGATAAAAAATTCAAAAAAATTTTAAAAAAATTATGTTCCTTCAAATTTTTTGAGTTTTTATTCTCAAAATTAAAAAAAATTAATGTAATATTTTATCTAATTATATTATATAAACTAAATTAATTTTAATAAAAATATAAAAAAAATATGAAATAAAATATCAAATTTAAAAAATTAAAAATAATATAAATTTTTATTATATATAATTAAATTTAAAATTATATATAACAATAATAATTTTACGAGTTGTAATGGACATGCATGGAAATACATGCCCGTGATTTGTAACCTGCACAGAGCAGTAGTCTCCGACTTTTACGGTTCAAAATTTTTTCTTCGTTTTAAAAATATTTAATTTTTTTGTTAATTTTAAAAATTATTTTTTAAATTTATTATTATTTATAAATATATTTTTATTATCTATTATATTAATAAAACTAATTTAAAATATATTTTATTTTACTTTTTCTTACTTTATATAAAAAATTAAAATATTTTATATTTAAAAAAGAAATAAGTAATTAATTAAAATTAATACTTCGTAGCCTTCAATATCTGTCCATTTTAGCGTGATTTCTGTTGCTTCTAGCTAGTACAATATTAGGTTTATTTTAAAATATAAAATATTTTGACTTAATTTATATAATTAATATAAAATAAAATAAATAATATTATTTATTATATTTTTAATTAATTATATTAATATAATTAAAAATAAAAAATATATTTATAATAAAAATTAAATATTATTTTGATTTTAAAATAAATTATATAAATTTATATATTTTTTAAATAATTTTATTTTTATAAAATTTAAAATTAAATCATATTCAATCATATTAAGAATGATTTAGAGGTGGACAAATGAAGTATATATACATATGTACTGTGATTTAACGTGCCCACATGGTTCTGCCCGTTGCTGTCTCCTTTGATATGTCAAACGTATGGATGCTTGTCTTTTATTTCCGAATTTGTTCTGTGGTCTAGAATAAAGCCTTCTTGGCTAAACTTGTATGGAGGATGATTGCCAACCCGAATTGACGTTGATCTAGAATCCTGTGGCCCAAATACGAATCGCCTTTGCAGGATAAAAACTGGGATCACGTCTCATATTAAGGTGCAGTTACACTCAAAGTCTTGATTGGTGGCCACTAGGTTGCCTTAGTTCCGGGTGGGAGAAGCAACCCAGTTGTTGACGACATTTACAAACATATTGGTAATGTTTCAATTCACAGTTCATTAAAATTAAAATTAAAATTATTGGATAATAGAGTCAAGAATTACAGTTAAGATTTGTACTGACAGTCAAAATTATACGCTAATAGAATTGCGACTGATTAATAGAGTCAAGATTTACAGTTAAGATTTGTGAAATTAAGAATTGTGGCTGAAATTTTGATTGAATATTTTCATCAATTGCTTATAAATACCAAAATAAAGAAAGAGAGAATTGTACTAGAGAGAAGGAAAGAAAAGATAAAAAAGAAAGGTAGTGAGAATATATTGAGGTTTTGCTATTTTTCTTGTGAGATTATTTTCATCTTTTTTCTTGATATCTACCTAGTTTGGTGAAAATAGTTATGTTAACTTCTAATATATTTAAAAAAATAATCTTATTATCCTATTTTTATAGTGGAAGTATCGGTCAATATCTGACACGTAATTTTTACTCGTTTTCTCTACGTAAATCCTGGTGTCAATACATTTTCTATATTTTTTATTGTCAGAATTATATTTATTAGTTGTTATTGATAAATTCTCACTTTATCAATACCAATATTTTTTAGAGAGACAATTTTATAATCTTGGTAGTGTGGGTCATTTATTTTGTGATTTAATTTTATTGAGTTGTGTTTGTTTTTATTATTTGTCCTAACCTCCCAACAAAGTGCTATCAGAGCCAGGTCAGTTTGTTTTAAATGGATGAGTCAACTTCTTCTTTTGGTAGTATGAATAAATTGACCTCTAGTAATTACGCTATCTGGAAACCTAGAATGAAAGACTTATTATATTATAAAGATACGTATAAATCCATTCTTAGTGATATTGCAAAACCTGAGGGTATATCTGATGTTGCATACGTAAAAATGCACAGAAAAACTATTGATCATATTAGGAGTTAGATTGACTAAAGCGTGTTCAATCATGTTTCAGGCGAAACGAGAGCAGATGTGTTGTGAAAAAAACTTAAAGACCATGTTTGAAAGAAAATATGGTTTTAACAAAGTTTTTTGTTGAAACAGATTACACGGATACGGTACAAAGAATGAACAAATATGTCTAAGCACCTGAATGATTTTCAAAGATTAATAAACAGCATCGATGCTGTAAATCTGAAGCTAAATGAGGAGGTGCAAGCACTTTTACTATTCACTTCACTCCCAAATAGTTGAGAAACACTTTTTGTATATTGGAGATGTCAAAGAAGTTTTGTATAATGAAGAAACCAAGAGGAAGGATTAAGGATTAAATCTAGAGTCTCAAACACTTATTGCAGAAAAGAATCACAGGAGGGGGAGAAGTAAGTTCAGAGGTCCCCACAATAGATATGATAGATTAAGAGGTAAGTCCAAGTCTAAAGAGATGTTGAATGCTTTTATTGTCACAATAAGGGGCATTACAAGAATGAATGCCGAAAATGAAAGAAAAATAAAGCCAATACAAAATGTGAAAACAAGGAGGAAAATTCAGAGACAGCTGCCACAGTAACAGATGATGAGATCGAACTTGTTTGTGATGATTCTAGTATTAGCCTACTTTGTCACAACAATGATTGGGTTATTGACTCAGGAGCTTCTTAGCATGTTATTTCTTATAGGGAATTCTTCTTATCTTACACTCCAGAAAATTTTGGTCATGTAAAAATGAAAAATGATAACTCTTGCAAAATAATTAGTATTGGAGATATTCATCTCAATTTCAATACCAATTGTTAACTAATTTTGAAGAATGTGAGACATGTACTAGATGTTCGTCTCAACCTCATCTTTGTCAGCAAGTTTGACGACGAAGGTTATGCAAATCACTTTAATGATAGAAAATAGAAGCTGACAAAAAGAAATCTTCGCATCGTCAAAGTAACAAAAACAAGCTCACTTTAAGTTATGAAAGTGAAGTTGAGTAACGGAGAAGTCAATACAATTTTAGAATCCTTCTCAGATCTTTGGCACAAAAGACTTGGCCACATGAGTGAGAAAAGGCTCCAGAGGCTTGTCAAATAACAACTCATACTTGATATAAAATGTGTAAGTCTTAAATCTTACAATCATTATTCAGTTGAAAAATAACATAAAGTTACATTTCAAAAATTTCCTCCTTCTAGAAAATTATTTCCTTTGGAGGTGGTTCACACTGATGTATGTCATATGAGTGAAATAACTCTTAGTGGCACATTATATTTTGTGACATTCATTGATGATTTTTCTAGGAAGGTACGGTGTTTCACTTTGAAGTCTAAGGATCAAGTTCTAGACATTTTTAAGGATTTCCATGTCAAGATGGAAAGAGAAACAAGAATGAAATTAAAATGTGTCAGGGCAAATAATTGTGGTCAATACAGAGGCCATTTTAAAGTTTATTACAGGAGTCATAGCATCAGACTTGAGAAAAGTATACCAAAGACTTCACAACACAATAGTGTAACTAAACGGATGAATAGGATAATCGCAGAACATATCAGATACATGCTTTCTCATGCCAAATTGCCAAAACCTTTTTGAGGTGAAGCAATGAGAACAGTAGTCCACTTGATCAATCTTTCTCCGTCAATTTCTTTAGGTAGTGATATTCCACAAAGAGTTTGAACAGAGAAAGAAGTATCCTACAAGCATTTGAGAGTTTTTGGCTGCAGAACATTCGTTCATATTCTCAAAGATAAAATGTCTAAACTTGATAGTAAAGCCAAATAATGTATTTTCTTGGGATATGGATATGAAGAGTTTGGATACAGACTCTGGATCCTGTTGATAAGAAACTAATTAGAAATAGAGATGTTGTCTTCTTTGAAGACATCAAGAAATATGGTAAACCAATATTGGATCCAGAAATTCCAGTCAACTTAGATCCAGCATCTCAACAAATCAATCAAGGCAAACACGAGAGACATGAGGCAGAGCAGGACAACGATGATGATGTTCCAGTAGCTGAGCCATCAATACTATAACCACAACCAGAACTTAGGAGATCCACCAGAGAAAGAATGTCTTCAACAAGATATAATATTTAAGAGTACGTATTGCTCACTGATGGTGAAGAACCAGAAACTTATAAAGAAGCTATAAACCATGAAAATAAGAATGGGTGGTTGAAAGCTATGCAAGAAGAGATGAAATCCTTGAATAATAATCATATATATGATTTGGTGAAACTTCCTAAAGCAAAAAGAGTCTTGAAGAACAAATAGGTCTACAAGTTGAAGACAGAAGAAAATATCTCCAAACCAAGATACAAGGCCAGACTGGTTGTGAAAGACTTCTATCAAAAGAAAAGTATTGATTTTAAAAAAATATTTTCTATCGTAGTTAAAATGTCTTCTATTCTAGTTGTTCTTGGACTAACAACTAACTTGAACTTGGAATTCAACAACTTGACGTGAAGATAGCCTTTCTTCATGGAGATCTTAAAGAAGAAATTTACATGGAGTAGCCGGAGGGATTCAAAGTCAAAGGAAAGAACACCTTGTTTGTCAACTCAAAAAAAAAAAATTGTATGGATTGAAGCAAGCACCAAGGTAGTGGTACAAGAAATTTGACTCTTTCATGGCAGAACATGGCTATCACAGGACTACATCAGATTATTGCGTGTTTATAAAGAAATTTTTTGATGGTGATTTTATTATTCTCCTATTTTATGTTGATGATATGTTAATTGTTGGTCATGATACTGCCAAAATTACCAAGTTGAAGAAGGAGTTAAGTAAGTCTTTTGCAATGAAATACTTAGGGTTAGCAAAATAAATTCTTCGAATGAGGATCACTCGAGATAGACAAAATGGTAAACTTTGGTTGTCTCATGAGAAGTATATTGAGAAAGTTCTTGAACGTTTTAACATGAGCAATGCCAAGGCGCTTTTTACTTAGGTTTGGAATGCAGTCAAATGGATATTCAGGTTTCTTAAAGGTACAACAAGATATTGTCTGTTTTTTGATAATAGAAAACATGTATTAAAATGTTATACAGATGCAGACATGGCTGGAGACATTAATAACGGAATATTCACATCAAGATATCTGATGAAGTTTGGAGGTACAACAGTTTCTTGGCAAAGCAGACTACAAAAATGTGTTGCTTTATCTACCACAGAAGTAGAGTATATAGCAGCTACTGAAAGTAAGTAAGGAAACCTTGCGGTTGAAAAAGTTCCTATGAGAATTAAAAATTAAGCAAGAAAGGTATGAACTCTACTGTGATAGTCAAAGTGCTATCCATCTTTGTAAAAATTTAACTTTTCATTTTAGATCTAAACACATCGATGTTCGATATCATTAGATCCGAGAAGTATTGGAGTCAAAGGAATTAGTATTTGAAAAGATACACACTGATGAGAATGACGCTAACATGATGACTAAACCATTGTCTAAAGAAAAGTTTGACTTTTGTAGAAGAAAAACTGGTATAGCGGAGCTTTCTCAATGAGTTGAAATGAGGAGATTTGTTAATGTTTCAACTCAAAGACCACCAAAATTGAAATCAAAATTATTGGATAATAGAGTCAAGAATTGCAACTAAGATTTGTGCCGGCAGTCAAAATTGCAGGCTAATGGAATTGCAACTGGTCAATAGAGTCAAGATTTGCAGCTAAAATTTGTGCATTCAGAAATCAAGAATTGTGACTGAAACTTTGGCTGAATTTTCTCATCAATTACCTATAAATACTGGAATGTAGAATGAGAGAATTATACTAGAGAGAAGGAAAGAAAAGAGAGAAGAGAAAAGTAGAGAGAATATAGTGAGATTTTGCCATTTTTTTTGTGATATTATTTTCATCTCTTTTTTTGTGAGATTATTTTGATCTATTTTCTTGATATCCACCTAGGTTGGTGATGATAGTTGTGTTACCTTCTAATATATCTAGAAGAAGAATCTTGTTATCCTATTTTTATAGTGAAAGTATCGGTTAATATTTGACCAGTGATTTTTATCCGTTTTGAAGTTTTGCATGTAAATTCTAGTGTCAGTATATTTTTTATATTTTTTATTGCCAGAATTATATTTATTAGTAATTATTGATAAATTATCATTTTATCAATATCGGTATTTTTAAAAGAGTCAATTTTATAATCTTGATAGTGTAGATAATTTATTTTGTGATTTAATTTTATTTAGTTGTGTTTATTTTTATTATTTGTCTCAACTTTCCAATACATATTCAAGCAGAAAGGGTGCCTGATGATGAGGAAAAAACGTGGAACAGTAACTGGCAACTCAAAGGGCCCATTAAGGCTCGATCTCACCCTCTGGTTTTAAAACATGAAAAGCTACCTATAGCAGAACTATTATATGCCAGAAATGCACCAACAGGCCGATTTGTAGCATCTGCGCTCACAAAACCGAAACTGTTCTAAATGCAATTCGGGACTGCACACGGTGTAAAGAAATTTGGTACCAATTAATCTACCAAGGCAAGCTAAATGAATTTAAAGTTGGGAGCAATCCTTCCTCTTGGACGAATCTGAATCTTAAGAACTCTGGCTTCTCCGCTAAGGGCATTATTTGGAGATTTACTTTATGGAAACTATTAATAAAATATGGTGCTGAAGAAAGCAGCAAATTCATAACTTCGATTGGAATAGGTTTCCCTCTTCTATTTTAGTCATTGATATTTTGCACAGAGTTAAAGATCTGATTTCAAATTTATATAAGTTAGATTGAGCAAATGATCAATTGTAATTTTTTTGCTGACTCTATACAACTTGTTTAATGAATAGATCCCCTTTGAGGAAAAAAAAAAGGGGGGGGGGGGGGGGGGTTGAAATTCTGGACGAATTAAGATGAAAAGTAGTATTTGGATTGGTTGTCTTCCCTCTCAAAAATCGATACTATCTTCTCTGAAGTTTTTTTTTTTATAGTAGGACATTTTTTCTCACAAATTAAATTAACTCATATTTTCACCCTCAAAGCAATTCTTAAAAAAAAAAGTTCAATTATAATTAGCATGAGTTAATTTCTATACTCAACTGATTAACAAAATTTCAAGGACAACGATTTTGTACATCTCCACACCTTGACTCCTTGTCAGACTTGCAAATTTATGGATACAATACTTTTGCTGGATGCCTGACGCCATTTGAGAGTCACGAGTATCCTTTTTAAATAAGGTTATACTATAAAAATAGGACTGAAGTTTTGGAAGCCATCGAACAAAAAAGGTTACATTTCTATACATTATATAATTATCACAGATCCTTTATATAATAAAAGAGCGTTATTAACGTGCACAATGACCACGTTAATAACGTTTATCTAAAACAAAGTTGTACAGTATTATTCCCTCTGTTTTAAAATATAGAGTTTTTTAGTACTTTTTTAATGAATTAAAAAAAGAAGAAAATAAGAAAATTTTTTATTTTATTTTTAACTAATTTAATTCTTTTTACTAATGCGCGAGAGAGAATAGGTTCATTATTTTTATACTTGATGGTAATTTTAGAAAAATAATTTTTAAACTTTGCAAATGACAAAACATCTTGAAAAGAAAGAAATGACCTAAACTGTCTTAAATTTTGAAACGGAGAGAGTATTTACTCTAACTAGCTACATTTGAAAGATTAATTTTTTAGTATAATTTAATTAAATTAATAGTAATGTAATACTTCAAAAGATATTTCTTCATAATAAATATGTTATCATTAAATTTTATTACTTCATGGGAGCATCATTAAATTTGATTACTTTGTCTATTAGAATTAGAATTTTCACCTATATTTCATTT
Source organism: Rauvolfia tetraphylla (assembly GCA_030512225.1). Lineage (NCBI taxonomy): Eukaryota > Viridiplantae > Streptophyta > Magnoliopsida > Gentianales > Apocynaceae > Rauvolfia > Rauvolfia tetraphylla. Next base: position 1,399,448 of record JAJQKT010000076.1, on the reverse strand, counting down.
ATTGCAGTGCTTTCCTATATGAATGTATAGAGACTTTTCTCTTTTTCCCCTAATCTTTAATTGCCTTTCTTTCCACTTTTTAACTTTCCTCACCTAAAAACCCCCAACGTAATCACTCTAGCATTTCTCATTCACAATTTCCACCCTTGCCCCCAATTAAAGTTCTATAAATTGTTCTAAATTTTCTAATGTATATAAGAAAATATTTATTTCCTCATTTTTCGTGGGATACATTTTGATTAGGAAATTTGGTTTCAACTATAATTATATGGTACAACTCAAAAATAAAATATAGTTTAGATATATTATTAATGTGTAGTTCTTTTTTCAAGAACGTTATTAGTGTATAGATATTGATCTGGTGTCCCTAAAAAAAAAAAAAAAGATATCGTTCGGGTGTCAGCTGTCTCATTAGTCTGTCGGTCTGAATCCAATGCTCGAAATTTCTCATTTAATTGGGCTTTATATCCAACGAATGGGGCAAAGGGAAAGAGAGTTTGTGGACTAACCTAACTCTGTTTAGCAAAGCCCAAACTTAACTGAGATAGTTCCACCCGGTTGAGGTTCATCTACGAATTTAGGCACCTTCACAGTTGAAAGAAGAAGGGACGGTTGTCAATTATTTAATATAATTTATTTATAACGGTTTAAAATTTAAAAATTATTTTAAAATTATTCTTATTTATTTATTTATTGACGATTTTATTTTTTAAAAAAATAAAATTTTATTTTTTTAAGAGACTACATTAAATATAGTTTTTAAAATAGTTTCTACTTATTAAAACTACAAATAGGAAAATATTATTTTAATTTTAAATACAAATTTTCCTCTTCGTTCTCCAACAATCCTTTTACTATTGGATATACATTGGGATTTCAGGGAATTTGGGCGCAAGCACATATAATTACTTTTTTTTTTCCTTGTAACAATTTTTTGCTGAAATATTTGCAGCTAAGACGTTTCTTCATAAGTAGATTGAATGGGTCAAGCCTGAATAGAGTTATGAAGAGAAAGAAACGCGTCTTTCAATTCTTTAATTTTCCCTTAGCCTTCAAGTAATCCACGGTCTGATCATATATGTCTTCAATACCATATTTGAAACTGAATCCCTCTTTGATTAGTTTCTCAGATGAGATGATCAGCTTGGCGTTGGAAGGGAAGCCTTCAAAGCTGCATTCGGACGAGACAATCATACAGGTGAAAATTTGCTTTCTTTTTTTCTTTTTTCTGTTTCGTGGCACTTTGTATAAGCTTGTATCCGAAGAGTATACTTACGCGGTGGGAACTTTGAATTCGGGGTATCTCTGGCTTAAAACCTTTGCAAGCTCAGGAACACTGGTATTAACTGCACAGCAATTGTATCGCCCTGAAGCTGATTCCTTCTCGGCAAAAAAAATGTGGACACGGCAGACATCTTCCGCACGTGAAAATGGAGATCGAACCTGAGAGCATTTGCATCCCTTTCATGCCATTGATGAGGAACTCATTCCCTGTACATAGAAATATGTTGAAAGATGCAATTCAGAGACCAGTAATTCGTATAAACAGTTGTGGCATCAATCAACGTGCGAAGGCACAGCCTGAGCAACTCTTTTACCGGCGATCAAGGACATGGCCAGCTTAATACTTGACGGAACGTCTTGGGTTAGAGAAGGACCGGCCATGAGGGTTGGAAGGACGGTAATGAGATCTATGTCATTTTCTTCAGCAAATTTCCAAGCAGCCCTTTCAGCTAGTGTCTTGGAAACTAGGTACCCCTGCAGTTTGAGGGGAAATTATTCCTTATCATCCTTTTACCTTTGTTCTTTTAACTAGGTCCTGCGGCATTCTGGCGTCTCCTATATATTTTCTTTAGGAACCACTAGACGCGCCAAACCCCAGGAGCAATTGCGTCCCGTGGCTCTTAAACAAGAAGGTATTAATCTGGGACTATGATTCATTTTCCACCTAGGATTCCTAGCTAAAAATGATTACATGGATTGGTTTGGCTGCATATGAGGGGCATTCTCTGTTGTCTCTTGATGGGAGTCAAACAAGAGCACGTGCCTGTCAAACAAAGTTAGGCAGTTGGCCCCCACTATATTTATAAGTTTTTCTTTTTTTTCTTATTCTTCAATCCTCATTGGCTGGGGTTAAAAGCCCCTCACTTAAAACACTACGGGTCCTGAAGAACAACAGCCCAATTATAGAAAGGGCCATGCCTTGGATTTTTCTTATTTCAATTGGACATCAAGCCCAATATTAGAACCAAGGGAACAATCACTGGAGATCATTCCAGCCCAAAACGCAGAAGAAACTGCTTGGTTTATAATCATGAAAAAATAGCAAGTGTTAGGGTGAGATTAGATTAGGTTTTTATTTAGTTGAGTTATATTGAGGATTATAAATGTAAATTATTTATGAGAATAAAAATAGAACGATGTGAAAAAAGTGAGAGAAAATTTGGATAGAGTTTGATTTTGAAATTTTCTATCTTGAGTTTCGGGAGAGATAAATTTTTGTGAGAGAAAAAGTGAGATGTGAGATGAAAAATTTGTATTAGGTTCCGTGTGAAACCCAATCCAAGTAAGTAAGGCTTAGCGTTGAAGGAAAAAAGAAAATTCGAAATAGGAGAAAATTTACCAAAGACAGTGTTCAAAACAGAGGGGCTTTCTTCTGAATGAAAGGATCTGAAGGGAGCGAGAAAGCTTTACTCAATTAAAATTTTGGAAGGAAATCTGTATTTGGGAAAAGAAAACACATTTTCTTGTATCTAGATTGGGTTCCATTGTGAGACTCAATATAAAATTTTTACTTTTAAGTTTCACACAAACCTACACTGTATCCAATCTCACCCTTAGAATCTTGATCCGGACTGGTTTATGAGAGTAGCACATGCAGCAATGGCGAGGGGGGAGGTCGATCCCATTTCTTATAAGTTAGCATCGAATACATTTGAAATTTTCTGTATAGAATTTTACAAATATAAATTTTTTATGAAAATGAGAGATAGAACCCAATTATATTAGATTTTGTTAAAATCCAATCCATATACATCCTTGAAATATACATTGACCAAAGATTAGAGCCTCTGATTTCTTCCGTTTGTTAAAACATCACATTGTTTCGGACGTCTTTTCTTTTCCACGAAAAACAAAAGACTTTGGTTTCGTTTTCTTTTCTTGCATCCACACCACAGCACTCAGAAGATGAATTTGCCTTTTCATACTTAAGAATGTCTTTGTCTTTTTTTGTATAGATTTCAAAGATCAAGAGCTGCAGAACATTTTGAGGCAAGTATCATGAGCTAGAATAATAAATGGGATAATTACAAGGTGAAGAAGAAAGCTATGAATATCGTACAAATTTTGGTTTCTGTTTTGTCACCGTCATCTAATTGACAATTTCTCAATCTATGGGTGGGAACAAAAATTTCCAACTAGAAAACTGAGATGTAAAGATAACGGCAGGAACGCGCATTCCATTTTCTACGCTCTGCAAATTACCACAAAGCAGGGAAGCAGAGCTTTGGCGTTGAGCAAATAGAGTTCTTCAACGTTTGCATGGACTCCAACTTTTCCAGCCAATGAATCAAATCCTGATTGACCAGCAAATTCTTGAACATTCTCCAGAGGTCTATGAACTCTGCCTGCAATAACTCTGCACACTATGAGAGCCTTCCTTACAGAAGGGTTATCTTCACCATGAATATTGATCGCCTCAAGCGCTCTACTACTCGTTGAAGCGGTGAAAACACCAATGCCATCGTTGGATTCCTTGTTGATGGGAAACCCATGTCTTAAAATTTGACAAACACTGCATTTATCGGATGTACATAGGCTACAGGAGCCCTTGATGCCGAGAGGGCACTCCACTGTTGCGCCGTAGAACCTTAGCAGCTCATTCCCATCTGCCAAGCACCGCGGATGTTTTTTGGCTAGTTTGTTTGCTTTGATCTTCACCATTTCTCTGTACTCCTCAAATTGTGCTAGTGTCTTTTGCATGTTGTGGACCTTCAAAATCCTCTCTATGCCTCCATTACTGCTGTCAGTCTTTGACCAGCCAGTGCGGTATATTATTTCTACTATTTTTCTGGAAGAGTCCCCTTCGAGAAGTTCAGTAACTGCACAGAGGAAAAGATTATAGGCATTCTAGTGAAACAAAAGAACAACAATATAGCAGTTAAATATATTAAAAAAGGAAAAACTTTTTAGAAAACAAAATAAGAACTGATCCCATAATTGATTTTGCAAAGGTCTAATCTTTTCCAGAAGATTAACTGCTCTATCTAACACTTTGTGCTGTAGAAGCAATGGAATTTATTGTAAGACTTTGGCGGAAAGAAAAATTAATAGCCCTTAATGAAGAATGTAAGACAACAGAATATTTCACAAGAGGATGAACATAAATAAGGAATAAACTACCAGAGGGGGTAGATGTAGATGACTCTTATTTCTCACCTGCATGTCTGGAGAGATGGTGTGTTTCTAGAGCTTCCAACTTCGTGAATTGCTCATTACATTTATGGCAAGTTAAAGTTGTAAAACCGTGAGAATCTACTCCCCAGGAAGACCGAGGCCTAGAGGAAATTGCACCAAAACCAGAGCCCCTTCTCCTGGAAAGGCCAGTGCCAGTCCTCCTTATCGGGCTGCCTATGCCTTTAGGCTTGTAGTGGTGGCCTAAGGGGCCTGGAGTCCCCGGCTTAAGGGTGCCCACAAAGCTTGAACCACCGCCATCACCTCCGCCACCGCCGCTAACGTTGCTATCCAGAACACCATAACCAGTAATTTTCAGTTCACAGGTAGAATTGCTGAGGACCACTTCGTGGGTTATCGGATTGAGAAGTTCACTGCTCCCAATGGATCTCGGGCTGCAGATTGTGGGCTTCTCGATATGTCTCTTGCTTCCATGAATGACATCTCTGAGATTGGCAATAGACCTTGAACAGCCAGACCTCCCCGTTTTCTTCGTTAATATGGTGCTGAGGTTTCCACTGGCCTTTGGATCATGAACTTCTGCTGGTTCTGATTTGCAGTGTAGAGACCTCACTAGAGCAAACCAAACAGCAGGCATCTTGCTCCTCCTGTCTTTTTCCTCCTCCCTCCTTTGATTTCGCCTTTCAGGTCTCAAACCTTTCAATTCACTTTCATGCCAGTCACAAAAATATCAGTCCATATAAAATCTATAATTGCAGAGAAAACCAAGGAAAGAAATCCCTTCTCTTTATGTAGTTTCTAGATTTCCTAGAATCAAAATTCACCATATTTTGCAACTTTGCTTCCTTTCTTGGACCTACGAAAGTTGCACACATTTTGTATGCGCACATAACCTCAATTCATGACATGTCCTTAAGATACCTTATTTCAAACTCCTTTAGCACTGAAACCGAAGAATATTGTGCAGTATAATCCATTAAATATGAAAAATTACATTGTGGAAGGTGGCTCTTAATTGGTTTCAGATTGAAAGAGAAAGGACAAGCGCATCGAACCCCGGACAACGTGACTATAAATAAAGCTTTTATGTTTTTTATTTCCAGATTTTTCTTTTGATAAGTTTTGGTTCCGTTTGAATCGCAGTTAAGACTCTTGGAATGAGCCATATAGCAATACTCCCAGGCCTCAAACATGTCTTAACATATTATTAATCATAACCTCTCCATGAACCCCGCATGGAAACCTCGACGGCTGAGGCCCCAAATCTATATCAGTAACTCGGATGGGATGAGCACTGATACAACGTCAATCCGCTGTACAAGAAAGCAGCGGGAAGAGACACAGAGAGAGAAGTAAATTTGAGTGTGTCCAGAATCCAAAACAAATTCTTATGACGTTCCCACATAAATGAAGTGACAGAGAGAACAACTTATGAGCACGGGCTCAAATATGATTATATGAATGAAGTTCCCCGCAAGCGCCGAAACAGTCCTCCATGACATTTTGAAGAGAAGCAAATGCTGAGTCCAAATCAAGACTGGCAGTATGCCAAAACACAAGGTGGGCAAATGCACCACTTTCCGGCTTTTACCTATTATTATTTCTGGGCTAGTAGTATACTGCAGGATCCTATTTCATTTTTCAGGCTCGTATATGAAATATGATCATCTCAGACTACAAATAATTGACACAACCATTTATAACGCATTAAATAATCTCTAGCAACCTGTGGTCGCAGTGAACATTTATTAGGCACATGCTGCTTTGCCAGATCCCCGATGCACACATAACACAGAAAGTGAGATGGAAAGTCACCCTACTAAACTAACGCAAACCAAGAACAAAACCAAACTTCTCATTTAGCCTCCAATATGATCAGCTATAAGAGCAAGAAGTTTCTCCTCTTCCCTATTTTATGCGTCTGAACATACAATATCTGAGTAGCCTCTTACAAAAACAATATAGCAGAATGAAGCAGAGGAAAAGAAACCCATACCCCAAGCAAATTTATAAATGCATAACTCTACCTATAGAAAGACTTTATTTACGGATAAAATCAAGAATGGAGGCACGTGATACCAGCTTTGCCCCCTTTCTCTTGTGGCCCAGAACACAATGTTTCGACTACAAATTACCAACAGATTTTGGTCTGTCCTCTCTCAGGAACAGTGCATTTACATCCACTTATGTTTTACCATTAAATGAGAACTGAATTGTTTGTAATCTTTAAGTTTGGATAAAAAGATGAAAAGATATCCATACAACGTTTGAGACTTAAAATTTTAGAAGGCAATCGATTTATAAGGTAAGTTGCTGTAAAAATAACTTCTTTCTAAAAGCCTTTTGAAATATATTTTTGAAATAAGAATGCTTGAATTTTTTTTAAAATATAGTCATTTTTCCTTTCAGCTACCCATTTTATTGTGGAGTTGTTACACATGATAACTCATAGACTATTCCTTCTTTTTGAAAGTATGGAGTAAAAATTTAATTGAAATAATCCTTGACATTATCTGACCTAAATCTTTTGATTGTAACTCCAAATTGATTTTTGATAATAAAACAAAATTATGAAAATATGGTACTAACATCCAATTTATATTTAAGTAAGAATAGCCAAGTGACACGAGTTGAGATTATTATGTTTGTATTTCGCCTCCAAAAATCAAAGGAGAGAATCTTCAATTGAATTTCAGGAAAAATATTTTCCACGAGCAACTAAAAAGAAACATTGTCTAGAAGATAACCAAGGAACCTAAAGAAGAACCCTTCAGAATTAGAGTTCAGCTACACTGTATTGAATTAAACTAGGGAATCACTGCAACTGTTTACAGTATTGCGGCAAGGAGAACCTAAAGAAGAAACATTGCCCCCACATTCATATCATTTAGGGCATGTCCCCCGCCCCCAACACAACAAGGTAACTGTTGGACCACTCTGTCCAAGAAACAAATAGTTAATCTGCATATCATTGTCGATCTTTAATGCCATGTACCACCACATCTAATCATTCATTTTCTATGCCACGGCTTCCATTTCCTGAGGAGAAAGGTCCATGATTTTCATCTAGTAAAATATAGAATGAACAAAGAATAACCACTTGAATAGATATACCACATCACGACTCAAAAAAGTTTAGGTGGTTAATGACACCTAAAACCAGGTTTGGGTTTGCAAAGCAACATCTTGACATCCTTCTCCAAAGAAAAATATCTGTAAATTAATTTACTGTTTTACATAACCTAACCAGAATGTGGTGATGAAGTACTTTTTCATGCTGGATGCCAAAAGTATCCACTTACAATTTCACCTCCGTTCATTTCTTTTCAGATTTTTCCTCTCTTTCACAAATTTTTAGGCTTTATGTTTCCTCAAAAACAGAGGCAGCACAGAACTAACTTAGGGCCCTAATGTGCTTTAGACCAGCAGAAAGAAACGGACACAAATCTGAAAAAAAAAATAGACAGCGGACATAATTCCTCAGAATTCTTTAATAACAAATGCAGAAACAGGAATAGTTCAATTCATGGTTAAACACGGTTAAAAGCACATCACCACCACCCATAAGAAAGCAATACCAAACACATTGAAGAGTGAGCAGATAGAGTATACTTGGATTCGCAATCAAAACACATTTAATATACATTATCTCTGAATATAACAAAGCAATACCAAGCATCAGCAAGCATTAACTTATACAGGTCTTGTCCAAGATATAGGCCCACTTTACTAGAACAAAAAGTAGGATGAACCAAGAACCGAGGTGTGATTTTTCCCCAGCTGGCGCCCTCGAAGACACTCCAAATCCATAACTTGAGAGTGATCTACAAACAGATTTACCTAAAGCACAATTCACAAGATCTCAGAATACATGCCCACAGCAAGAAGTAATCATCTTGATAGAAGATGAAAGATCTGCTTTACCTTAGGACCATACTGCTTAATGAACCACTCGGAGGTCCTGGGATTTGATGCTTCAAACATGATTCTTTCAAGCCCCAGACGCCCTATTACCTTTGCAATGAGATCTGCTCTAACAGAATCAGCCTGCCAGCAAACATCATCGGCATCAATCATTATCATGTCTGCCCCAGCTTCTAAGCATCTTTCAGCCCTTCTTATCAGAAGATTGACATCCTCAACAAATTCTGTCAAAAATAAAAATCCATCAGTTGCATGAAGAGTCCAAATTGTTCTCTCTCTCTCTCTCTGTGAGACACATCCAACAAACTCCTTCAACCTTTTCCTAACAAGATCATGAACTTCAAGAAGTTCTTAAAACTCAATCACATGTTTCAGAAAGAAAGCTAAGATCATCAAATTATCCCCAAGTCACACTAGCCTTCTCAATCAAAATCAACAAAAGTCCTGTGATGCTGTTTCCTACTTCTGAGTCATGCTTGGGACATGCTCTTACCCTCAGGAACTTTGCCTACTGCTGTTGAAAACTAATTTATGTCTCCTAAATCTGATATTTTAGAATCAGGAAGACACTAACAACCTCAAGGATGCATCCCGCAATACTGTGGACTATGTAGTCAACCAAAACTTAACAAAAGACCTAAACCAATTATCTGTGGGATGTGCCATTACAGTGGATATGCAATTTCAGTTCACATGCTTACCAGAAGTTCTAGGAGTAGGGACAACATAGGCCCCAAATGCTCTGTCAATCTTATCTGGTATATCAGACTTGTCAAACTTAATTGCAAATTGTGGCTTAGCTCTAAGACCACTACTCTTAATCAACCGCACGTATCTCAAGAGAGTTTCTTCAGGAACTCCCAGAGACCCAACATCAAGCTCAATAGTGTCAAACCCCATTTTCTTACACTCCTGAGAAATTGTCACCGATGAAGATACATTATGACCATGAATGAAATGGGAAATACTAAAATTAGAGATGGATTTTATAGTTTGCATACCTCAATATATTCTTTAAAAGCAGATGGCCCTTTTCGAAGCAGATGTTCAGCCCAATCGCCTGTACTAACATAAACATTGTGCTTGTGGGCCATGTTAGTGACTTCTCTGATGAAAGTCTTCGGCAATAAACTATGAGACCCTCCAGAGAACTTCAACCCGTCTACAAACTGTCCCATAGACTCAAAAACATCCTGCATCCGAAGAACTCTACACTTGATAACTAGAAATTTATCCATCTATGACCATCAAACATGATATATAAATACAACTCCAAGCAAGAAAGTTTCTAGCTCTTTAACAGATTGAAAGGTCCTACTTGACAAGCTCACTCTGAAGCTGCAGACGAGCATAATATTCATCCTAAGCATATGTCTTAGAGAAATATATAAAAAACTTATAAGAATGGAGTATGCAACTAGAAATCACTGAAAACTCAGAATACCTCATAAGATCATAGAAGACCCATAATTTGCATGAAGTATCAGCACAAATTCAAAATAATTCACCAGCAGTGGTTCCCAAATGGCAAATGGGTTATGGAACAAGGTACAGAAGCATATCAAATCAACTTAAGTCAAATTTTACCACCCCTTTGGGGTCAGCGTATCCAGGTATCCCTTTGGTTATGTAACTTTAACTCACTTCTCAAGCTAATAAAGGAATTCCCTGCCTTCACCAGGAACCAGACAGAAGCCCTTAAATAAGGGGGAAAAATGTTAGTTAAAATAACCTAGCAAGCCAGAAAACTTAGTGTGCCCCGTAGGATGCTCAATATGTTTAATTATGAGTAGAAAAGGGTTTTGAGGAATAGAAGGCACACTCATAAGGAAGCACTTTATGAGTAATTGAATCAACAGTTGCAAATCATTAATGGCCAGAAATGAGGGCATTATCAGCAAACGAGTAACATACAATGTAAAAGTTACATAAAAAAACTTTTATGTAAAACTAGAAGCCTGAAAATTAACCCGTAGGTAAAACCACAATGAAAAACGCGTGCATTTGGTTAAACACAGTCTATTATACCTGACTGACGTTCCATATTAGTTATCACGAAACTTTTGCATCATTATCACAATGTTTTTATATCAATCTCCTTTCAGCTATAATTCATCCAGGGTATGAATCTACTCTTCCACAATTATATTTTCATACCCGCCCAAAAGAGGATCCTATCCGGCCAATTACTTTTACTTTATAAGATGTGATGTGTAAAAACTGCCATAGCCGGTGAAGTTTGTGCCTTGTTGGAATCCTGCCTATCCTAAATGCATAAAGAAACCTTTCATCATCGTCTAACACTTCGATTCATTAAGGCAGAAGTTGGGAGCCCAAAAAGATTTCAGAGACATTGGAGTCAACCAACGTTTCCCTGCAAAAGAACTTATAACTCACAAGGCATGCTTCAAGTAACTCCCAACCAATAGAAATGAAAAACGAGAGCAAAAGATACCGAACAATTGTATTGCATTGTTCTATTCACCTAAAACTATTTGATCATTCGAAGAAAACACAAATGACTCTTGGCTTCCTAAAGAATATTTCTACTTTAGTGAGTAAATCAAAAAAATAAAAGACTAAATTCACATGGAGATCGAAAAAACTAAAAACTTCAAATGTGGTTATCCATTTTCAAATCATCCAATACAACCCAATAGATTTTGCAAGAATGCCCGAATAAACAAAAGCATACAAATTCAGAAGCATATAAACACCCAGGTACAGAGAGAATAGAAGAAGAGTAGGAAAGCTAAACGGAATCAAGCAGAAGTTACCTCAAGTAGCCCTTGAGAAAAAAGTGAGTAATGGGGTCCCCTCATTTCGGTGACACCATACTTTCTTGGCTTCTCAGGACGATCTTCGTCCTCATAGAAGTTCTTCCATCCATACACTGACATCTTCTCTTTGGTTGTCTTCTTCCTTCACTTGGAATGCAAAATGCAAACTCGTTCGTAGAGAATAAAGAGGCCGCGATAGAAAATTAGCTTAGAAGTTAGGAAGAAGGCTTGAGCGGTTTCTAGAAACGGGCATTAGATGATTATCCCGTTTCAAGGTTGCCCGATTGAATGGGTCCCATTTCCAAAGCCGGGAATGACACGTGTATTTCTTATTTCTTTTTCCCGTTAGGACTATCTGATTAAAGTTTTTAAAATCAAATAAATTAAAATAAAGTTTACACTCTTAATAAATAGGAAGATAGGGAGAGAAAAATAAATGCAATAGAGGGATAGATAAAGTTGAAAAATATGTAATAATAATTTTTACAATACATTAAAAATTTATATTTTTAATCGGAAGGAGTATTATTTTTCAAGAAAAAATCCCTAATTATTTGCTTTGTCAAGCTTTCATAAATCAAATTAATTGATTCTTAGTTTTTGTATAACGTGGAAAGTGATACTAATATGAATTTGAGTTCTTGATTGAGATTTGACATTTGAGGAAGTATATCTAAGTCGAACTCTTTTCCAAGCCAAAAAATATACACGATTAGATTTAGTGTAATTACTTATAAAACATTTAAGATATTTTTTGAATATGCTAGTGTGAGAAATTCCTTGCACAAGATTATTTCTACAAAGTGATGGTGAGTTGAAATGGGATTGATGTTAAATGCTTTGAGAAATACCCAACAATTAGGTGTCGGTTTAATATGAACAAACCAATTGAATTTGTGTTGCGTAATTTGGTTCATCCGGAAATGTAATCCGATAGGCTGCTTCTAAACCGTCATTTCCCTCCTCTTTCTGTCTCACCCAAGTACGCCTCCTTGACTTGAATATGTAAACAAAAACTGGATACAGAGCGTCCCAGTTATACAATACAAGACTCCTGTGTTTCCTGCTTTACCAATACACATTCATATATATATATATAGAGACTGAGGAAATAACTGGAGTGGGAGATGCAGCAACATGCAAGTGAATATTGCTTTGGAAGAGAATATTAGTAATGTTGAGCTGTCAACATTTCTCCTCTTTACCTCTGCTTCTCACCCATGGAAGGAATCCAGTCTCTGCAGCTCAAAAGCCAACCAAAGTTGCAGAATAAAGATATCTTTCAAGACAAAGGAACCCTTTCTCTACCTTTGTACAGCTAGTTAAAACCAATACTCCAAGCACTCTTCCACGCTTTATTCAGATTCCCATGCATGCAAATGCAAAGAGAGCCTGAATTAGCCCTTATATAGCCAAGGGGTCTCTTGTTTTCATTTCCACGGCCATCCTTTGAATCCTTTCAGAATTCGTTGTTGCTAAGATGGCTGCAAAAACCGTCACTTATCTTGTCTGCCTTCTGATCATGATTCTCGACATCACTGCAGGCATTCTGGGCATTCAAGCTGAGATAGCTCAAAACAAGGTACGACTGTGTTGTTTTGGGAATTAACTAAAAGAAAATCCTCAAGGTTTCTAATATCTCGCGCCTTTCTTGTACAGGTGAAGAACCTGCGACTGTGGATTTTTGAGTGCAGAGATCCGAGTTATGAAGCTTTCAAGCTAGGGTTGGCTGCAACAGTACTCTTATCCCTGGCTCATGTCATTGCCAATATGCTCAGCGGCTGCGTTTGCATTTGGTCCAGGGAAGAGCTGGATCGATCCACTAATAACAAGCAGCTGGCTGCCGCTTCTCTCGTCCTGTCATGGTACGCACAAAATGAACGTATAAGATATTATTCTTTAACTTTTATTTTCAAAAGTTTAGATATGGTGAAAGGTTCACATTTTTGTTTAGTTTCTGGGTGATGTCCGAGCATTTTATTCCTTCCGTCCTGCGGATGGATAAACCCGATTTGATCTACTGACAGTGTGCTGATCTAAATCAGGGTTACGTTGGCGATAGCATTCGCATTGCTAATGGGTGGGACACTGTCAAACGCAAGATCAAGAAGCAATTGTGGAATAGCACATCATCGTCTTCTTTCCATTGGAGGAATACTGTGTTTCATTCACGGACTCTTTGCGGTTGCTTATTACATTTCTGCAACTGCCGCCATTCAAGAAGAGAAAAAGCTCAATCAACCTGCTGCTGGAGTTCAAGCTTGATTCCGCCTTTCACCATTCAGTTTAACCAAATGCAAATTGATTTGTTATTTTTTTGACCAAAGGTCTGTCGCTTCTTTCCTTCCTTCCCTCACTTTTAACTTCATGAACAACATTTCAAGGTGCTAATGCTTGCTCCGCTTTGTTCACGATTCTGACCTTTTCATGATCAATTAATTCAAAGCTTATCAGTTCCCTGATTATTTCCGCACTGTAACAATTGTTCAACCATGGCAATGATGCATCATTTTCTTACAGCACCAAACACCATCCATTAGGTTGCCTAACAACAAAAGTGAATGAAAAAGACCAGCAGCACAATGGTAAAACAAATTCAAATACTCAAAAAGAAATTAATCCAAGTAAATCAGAATACTGAACTCTACAACATGCAGTTAAGATTTCTATATTCAATTTGTTTTAGACTAGGTCTTAACAGCCAAGGACATTCCTTCATTCTACAAGCTTCAGATCATACTATCATCTTTTCAGGAAAAGTTTCAAACATCAAACATGCCCACTTCTTTTGATGGGTAAACACTGTTATCAGAATGACCAAAGAAATTGACGAGAGATTATCCGAGATCTCATCAGGTCCACACAAAATTAAGACATCAACATCAAGGAAAGCTATGGTTCAAAAAGGTAAAAACCTAGAGGACACTTTCATTCTCCAAAATTTCCTACATGGAACTATGCTGCCACGAAAGGGAGAGAAAGACAACTAACACTCCCGCTTAAAACCTACAAAAATGCTCACAATGCTGGCTCTAAGGACAAGAAAACGCAAACACATTGCACAAGAAGTTAAAGAAAACCCACTGATTGTTATGTCGAAACGAGTTCCATAAACAGTGCATAATAACTTTTTATGCAGAATGGGAAAAGTCGACTATTAGTATTCTTAAATTCCTAACCTTGATACTTTCTGGAACCAAAGATGCTACTCCCAATTTGACTCAAACTTGAAATAAAAGAACATAGATGACTCCATACAGCTTGCAATGCTACACTCAGTTCAGCAATGCACACCATAAACCCCATTAAAAGCCAAGCAAGTACATCTAACTTCTTTGTTGGTGGTGCTAAAGGAGTATCATTCATTGCAGGCTCAATTATCTTTACCAAAACATCACTGATTTGCATATCCAATTTAAACCATTAAGATATACTAGGACAACATTGGCTGAAAGAAGGCAGGGTAAGGGGCAGGGGATCTGTTATCCCACCTTTAAGGGTTAGACACACGGTACAAGAACTATTACATTTGTAAGTAAGTTGAAGAGAACCATAACATTGACATTATGTCATTCAAATTAACGAATGCAGTCCCAGAGATAGCAAGTATAAGGAAGATGAATGCAAGAACAATTCCGCTCATTGTAAGATACAACGGATGACATAAATTACTTTTATGGCATTCAATAAACATATACCAGTACCAATGGCATCAAAGAAAGAAAAGTAAAAGAAAAGGCACCCTGTTCCAGGACAATGAAGCAATCATGTTTAAAATGCCAAGCCACTTGAATGAATAAGAAATTTAGAAAGTTTACCTCAATATTAAACCAAACTCAGGTCATAAATTGGACAAGTTGATCCTTGCCCATTTAAATGGCACTTGCCCTGTTAAAGAATTTAACTAAATAATTTACTGATATATGGTAAAAACAGTCACCGAGCATGCTGGCACAGCCAGGAAAGAAATCCAAAAAGCAAATAAAGCATATATAATAATCAGCAACTATGATCAATATATCCAAATCACACTGCAAACATTTTGCAGAACGATGAAGAAGCAATTCAACAATCCATATCTGGATAAATTTCAGCAATCAAAAAATAAGAAAATGAAATTATTCATTATTTTGCCTGCTGACCACATGAAAAAGAAAGCAGAAGGCAGAGCAAGCAGTTCAAAATAAACATCTAGACCAAAAAACTATGGTCACTGAACAATCAAGTATGCATAAACAGATAATCTGAGACAAAAGAGGCAAGCAATCTAAAGCTAGAAGCTTAACAAATATTCAAATCATACAGGTTTGAAAATCATTAGCATGAAGATTAAGAACTAAGAAATATAAACTGCAGAAAGTCCTAATAAACTAATTCACTAACTTACAAAAGCCAAATAATCTTAGATTAACCTAAAACAACAATGCAGTCTCTTTGTTCCAGCTACCATCACCAATATCAGCCATAACTGACCTTTAGACATTCATATGCAACCTCAACGCCCTGTTGATTTCATAGCTTCAAGAACACACTTTGTCTGCTCAAGCATTAGCTCCAACTTCTTTGCATAGATCTCAACCTCCTCCGCATTCAACTTCTTCCACTTTTCCTCCATCTCTTTTCTCTTCTCCCCCTTGATCACCTCCATACAATTCTTCGCTATCCAACCCTCAATCCCCACACTTCCAAAACCAATATGTACACCCTTCAACCCCTCAATACTCTTCTCACCACTGGAATTCTTATCTTCCTTAACAGCTTCCTCCGGCTTATCCAGCTTAGGTGCCATTGCCGACGCATTTCTAGTCCTACTCTTCTTTACTGCCGTCCCATTGACCTTGGGACTCTCCATAGTAAGCTCCTCGTCAGTATTGCCCCATATCTTTTTGGATAGTTCATAGGACATTTGCTCGTGAGCCTTGGAAAAGACCTTTTCTTTACCTTTTTTCTCCTTGCTAGCGTTGTTTTCATACTTCTTCTTCAACCTCCTAATTTTATCTTGTAACTGTGTTTTACTCACATCGATATGAAGCGATTTTTTAATAAATTCAAGAAAAGCATTCAAATCAGCAACAGGGTCAGCTTTCTTCTTCGCCTGATAATCGATCATCCCCTTTAAGATTGCAATCTCATCGTCCTCACTCCACAACCTCTGAAACAGCTTCTTTGAATCATCAATAGAATTCCCCTTTTTCTCCGAGCTTTCTACACCGGTTTCGGATTTTTTCTTCGACCGCTTTGCGTCCTTATCTTCGCTGTCGGAAACCCCTGCAGCACCCGAGGGACGCTTAGCCCCTGCACCGGGCGTTGACTTGGTCGGAGAAGTAGGACCTGAAGTGTTCAGCTTGGATCTAGGCTTTTTAGCAGGGGGAGTTTTCTGGACGTCATCCATAGGCTTTGAAGCAATGGGCTTGATGTTGGGGTCAGGTTTCTTAGTTGGAGCATCGGAGTCTGTCTCTGATTCGGACTCCCCATCGTCTGAAGAAGAATCCGCCGGCTGGGTCCTAGAGGGTTGCGGTTCGGGTTTTTTCCCCACCGGCGCTGGCGCTGGTTTCTTGGCAAGTTGAGAATTCTGGGTCCGCGGTGGTTCGGGTTCGGATTCCGATTCGGAGCCTTCAATTGCCCCGTCGGACGAAGATTCTTCTTCCTCTCCGGACTCTTCTTCGGATTCCACCGGCGGATCGGGTTCATTATCACGGGGCTTGGCCATTGCAAGGAGAGAGAAAGAGAGACGGGGTTTCTGGGACTAGTTTTTTAACAGCGAGAATGCTTTTGTGTGCCGCAAGAGAGAGAACGAGGGTGGACTTTTTTCGACTGAAACGAAGATAGAGAGAATAGAATTGTGAATGGGCAAAACCCTTATGGGCATAACTGTAAAACGCGTACGCGATCTAGGCAGATCTCGATAATTACTGTTAAACGGTGTCGCTCCCTCTCCCTCCTTCCGATAACATAGGAATAGCAAAATATATTTTCAAATAGTTCTCTCAATGTGTTATACAGTACAAATTTTGTACTATCAACCTGTTGCAATTTTTGTAATAATTATTTTGATATAACTCAATTCAAAAAATTCAATCAAATAAGCCTTTAATCCCAATTTTTTCACATATAATATTATTAATTTGAATATTATAATAAATAATCTTCAAAATGCAGTTATCTTTCATTTATTAAAAATATTTTTTCTTTAAACTTTAAAATTCTCTTAATTTTCTCCCTCTTAACAAACTTAATAAATTTTTAATATATTTATAAATCTAAAATAAAATTAAAAATAGATATAAATCTTTAGAAAAAAGAAATACAAGGGGAGCAAGGTTCTCTAACCAAAAAAAAAAAAAAAGGAATACACAAGAAAAGGAAGAAATTTGCTTCAAGGGAAACCTTCATCTGCTTCTCCAAAAATGAAGAAAAAAAAAAATTGTTGCAGAAGAACAGCGGCCCACGACAGCACCGACGGGGCTGCCAGGGCATCTCCCGACGACGCACTCGTGGAAAGCTTCTAGCGACCCTTGCGGCTGTCGTGGCCCGGTGTTCTTCTGCAACTCTTTTTTTTATTATTTTTTTAGAATAAGGAGAAGGTTCGTCTTGAAGAAAATTTATTTTTTTCTTTTCTTGGGTATTCATTTTTTTTCTTTTTTTATTGGAGAACCTAGTTTCCTTATATTCTTTTTTTTAAAAGATTATTTCTATTATATCAAGAAATTAAAATATATAATTATAAATTATTATTATTAAACATATATACTCGGGCCGAGCTCATAATGGGCTAAGCTTAGGTGAGTCCGAGCTCGACCCAAAACCATATCAGGCTGAAATTTTAGGACTGTGACCCAGCTCAATCATACCTCAAAAAAAGCTCGATCCTAAAAAATCGGGCCGAACAGGGTGGGGCGACAATGTAAGATCACGAATTAATCATGCTAAAAGAGTTTTTGGTCACAACACCCTCATCTGAGAGTTAAACTATGTGGATGCATCTCGAGAATCTAAATTAGTCTTACCAATTAATAAAGATATTAGTGTTAACAAGACGATTTTTTCATTAAAAAAAAGGGAAAAAGAAGTAAGGCAAGACAGCTTTGTATTATGTTCACTGTTAGCTGTATAAAATGTTGATATACCTAATTGCTGACTTACTATTCTTTTCTATATCTTCCTGGAACTTCATCCTTGAGGTCTGAGGGCCTTTGTAGTTGAATACTCTCTTCTAAACATTAGCAATTTGAAAGCATAAAAGTTTAGATTTGAAAAGGATGATCTCATTGCTTAATAAGAAAAAAAGTTCGCAATTTGCATCGTGATACATCAATTTGCTCTAGCCAAGCTTTGATAGAACATCATTGAGAGCAGATACAGTTTCTGCGTAGTACTTTTCTGCTTGAGGACTGTTCTTTTTCTTTGCGGCATAATCCAGCTGGTGCAAGGAAAGTTAAATAATTGTCAGAAGAGAAGATCACTGAGAGAATGATTTTGTGAAGTAAAAGTTTTGGATGACTTTGTAGTAATATAGTACAATTTCAACTGACCTGGCTGATGGTTTGGAATAACTTCCCGTATAGTTCTTTCAGTGATTTCTTTTCCTCCTTTGGTTTTGCAGAGATGACAGTGTTGAGGTCATAGCGAAGATATTCTGCTTTTAGACGAAGGTCATTCTGTACATAAGGCCAAGCCTTCTTATCAATCAGATCCTTTACATTAAGAATGTCCCTGGCAGATTCCTTAACCCTGGCTGCCGCCTCAGCTGGTGACAGTGGTTGAATGAAAAATCGTTGGTTCAGTGGCAACAGAAGGTCTCTTGGCTGGTCTGAGTTCAAAGTTCCAGCTGCCATGTTGGAAGCAATTCAGCAGCATGAGGTGCATGATCACTAATTGAAAGGGAAAATACTGCGCGAATTTTGTTTGCAATTTGGAGCACCCTATTTGCAAAATTTACCTTAAAATGGAGTGAGTGATTGCTGTTGCAACAACAATCCAGTCCTAAACCATCTTTTTCGCAATGAATACTTCGGGACAGTGAACGGAATAGGCGTCTTACATGTTTTTGGGGCTAATATGGAAAAATTGGTAGCGTCTTACAACAGCTCTTGGTGCTTAAGCAAGTAAAGAAAGTGAATAAAACCCTTTCAAAATGCAGCCATATGCTCTAACTTCGCGATTTCGGTTTCTCATACTAGTTTTATTGTTGGGCAGTTCGTTGTACAGTTTTTGGGAATTTACTTTTTGCAAATTAGAATAACTGCACCGAGGAAGGCATTTAGTTTTACTTGTTGAATGGAATAGCTCTGCCGTTCATGAAGACGCAAAGATATCCTAGCTAATGCTGCAGACTGATACATAAATTTCAAACACTGAAGCTCTTTCTCGATTTATCATCAAGTTCTTTTTACTTATACTGCATTTTACCAATATTTTTGCGGCTCATAACAGCATGTGTTGCTTATTTCAGCTCTCAGATTCTTATCATTTCAAGATGAAGGCAAGACTTTGATGCCCTTATAATGAGCAAAAAATGGTGAAATTTGACTGATCAGAGGTGCACCAATAAAAAGTGAAAACTAGGAAGTAAGTAGATATAGTAATTAGAGGTGCACTTACGCAGCCCTCCGGATAGTGGCGGTGGTGGTCCAACCTTGATGGATCTGGCTTCGGCCAGAACCGCCTGAACAAAAGATCCTGTGGCCAGGCCACCCGCAACAAGTCCCAAGACAGCTCTGCGGCTTGTTTCAGATTCACCTGGTCCTTGTTGGGCTCTCACGCTGAAGCCTGGTTTTGCCAAGGGAACTCCGGTGGAGCCAGAGGTGATCAGGTGGCCAGAGCCACTGATCTGGAGGCTGCCTTCCAGGACAGCCTGAGAAGAGCCACGCAAGCCAGCCATCGAAGCCATAGCTTGTGCCATTTCTTGACCTGCTTGCTCAGTTTCTTTGGAAGATAAAGAGAAGCTTTCAGGCGAAGTATGACGAATGTAACTTAAATTGGCAAAGAAATGATCTGGATGATGGCAATTCGGGCTTTGTTGCGTTGTTTCTGTGATGTAGAGTGAATTCTCGAAGCACCTTATCTTACTCTGGATATACCCTTAGCCAATGAATGTTTTGGTTTTTGACGAGCTGGATCAGGTTGTAGTTTGCTACAACAGTTTTCCGACACCTGGACAAGAAAGATCCTGAACATACGCGTCATTAACAAAATTTTTCTTTTAAGCTCTTCAAAGATGGATATATAAATCGAGTCCAAGCTATACTCTATAGGAAAGTAATATTTTTATTCCTCCATTGACTTCTTTAACTCTTTTCTTGTTTTTTTTTTAAATTAAAATAACTTTAGTACTTTAAAAAATTTTAAAATTTGAATTCAAATTTTTTTTAAAAAATTAATTATGAATATTACATGCTTTTTATTTATTAAAAAAGAAAGAGAGTGAATGAAAGAAGTTAAAAATTGAGTGCTAATATTATTTAATTAACCAAATAATAATTTCTCGACATATGCCAACAAGTATATGTTTATGTGAATATTTTAGGAAGAAAGAAAGGATTAGAGCCAATAACCCAAACCTATGGTATACTTCGACTTTCAAATGACCTTTGAAGTGGTTTGTAAATGAGACATTTGTTTTTTAGACATTTAAAAGATCGATTCACTTTTTAAGTGTAACTATGGCACTAATAAATCTTTATAGTCATGATTCTTGAAGAAATAACTTCATATTTTCCTCCTTTTCATTCAATGAAAAAAGAAAAAAATTTTAAAAAAAAAAGTACGAGTTGATAATTTCTTCATATCGTATTAAGATTAATTTTTGTCAAAAAAAATTTTTTTTGCTTAAAAAGTAAATCTTGAATTTTCTTTTACAATTATTAACTCAATCAATTGGAACAAAGGACTTGTACATTAGGCTTTTGGAGTGACAAGGCTGGCGGGAGTAATTTACATTGTCTTAAAAATTAAAGGGAAAGTAGCATAATTCAAAAAATAAGACACTCTCTTAATCAACAAAACTGATTGTTAACTTTAATTCTGAAGACTGTCGGAGAAAATGAAAGGAAACAAGTCCCAACTCAACTCAACTCAAAGAGAGAAAAGTGCGAACTTCGAGGACGCTTCCGTAATTAATGGAATCCAGCGAACTGAATGCAGCACATTTCGATAAGGTTCTTTTCGCTTGTCCCTCTCGCCTCTGCGGTTGAATGGTCGATTACTCGCTTTCTTGATTTGGGATCCTAATGTAGATAATCAAAGTCATATTTTTTGCGGACAATTGTTGCAGGATACAGATCTCGAGCAGGATATGTCTAATTTTACTTTTTTTGGGTAAATTTGATTTTCACTGTTTCAATGAAGCGAAGACTGTTGAAATTGAAGTTTGAGAATTTGATAGGCATCTTGCAACCGTGGCTTTTCTATATGATCGTTTCCACTGATAGCATAAAAAGCTTAATCTGATGAAGAAACAGAACTGAAGGGAACTGGTTTAATACTCTTCGTGAGATCTCTAGAAAGATCCTGCAGTTTCGTTCAAGCAAGAACCTTTTTTAAGCCTTGCCCACCCAACTTCATCAAAGAATAAAGCCAAAGAGATAAGTATTGGAGGAAAGAAAAGTCGAACTCAAATTTTCAAATGAACAATTATATCTAAAAGTGGGGTCCCAATTATTATCTGTAGAATAATAATATTTCTTGTCATCGTCTTATATTGTGAAAAATCTGCTGCACTACTGTGAGAGACAATCATCCCACTGCAGTAGGTGACTCCGAGACTGTGCTAGAGAAAGGAGGTGGCGGTGAAGAAATGGAAAATCAGGACCAATCAACCAAGTCCAAAGTTGTAAAGGTGGATTCTAAGGACTCTTGGGAATTCCACGTTAACCAGGCCACCACTCAGGGCTTTCCTGTAAGTGTTCTGGTTCAATTCTTCTGTCTGCTGCTTCTGGTAGCTTCTTCTGTTCTTTGTAGAGTTGCAAAGCAGAAACTTGAACGTATTCATACATTATTTTTAAGATGTTGATCAATTTAACTTTTTCAGAACTTGAATTGATTGTTTTCCCTCTTCTTTGGTTTCCTTCGATGGGGGGCACGGGATCTGTGCATGTAGGTGGTGGTACACTTTACAGCTGCTTGGTGCATGCCGTCGGTGGCAATGAACCCATTTTTTGAGGAATTGGCCACGAATATCCAAGATGTTTCGTTTCTGACCGTGGATGTCGATGAAGTGAAGGTATTATTTTTTACCTGATAAACCTACTCTTTGTTCTTGGATGAAAAGGATTGAAAACTTCTCGACTGATTCTCTTAACCGGTTTTCTTGATTTAGGAGGTGGCATCCAAATATGAGATAAAAGCTATGCCGACGTTCCTACTGATGAAGGATGGATCTCCCCTTGACAAGTTAGTCGGAGCCAATCCTGATGAAATTAGGAAGAGAATAGAGAACCTCGTCCTGTCCTATCCTGTTACTGCTTAATAAGTTCATTTCATGTTTGATTTTGTGTATTTGAAAGCAGAATTTCTCGGTGTCTGTGTTTCAGGTTATAATGCTTAAAGTTGCTTGAAAAAAATGTTATAGTTGAAGGGGAATATAAGCTTCGGGTTCATATAGTCTCAAATTACTGGTAATGCATACTTACGTTCGCTTCGGATTTGAGTTGGAGAAAGATCATTTTGTAGCATAAGCATAGGATGGCTTGCCGTGGATCAATCACCAAGGTAGGGAACAAGCAAAACCATCAACCTACAAGTAGGCAACTAGCTCCGGGCCTTGCCCATCTTGATTTGAGTACAAACAGAAAAACCCAACGTATCACGTACGCGGGAAACATGAAAAATTTTTGAAAATGCTATAAGCTGAGATTAATAATCATCAAATAACTTGTACATTGCTATCTTTGCCAAAGTTACATGACTCTTAGGGCTGATACAAGTTACTCTACAACAGCGTTAACGACACCTTTTGCTGTACATATTGGCTTATTCAGCAGTTGCTGTCTGCAGACAAGGCCATTGGCTGGAGCAAATACAAAATACCGGCCGGTAACAATGCCTGAACCCAGGATGTCCTTCAACATCCTGCATTAAATAAAAGTTGCTTTCAAGCTCATGTTTCATGAGAAGCATAGGCCTCAGAGATCTCCTTACTGTATTCACTCTGTAGTGTTTTCCTGTGTGCAATCATCCCAAGCAACAACTGTCATGATCATATCGTTCCTTCCAGCACTCTTCTCCTAATTTAACCTAAAAACAATATTGACGGTCAAGCACCTCTGTTAGGCATGGTTTTAAACAAGGAAGAAAGCTAAAAACAGAACGACGGTTAACCAACCTTGTTAACTGCCAGATTTGCTGCGGCAAGAAAATGATTTGTGGATTTCTCATCCCCAGACCACTGGACTAAGTATGATAATAGCACACATGATTAGTACTGGAGAAGATGAATATTTCCCAATTTGAGTAATGAGATGTAAATATAAGAGACTCACCAGAGTCTACGAGAAAAACATTGCAAGTCAACCTCTCAATGTTTCCTTGCCTGACATTAGAAATATGCATGTCGAGTGCCAGCATTGACTTCTATATCAACTGTGTCTTCTGTCCACTGCAAGACTAGCAAAGAATTGCTCATCCATGACAAGGCTCGAGGGAATCAAAGAACATATAATCAAATTGAATCAGAAACATGGTAATTCATGAATCCGCATTGGAAGGTTCTTTCAGATGATTGATTTCAAATGTGACTATGGAAACATTGATCCACTAATTGAAGCTGAGACCAGACTATATAGGATTGTGAATTAATAGACAAACAGCTCTTGTAAAGAATGCAAAGAGAAAACAATTCTGGAGGTAAAATGTCCATCAGAAACTTAAAATACCAGCGGGATGGGAGGTCCTATTTGACTCTGTACCCATAATCCCAGCGGTTTTGATCCAACATATTGCTGAATTGAGACTGAAAATTGCATACCTGGTGTAAATGCCATCTGTAAAAAGTCATAACATCAAGCAATGTCATGCTCATTTCCCTGAATTTGATGGGCTGCCACTCCTGATAAATTTTCTGTTTTTGAAATGTAGGCTCTTCCTTCTGAAAACTCCAGCTTTTCCTAATTTAGCTATCTTCTGCTTCCTACCTTCTATATCAGTTCGAATTACACTATTTCTTTTCCCATCTGGCAGCAGAGCAAGCCGGGCAAACTTCTTAGGTGTCACTTGTCCAAGCCTCTCGTTTATGTCCTTAAAAGCAGGAACAAGGCCACGTCTAATATAACATCCTTCAATCAGTTGCATTGAATTTTTATCAGGTAATGCAGCACTATTTTTCAACTCAAGATCAAAGCAGAATGGGGAATCCTTCAACCACATTCGCAAGGAATGAGCTTTTGCAACAAGGATACCACTTCGGGTTTTACAGGGCAAAAAAGGAGATCCCATTTCCCAAAGGAATGCTTTGAGCGTGCTGTTGAGAGAAATCTGATTGTATTCTGATGCACCCGTTATGAGTACAACAGATTTTGGAGATTCAGGTACACCCTCCAAAGAAGCATCCTGCAGAAATATACTTTTGATGAGATGAAAAGAAATCCCGACAAAGTCCAACATTTGAGAAACCGATGGATCTAAAAGGAGGACCAGAACCAGATAGAGTATGGAATCAGATAAAACAAATACATGTACCAACTCCATATCTATATATGACACCAGATGCTGCAGAAACACAAAATTGCAACTGGCCACAACAACCAAAATCATATTAATAATTAATGCAATACATTTCCAATATAAACCTTGCAATTACTCTAGTTACTTTAGAACTTCAAATTATCAGCCTACTCCCATATAATTAGTACAATCTAGCCGTTAATTTCAACATGACTCTACGAACATCAATTGAAGAGATCTTGCTTTAAATTGAAGATAAATAGTTATCAAATCTTTTCTTTCTTTCAAATAGGGATATGCAAAATGAAAATCAAAGTTTCAGGAGATATAAGACAGAAATACTGCCTGCATGTAGTCAAGCCATAGAGTTAGCCCAACAAGAGCAGCACCAGCTGACAACTTCCTGAAGTCAGCCCCCCAGTCCTTTTCCGCTACCCTACAGCAGAAGTAAATGCGATTTAATGACCATTTTAAGGTAAACAAAAGTTCAGGAAACAGCCTTCATATTTTGGGGTTCCCAATGAAAAATCAGAATATGCACACAAGTCTGTCTGTTAATCATCACAATCTGTCCAGAGATCTCAATTAGCCACAGCAAATAGATGAATCCACCTATCCCAAACTTGTTACTTGTCCCCTTGGACGTTTTTATTTTATTTTATTTTTTCTTTCTCTGTTTTGCAGTGCGTTTTACCAAAGAAATCAGATATCATGTGTTATATCATTCCTAAATTCCTATGGATTAACTCTGAGCCTTCATTTATTGCCATTTGACAAGATCTCTCTCAACGTCACAAGATGACATCAAAAAATGTTCTCAGAAAACATACAAACACAGAAATATGAAATATCACAAACTGATATTACTCTTAATTTGTGACCTGAATACATCACTGCGATAAATATTTCTTTTGATTGCTAAATGGAAAATCCACGAGGCAGTGGCCCGAAGCTCAAAGGCCCACAACAGGTCTTCCAAAGCATTGACAAAGTTAAATGCTGCATTATCTTCTAATGGCTCTATGGTTGCAAGATATCGATACATCTCCAGCACCGTTGATTCTGAATTATTCTGCAGAAGCCTGCAGAAGAAGTCACTGTTAGTTGGAACTTTGAGAGACATAAGAACCACCCTGGGCAGACCCCATCTTCTCCCCCAACAAAAGTATGTTTAGAAAAATAAACAATAAAAGTTCAGTGTACCTGATTGGGAGATTAAATCCAGCATCTGCAACGGCAGTCAAAAGAGTTTTTGCATCCACACTGCAGTGGCACAAACTTGCAGCTCGAATAAAGCAAGTCCATATTCTGTGGTCTGGTTCTAGACCTTCTGTTTTGATCTCCATGAGCTTTTCGATAGCAATATTGTAATCTCCATTCTTGAGATAAGCATCAAGAACTGAACTATATGCCAGTGTGCCAACAGTGGCACCAGCTACTTTCAGATCATTAAAAATTTTTTCTGCTTCTTCAGGGTGCCCAGACCTTCCATAAGAAGTCATAAGCAAATGCATTGTAGCAGCGGTGGGTTCCACTCCAGATTCCTTCATTTCAACCATTAGCTTTTCAGCTTTATCATGATTTCCAGAGTTTCTATACATTTTCATCATTAAATGATAAAAAGAGCGGTCCAATTTTTTACCACCCAACTTTAGGTATGCAAAGAGCTCCTCGGCTTGTTCCAGCATCAGCTGCTTACAAAAGGCTGCAATCAAGCTCTTGTAGGTATCCAACTGTGGTTCCAGATGCACTTGTTTCATTTCATGCATTAATCTAAAACCTTCTTGTGGCCTACGATCTCTACAGTACATCAAGATTAAAGTATTGTAAGTATCTTCATCTGGTTCCAATCCAGCTTCTCGAATCTGTTGGTATACCTTAACTGTTTGCTTGAAATCTTCGATTTTTGTATACAGTTTTAGCATGGAATTCCATATGGAAATATCAGGCTTAAATCCTGCTTCCTCCATCTCAGAAACCATTGCTTCGACATCCCTGACATGCTTTCCTCTGGACAACAACCCAACCATAACCCTGTAAAGGTGCATGGTAGGGAAGTACCCAGCTGCTTTCATGCTGTGGTATATTTTCTTTACTTCAAATATGTCTCCAGCTAGTGCAAACGCCTCCAGCATCAAAATAATAGAACTCTTACTAATCTTAAAGCCCATATCTTGCAGTTCTTGAACAACAACATAAAGTTCATTCAATCTGCCATCAGCAATCAGTGCTTGCATAAGACCATTAATGGTCTCTACAGTTGGGGAAGGACCATCTCTCATCATCGTATTGAAGGCTGCTCTTGCTTTCTCATAGCAACCGCTTGCAGCATAACTTTGTATTAATGCATTCCAAGCCTTCCGGTCCACGATTTTGTTTCTCTGTCTTAGAATTCTCAGAACGTTCTCTGCCTTCTCCAGTAGCTTCAGTTTACCATAGGACTCAATAAGACTAGTATAAATCAGAAAATCTTGAACAGCAATGCCACTCTTTTCTGCCTGATCAACCAAACAATGTCCTGTCTCCGGAAAACCCAGTCTACAATATACAATAGCCATTATTTGGTAGATATCCTGAGAAGGTTCCACTCCGGAAGATCTCATGTCAGAGAATATTTGCGAAGCTTCAGCAAACATCTCATTCTCCTCACAGCACCTGATGAGGATATCATATATCGTAGTACTCCCCATGGCAAAACCAAATTCACGATGTCTCTGGTATTCAACCAAAGCAGCATCTAACTGATGAGCCTTGCAATAAATGACAACCAATGCTTCAGATATAAATTGTTCTGACCCAGAAACATGCTCTTTTGTGAAATTTAACAATTTTATTGCTTCAGAGTGCCTTCCAGATGAACTATATGAGCTTAAAATAGAGAATAAATTATCATGGTCCAAATTGCATCCCTGTACAATGGCCAGTCTCAACATTTTGGCTGCAAGATCATAACACCCCCCCTTTACCAGTATAGAGGATATAATATCAGGACTCAACTTACAGAACTCCTCCAGGTCTCTGACCACTTGCTCAATGCTCTCATGTTTGTTTTCTCGTCCAAGAACTTGGAACATCACCTCACAAAGGGAACGATCTGGCATAAATCCATCATGAACCATATTCTGATACAACATCATTGCCTTCTTCGTGTTGTTCGACCTCAGATGGATGTCCAACATGACAGAATATGCCAAATGATCAGATCTGATTCCAGAACGTAGCATACAATTATACATCTCCTCAGCCTCCATTCGCTTGCCAACTTTTGCATAGCCACAGATCAATGCACTGTACGTACGCAATGTGGGCTTAACACCAGCATTAAACATCTCTGACATCATATTTGCAGCCTCTGTAATCTTATTTGCTTTGCCAAGTGAATCTATAAGAACAGTGTATGTAACTACATCAGGATTTCGGCCAGATGTTTTCATTTCATCGTACAGCTGCATCGCAAGGTCATGGTTGCCACGTTTTCCATACATGTGGATGATGGTATTGTAAGTCATCTCATCTTTTCCAAATCCCATCTTCATCATTTCTTCACGGACTTCCCTTACTTTTTCGGCATTCCCTTCCCTTGCAAATGCATAGAGTAGAGAATTATAAGTCACTGCATCAGGCAAAAATCCTCTTGACTGCAAATTCTTAAAAAGATGTTCAGCCTTACCAGAGAGTCCACACCTACCAAACACTGAAATCATGGCATTATATGTCCATAAATCAGGTTGGCATCTATACGCTTCCATATCATTGAAAACCTTAACAGCCTCCTCCAAATTGGACTCACGAGAACAAGCACTGATAAGAGTATTGTAAGTAATGGTATCAGGGCGAAGTCCTGAACTCCTCACTTCATTCAACAGTTCAATTGCCATGTTTGATGACATAGGCCCAGACTTTGTACGTGCATTTATGAGAGTATTAAAACTGACAAGGTCCGGCTCACAACCACGTGCACGCATCAAATCAAGCAGTTCTTGAACCTTAACAAAACGACCATTCCGGGCATAAACACCCATCATTGCATTATAAACTTGGACAGTGTTACCAACCCCAGGCTCTGCCCGACTGAATATCTCCAGTGCCAGCATTTCTTGATTAGCCTTACCAAGCACACCCAGGATTGTAGCCACCATGCGGGGATTGGGAGAGTACCAATGCCGAAGATTCAGCCATTCATAAACCTCCAATGCTCTTTGCCAACTAGACTGCCCTACCCATTTCACTACAAAACAAAAGTCAGTAGGTGTCATTTGCACCATCTTCTCATCCAATACATCTGCCACAAACTCCTCTGACTTCAAATTCAGAATTCTCTCTGTCAAAAACTGAACCCTTTTTCGCCAATCCTTAGCTCTCTTTAATGCCAATTTAGTCATTTTCTTTGCCTTGGTCCAACTAGGCCTTCCCACACTCTCTGGTTCTTCATCATTGACATCACACAAGTTATGGGATATTTCAACTTCAGCTTTACTCTTATAATTCCCAATATTTACTCCAGCATCACTACCATCCACTACACTGCCTGTTGGGGGAGAGGTAACTGTAAATGAGGAATTATGTGAATTATGATGAGTATCTGTAAATTTGAGCTGAGGCCATCTCACGGACGGGGAAGCCCTACTATAAGTAAATTTCTTTACAGTTTCTTGTTCATTTACAGTAGTAGTACAGCAATCTAAACAGCTAGAAGCCAGGGTTTCTCTGTGTACCTTTGATTTTCTACTGTAGTGTAATGGCGGATTAGCAAAGGTATGTAGCACTCCAGTGCATGCCATGCTTTTTCAGTTTTCCGAAATCCAAACTTTTGGTCCGGGGTTTCAATCCTCCATTGGTTTCTTGGAAATTTTGATAAAGTTCTCGGGCTTCTGTACTATCCTTGTGGAAGACAAGGTTTATAGGGGTTTTTGACACGTTTGGCTACCGCAGATGGCCGCGCTGATTTCTAAGGAAACAGCTTGAACGCTTTAACGTTCTCTGGCAAGAACGCTTTTACGAGATGAGAAAAGTTGTGCAGCATACATGCGATAAGAAAAATGCGTCGATGCGTAGAACGCCTTATTGGCTTATTTTTAGGCGTCAGCCTGAAAAAACAGCAGGCCCTCTATTGCGTTCAGGTCCTGCGAGGAGCTCCACAGGAAATGTGGTTTTTTAATTTTTTTAAGTAAAAGTGGGCCGTGAGCCCAATCTCTTAGAAACAAAACAAGTATCAATATTTACAGAGCGTTTTCCTTTTTCATCAGTATTCAAGCCCGCGCTGGTGTTACCTTGATAAAGCCCGCAAAGGCAAAAAGATAGGGCAAAATGTGCGAGAAAATACCTAGGGATAATTATAGTAAAGCCCCTCCAAATAATCGTTAGTGTCTTTTTGCCCTCTTCCTCTCTCTCTCTTAATGTGTTGATTATTTACTCTATTTTCTCCATTGTAACGAAATATAAAAGAAATTGAAATGCTTCAACACACTGTACAAATTCTCAATGCAACTTTTCATACTCATGTTGGTGCATAACATCCCTTCCCAACAGCTAATTCTCATTGTTCAGAACAAAAGTTTATACCCAAAATGTATAAAACTCTTTATACATAGTGCCATAGTTGTACATCAATTTTCTATTGGGAGCTCAACCATAAGGGCGGGATTAAAGTGAATTTTTTATTTTTATTTTTTGGATAAGTAAAAGCTGAAAGAACAATTGGACAATTGATTTCATTTCTTATTAGAGAATCAATCAGCTAATAATACATTTCTAGGTATTTTCACAGTTGGGTAATTGCTGGATGAAGCATCAAACAGTCATAACACTGACGCTGAGATATGGACTTGCATAACCTTTTGCGTGTCCAAAAGCCATTTGATATCTTATAATGTCAACTGGCCCTCAAATGATATTTCGCACTCAAGAGGATCAGCCCACGCTAACACTTCTCAGAATAGTTCCACGTTTTCAATACTGTGGCTCAAAGGTTATTCGTATCCGTGCATGGTCCCTACCCTTTTGGTTTCTTTTTTCTTTTGCTTTTAACATTTGGGAATCAAAAAAAAAAAAAAAGGACGTTTGGAAATGAAAATAAAAAGTATTTCTAATCCATAAAATTATTATTTCGTCACATTATTTTAGTACTTCGATGAACAATTTTAAAGTATTCATGTATTTTTTATATAAAATTTAATTTAAACAATATTTAATTTCAAAATTAAACTTAAAATTTTAAATATAAACTCGCATCTCCTATTACATATAATTTTATTCTTATAAAATTTAAAATAAAAATTTCAAAATCAAACTCTATTCAATCACGCTCTAAAAGAAAAATTACATATATTTTTTAATATAACTTTAAAAAAAAGACATTTTTTGGTGTGGATCTTATTCTTTCAAACAAAAAGATGGAAAAGGACCTTGACAAACAAAAAAAAAAAGCAAATGAAAAATGGATGTGATCACGATTCAAAATGATATCGATTTTAATTCTTGGATTCACCTTGGCTGGCCATGGTTTAGTCAACTAGCCAAGCTAGTGCGATGTTGTCTGCCATGCTTTTTATGCGTGCCATATATGTGCTTTTTCAGGGATTTCTTTCGCCATATTTAGATATTAAAGTGAAGAATCTTTTAAGTTTTTGTATTTTTGTGAGATTTATTTATGAGAAAAATACACAACATAAAATAAAAAAAAGTAAACAAGTATTTAAATTAAAAAGTAATTGACATACATCTTTTATTTTCAAAATAAATTATTCTGAACATGACATAAAACTCTTTTGACATAATATCAGAATTAAATTCGTAATTTTATATTAATATTAATAATTTATTTACCAACTGTTCAAAATATTCAGGTTAAAAAATAAAATAATTTTAACCATTAAATACAAAATTTAACAAAAACTTAATCTTTTTAATAATTATTTCTGTCCATAATTATGAAAATCTTATACTCTTAAAGAAAAAAAAGGTATGACAATGTATTAAATAAGTAAGCATAAAATCACATAATGCTTAAATTTAATGAAGATTAAGGGTGTGATTGGATTGGATTTCACACGGAATCCAATGCAAATTTATCATCTCACATCTCATTTTTTCTCTCACAAAAATTTCCCTCTCCCAAAATTCAAAACAAAAAATATCAAAACCAAACTCTATCTAATCACACCCTAAATTTACTTTATCATACCAACCCGCTATTGATATTGCTTTTGATACGCATATGATTCAAAAGAGATACAGATTTATTTTAGTTGACGCAATCAAAAGTTAGAAAAAATATATTTTATTAAATTCAATTCGTCCATGAAAAGATTTGTGAAAATAAATCATCCACTATACTCTTTTTTTGACTAAGTAATAAAGCCAACAAGTTAAATTATTTCCACTAATCCAGAAGGCCCCACGAAAATTGGTGTATAGTTTATCCCAAGAAACAACGCACAAAAGCTGATGTATACTACTTTTTTTTTAAGGTAAAAAAATATAATATTGCTGATATAACTTTATGCCGCTTTATATTTATGTTCTATTTTAATTATATTTTTAATTAAATATTATTTTTTAAAAAATATTTTTATAAAATTTAAAATAAAATATCTCATAATTAAAATACAATTTAAATATATCCTTAAAAATTAAAAAAAAAACTGTATGCGATTTGCATGTCGGGCTGCGTAAATGGGTCGGCACTGACAAAGGGTCGCCCGGAGGATGGTTCAAATAGTAAAATCAAATCAAATCCATTTTAAAAGAAATTCGTTTCGATTTAATTTTTAAAATTTTTCAAACCAAAAAATCATCCGAAGGCGAATGAACACGCTAGTCTCCCTGCTCTAGACGATGCGGTGGATGTCATCATTGGATTTGGAAGCGGGGTCCATACCGACCGTCGAAACCAATCAACTTCCGCCCGCCACAAACATTTGGCTTCCCTTCTTCCCCTCTCTCTGCATTTCACTGTTTTCCTCCTCCTGTATTTTCTGTTCCCTTTTCCCACTTAATTTCCCTTCCCTTCACTATCCCACTGACCAACCTCCACCGCTCCGGAGAAAATGGAATCTCCGGTGGATAACTCCAATTGGGTTTTCGACCTTGCTCTAATTGACGAGATTCCTGTCCCCGGTGGTCATCTCCCATCTCTTGAACCTGGTTTTCAGTGGCCCAGCAATGCCATCCCCGCTCCTACAAGGTCTCTCAATTTCCCTTTATTTTTAGCGAGTTTTCTTTGTCTTTTCTGTCTTCTTGCATTCTAGCTGCACCTTTTTAAGCTTTGTATTTTGGAAATTTTGTTGACATTGTTCTCAAAATCGTTTCTTTTCTTGAATGGGGTCGTTATTCAATGCTACTCCAATATTTCTTAAAACGAAAGGAACTGCTTTATTTTTGTCATTGATATTTTTTTCCCAGATCCTTGTACTCATGTTGGTTGATGACTATTGGATGTAATTTCATACGCGGTAATCAGTTTAGTTTATAATATCATTGTTTTTAAGTTTTAGCTGCTTTTTCTTTGCATACTTGGGGTAGTTTTAAGGGCTTCAGATACTTCTTCCATCTGTCGAATTGTGATTCATCGTCTCAATGCATATGTTTGTATGCCATTGCCATTTTCCCATCTTCGAAGACGGAACTTCAGAAGAACAAGGAATGTAGATTTTAAGGAGGGGTCTGGGCTAGAAAGTGCTGAAAGCCTGAAGATAAAACTTCTTTTGGGGACTGGGGTGAGTGCTATGTGATCAAGATAAAACTTCTTTTTCGAAACACTATAGTGACTTTAGAGACTTCTTTATGGAAATAATCACTTGAAATGTTCTCCTTTGGTGCAATCCTGCTTAAGTCACTGTTTGAGGGTTGTCTATGGAAAATGAATTGAATGAACTATCATCTCAGAGTACACCTATTTAGGACATTTAAGATAATTTTCTATTCTTATATGTAATCAATATTCCCTTCTTTTTGGTATGATCCATTTTCATTTTATAGTTTATGAACTTGAGGAATGGGTGACTGTAGTTTAGCAAGCTCTAGCTTTGTCTTACTACCCAGCTGAGATACTTGCCTCGTTTATTACGTTGCAGTGTGGAGTATGATGATGCATTTCAGACTTCAGAGATTAGTAAGGAAACTGGCTCCAAAAAGAGGTGAGTAGTTGTTTTATGAATTGTCCTCTGTTTACATCCAGAGGGGAAAGGAGAGAAGGTCAAGCAAATTGTATAGTAACTCAAGGCCAGCACATGTTCTCAAAAAGAATGGTGGTTTACAGGCCTGCTGCATCAATTGACAATTATCTTGCAACATTTCTTTATAAGATAGTGTGTATGCTTAGTTATTTACTTTGTGGTACAAATAAATATGCAATTGTTTGACATGCTTATGTAGAACGCCTGATAACTTGGTAACTGCACAAAGTATATTATTTATCAAATTCGGGACTACCCTATTCTGGAAGTGCCTGTTTTTGACTATCTAGTTTCCTATGTACAAGTAGGACTATGACTTGCAACCTTTTGGGTTTTTGCAGCAAAGCTTGTTCTTTTGAGTTTTTGTTCAAGAGAATTATAGTTGCCTATGTAGGAATGCGATTCAGACTTGTAACCTTATGGTTTCAGCAAAGATCTGCAATTTTGCCTGTGCCCTTGGGGGTTCTATATGAATGCCTTATGCATGGAGAAGCAATCGGCTGAGCCCCTTAAGTGAACATTTTATTCGTGGCTTTGTGCTCATGCATCTAATTGTACGTAGTAAATACTTTCAAATTCATTTGAATTGTGACTAAAGCCAAACTTCGACTGAGCCTGATTGATTTCTGGCTCAGAATCTTTTAACACGTAGATACATAAATTTCCTGAGAAGTTAAGGCTTCGGTTTAAGTGTGCTTTATTCTTACACGCTTAATGGAATTTGTTGTACTATTCTCAGTCTAAAGTAGAGAGTCAATAATACGCTCTTTCCAGTTCTTTGCCTTGGTGTCTTAATTGCTTTTCCTTCTTCACCTTCTTTAGCTCTGAGTTTGACATTCTTGTATTAGAGTGAGGTCGGGACCATGCTGTGCATCTGATTCCAAAGCACACAGGGAGAAAATTCGTAGGGATAGGCTGAATGATAGGCAAGCTCTCTCTCTCTCTATTATATATCTATATGTACTTCTTTCCTTTTGGAGGGTGGGGGTGCAACCTCTTTTGCTTTTGCAGATGGAAAGGTGTATCAAATCTAGTACTACTTTGTAAAGAAACGATTATGTAACATTGACTCTGGTTCTTTCCTAAGGTTCCAAGAACTAAGTTCTCTTTTGGATCCTGAAAGGCCACCTAAAGTGGATAAGTCTGTTATATTGACTGATGCTGCTCGCTTGGTGATTCAATTGAGGGATGAGGCACAGAAGTTGAAGGAATCATGTGAGAGTTTGCAGAAGAAGGTAGATGAACTAAAGGTGTGTGACACTGAATTTAATTGGTTATTGTACACAGCATGAGGTAATTTTCGAAGAGGTCTTAATGTTGAGGGTACATGTAATAGATTCCATTCCCTGAATTCATGGTAATATTTTGTAGGCCGAGAAGAATGAACTTCGTGACGAAAAGCAGAAGCTGAGAGCTGAGAAAGACATAATTGAGCAGCAAGTGAAAGTCCAGTGCTCTCAACCTGGAACTTTACCACATCTTACTGCAATTCCTTCTCCCTTCGCAGCTGCACATCAAGCTTTCGGCAGCAAAATGATGCCTTTTGTTGGCTATCCTGGAACTCCTATGTGGCATTTTGTGCCCTCTGCTGCTGTTGATACTTCACAGGATCATGTTCTCCGTCCCCCAGTGGCTTAAATTTTTGATTCAGGGTGGAAGTTAAGTTTAGCTACAGATTATTTCCTCTTCTGGAAATGTAGGAATTCATTATTGGCCATAACGAGTTCTAGAATTTATAATAATTCTATGCTGTCCAAACTTTGTGTTTGTTACATATTTCACCCACAAATCCAAAGCCATTTAATCGTGCCACATCCATTCGCATGTAATAGTTTATGCAGTCATTTGCATTCCAAACATCCACAACGGTAGAACTTACAGCAAAAGCTTGAATATCAGGTTCAGAGACATATGTTAACTAACAGGTACGAAAGCATCAGAGACCCAAATACACCTTTTACTCGTTTCATTGACCATTGCAGAATTGGAAAAGGCAGCTATTTCATCAACACCTAACCCACATCAGTGCTTCTTAGTTGTCATAGTACAGAGCTTGATAATTTTTGTTTCATTGTAAATAATACAAATATTACTAAACAAAACACAACACTTATAGTTGTGGGAGCTGATCTTGTTCTGTGACTAATCTTCTCAAAACCTGAATGCATACTGCAAATATATGAAATTGGAGGCGGAGCCATCAAAAACTATAGTTTGACAGGTTTCCAGTCTGGATGCCCACTGGTTAAAAATCTGATCCTCTTCTTACTGGACCAGGTATAAAGCAGAGTGACCATTTTCATTACTTTTCTTCCTTTCTCCTTTTCAGCAGGGCTGCTTGAATCCCATATATCTTCCCTTAGAATAATCTCTCCAGACATCGACTGCTCCAAAACTAGTCATCAAAACAGTGCTTAAAGCCAAAACCAGACCAACTGAGAACACAATGAGGGAGGCTCTCCCATGCTTTTCTACGGCTCGTTGTAATATAACTAAACCAATGACCGAGCCAACAAAACAAATTATTGAAAAATTGATAGCACCTAAAATGTGGTTCATTCCCAGCAGCACGTACTGAAATGCTGACATTGTAGAAGAGAAGAATACCATGAATGAACACGTTGCTGCTGTTACCTGTGTCACAAGAGATGCAGCTTGATATAAGGAGATGAATCAGGTTTTACATACTAATCAGATTGGATGTTACAATATAGGAATAGTCGCAAACAGAAACTGCCATGTTGAAGTCCAAGCCTAAGTAACCACTGTGGAACTTACTTCTGGTGTAATTCCAACTTGCAGAAGAAGTGGACTTATAAGCATACCACCACCAATTCCAAAAATTCCACCTAATGCCCCTGCTAGGAATGCCATTACTGGGAAGATAAGCTTGGCTGGTCCTTGACTTTTGTTGCTGTCTCCTAATTCCTGTATATAGAACCAGTCTTAAAATTTAAAGCTCTTAGCTCTGATCGCAGAAAGGACTAACATTGCGTCTGAATCATAAGGGTAACAAATGGAATATGTTAAGCACCTGTTGGTTGTGAACGCTTTCTCTCCCGTACAATATCCAAGAAGTGAAAATTATGGCAATAGGAACTTGTGAAATTGAGATCATCCAGTATCCAACTCCGCAAGTCTCCATAGGGATGAGACCCTGCACACAGGGTAAGCACTCACAACCATCTTTTCTTATATGAAGTATAAAACCAGATCAGACTACAGAATCAGCTCAGACAATAATTATGAAACTTCTTTCCTTTTTCAAGAAGCGCACTTCTAGATTTTCAAGATCGGCATCAGCATATACTCCCTAATCTATGCACTTCGATATTCCGAAGTTTTGAAATTCTGTTGTTCTATGTGCACTTCTATTCGTCATCCATTTTTGTCACTACTCTCCCTAATGAGTTTTATTGCGAGAAACTGAAGTTCGGGGGATATATCTAATTAATTCTTTCAACTTACAAAGGGAAGCACGGATACTGATTTCCAAGTATTACATTTTGCACTACTTTCCTGGTGCAGCAGAGGAAAACTTGAAATTTTTTACCACATTATTATTTATCAACACTGGACTGGCAAGTAGCAATTCGATAAGATTTTTTGATACTGGAAAACGCAAAAAAGGAACGAAAATAGAAGATAAGGAGGCCGTACTTGTCCGTTGCGATTTCCACGAAGAAGGTAGAGAACAAAGAAAGAAAACCAGATAATGGTTAAAACGCCTAATTTCATCCACGGAATATCCAATTTATACCTCGTTCCTTTATGCAGCAGAGGTTCCCTAACCCCTTCACTATTTATCCCATTTTCTGCCAGCCCATTTTCCAATTTCTGGAGCCCGTTTCTGCTGATCCCTTGTGATTCCAATTTCCAATAGGATATCCCTGATTTGAATGTCTTGAATGTCGACCAGGCAAGGAAAACAGCAAACGTGATTGTGATAAGCCACTCGGGGAACATAACATTGCAAATAACTCCAATACTGACTCCCAGCAACATGCATGGCTCTGATAAGAGTGCTATATCATAATCAATCAATGTGTTATCGCCATTTTTATTGCTCTTGATGAACATGTTGCTTACGACATTTGGAATCGAGCCTCCCGTAACCATAAATGCCGAAAAACTTGAGGCCGTTTTGAGGTCCAGGCCAGCAACTATAGTGAGAATTGGAATGAAGAGGCCGCCCCCGCCAATCCCGCCTGCGCTTGATATGGACGAAGCGACAAAGCAGAGAAATCCTGCTAGAATAACTGGGCCGGTGAGCTTCAATCTGGGTTCTTGGGATTCTGCCTTCTGGCGTATTCTCCATTGAAGAGTGTTATTCAAGAATTGGTTAAATACTTGTAAAATGGGCTTTTCTTCATCTGCACGAGTAAAACAGAAGGCTCCGAGGAAAATGAGGAGGAATATCACCCATTTCAGACTGCTCTGCATTGTCGTCGTATATTGTACCTATCTTGGCTTGGTTTGAGAGGAGAGAAGTGGGTTCTACTGTAATATAGACGAAGCCGAACGAAGCAGAGGGCCTAGACACGGCATATTTCTCCGGGGGAAACCGGGAAAGTGTACAGTCAGCAGATGAGACCAATTTTGTTTTTGATTTTTCCCTTGAGTTGATAAGAAATGCGGTAACGATCCAATATTTACCCATTTCTTGGCGTGGTTTGCAGTGTCGCCTCTCGCACGTTACCGGATCACAGTTGATGTAATTTTTAATTATAACCGTAATTTATAATTAAATATTTATTTTTAAAAAAATAATTATTTTTTCAACTGTGACGCCAAGAAGTAAATTTTTTAAATTACAAATTTTTTAAAAAAATAATTACAAATTTTTTAAATTTAAGAGAAGTAAATTCTACTATTAATTTTTTTATTTTTTTATTTAAAAAAATTTAAATTTTATTAATATGTAAGTTTCACGATTAACTTTTTTTAATTAAATAAAAATATTATAATATTTTTTATAATTAAAATATATTTTTTATTTATATACCAAGTCAAAATAAAAATATTTAATTGTGGATAAAATGAGTATAGTGGAGATCTGTTTAGAAGTTGTTTTTGCAATGTTGTTTGATTTCCATTCATAAGTTTAGAAAATCAGAAATTGTGTCCCTAATACGCTATCTTATCTTATGAGTTATGAGAAGGCAAAATACAGATATGTTTATAAAACTCACAGACAGAGAACATATGAACAAACATGGGGAGGGAGATAAAGATTAAAGAGTAATGCGTCAAGACGTTAAAAGCTGGATGTAATGTAGGGGAACTTTTTGAAAGTCATTTGGTAATTCAAAAATTGTGAATATTGCCATTTTGGTAATTAGTATATTGTAATTCAATAATTAAATACTAAAATTCAATTATCATTTAATAATAACAAAGAATATAAAATAACTTTTGACTTAGGAATTAGTAGTAATTCATTGTTATTTGTAGCAGCACGAACTTGATACTTTCTCTTCTTCTCTTCTTTCTCATTGATTAAGGGCATAAAAGTACTTTACATTTTGTATAAATAATTTATTTTTTTTCAAAATTATTATTTTCTTTAACTAATCATTTAAATACTTTTATTTTTTCAATGTAATTAATTTCTCAATCCGCTATTTAAATCACTAATATTCAATATTAAATTACTAATTAAAAATTTTTAAATAAAAGTATTATCGATATTTAACTAGTATTTTTTATATAAAATTTATTAAAATTTTAATTATCATATAAAATTAAATTATAATATATATATTTTAAAATAAATAGAGTAGCATAGGCTAAAGCATGGAAAGTGACTAAATAATTTATATGAGTTGCGAGAGGGAGAGCTGAGGGAATTTGGGGCTACTTTACGGTTTCTGTCATTTTCGGGCAAGTGGGTTCGCCTACTTGGAATCCATAATAAATCATGCGTACATAAGATATTTTATTTTTTAATCTCTTAATATTTATCCATTTCTACATTAAAAAGATGACGAATGTAAATTAAAATTTAAAAATCTGACACTTGTTGAAAACTAATTCTATTCCACTCGAATTATCGCATTATTACCCTTGCAAACAGCGACTTAATCTGGACTAGCTCAGCAAGCACGACAACGAAGGGGACATCTACCCAGAAAATAAATAAATAAATAAAAGGAACATCTGAATTATTTATAATCTAAAACCGGATAGCGACTTGATGTTTACTTTGCTCAGTTTACGTGCCTTCAACTGGTTGGTTGGGATAAAATTTAACAAGATATTTAAAATTTATTAAGATTTTTTTTAATTTAATTATATTAAAAATTATAAAAATAAAAATATTTACTTTGGTTGTATTATCTGAAAATTTTAGCCGTCTAATCGCATGAGAAAATGATGAAATGTTCCCTATAATTAATCTTTATGAATATTTCCAGATTACATACAGAATGATTTTGATTCTGCACGTATTTTTTATTGTACATGTAAGATTAATTTTGAATCGTTAGATTAGATTTTAAATATGATTTAAAAATTATTAAAATTTTTAATTTTTTTAAAAATAAATATAAAAATTTATGAAATCGAATCAAACGAATCAAATTTAAATCCTCTACGCAAAAAGCGACCGGATTAAAATTGGATTACATGGCCTGCTGGGATTCCGTGAACATATATTCTTTTTACCAATTCCCAAGTCTGCATCATCTGCGCCGAGATTTACATCTGTTTAGTTAGTGACCCTGGTCGGCGGATTCCAGATCTAGCCAGTTTCACTTCTCTTTCAACTCGGAGCACATTGGGCTTTCATTGTAGCCGAGACGTCTAGATTTATCGTGAAAGGTTCTTTCCTATGGGTCCGAAACTTAAGCCTACCGTAATCCAGCCGTCTAACTGAACTGGACCAAATGTTTGCGGCCCAAGGATATCAAGTGTTGCGAGTATTATGGCAGTAACAAAATTTTGAAGAACATTCCTTCTCACTATTTGTTTCAAGTAAAATAGTATTTCATTCAATATTACCAGAGTTTATTAAAATTGATGGATTTTAGTATTTCATTCCATGTTCTCACTATTTTTTTGATTAAATATATATAATTTACTTTTTAGCAATCGTTAGCCAATTATTGTTATTTTTTAGTTAATTTTTTAATTTTTAATACAAGAGATAACAAACTATTAGTGAAAATTATATAATCAGTTTAATGAAGAACATTTTCTTTAGTTACAATACCTATACAAGTAAAACAATATTTATATAAATGAGATATTAATAAAACCCTTACCGAAATTGAACCATCGATCTCATTATTGAGGAGCCTTAAATCTTACTACTGAGACAAAGTCTTACGTCTATTACTTTTTGGTCTTATGTGGCCATACTAATTTTTTCTTTTTCACCTCTTTAGATTTTATTAAAAAATTTAAGTTTTTTCAATTAGTTTGTGAGTTTCTTCAATTTTTGTAGCATTCAATACAATTTTGTTTTTAAATAGTCAAATTTTGATTATGCTATGTTAATAGCATATTAAACACAAATAGTAGGCCAACATATTCATTTATTTTTTTTGAAATAGTTTTTAAAGATGCATTCTACTCTTTGTTTTTAATAGAAAAAATGTCTCTCGTTTTTCATTGTGAAGCTCATCATTTAACATTGGAGTTTTTATTTTTATATCTTTCTATTTCTCTTATGTTTTATTATACTTCAGAAATTTTAATTTTTTTTAAAATAACAAAAGCTATTGACCAACGTGTCAATACTTTCTCAAAAAATAAGTGGATAAACATGGAAAGTGCAAATTGGCAAACATCAATTCTAGACGCCTAAAGGAGAAACTTTATGGTGGTAGGTATGTAACTAGTCAGCATCTCATAAGTTATACTCTCTCCAATCACATGAAGCCACGTATACTGTAGGTCCTATTATTATCACTTAATCATTCATCAATACAGGGACTCACAGTCCACGTGGCTTCATGTGATTAGACAGAGTATAACTTATATGATGCTGACTAGTTACAAAGCTACCACCATAAAATTTTTCCGCCTAAAGGATGGAGACATTTAACATTTTTCTTGGAAGAAGATGTTTCCTCGGAGGACGGAAAGGGTGCTAGTAGAATTGGGTGGGATATTTTTGATAATTATTAGAGCAAGTCTATTATTATGATAATACTTATTTATTTTTTTAAGTAAATATATGTCGTTTATGTGAAGTTTTACTCTTCAATCTCTACTTTTTTTTTGTAACAAATAAATCAATAAATTAATTTTTTATTTTATGAACTTGAATAGATTTGAATATACTTTTATAGTTAAGTTTTTTCCCCTAATTATTGTAATAGTTTTTAAAATATAATATTTGTTTTCCTTCTCTTTTTGACACAAGAGAGACTTGAGTTAAAATAAGATGTTAATTTTATAGTAAAAGTACAATAATTAAGTTGACATTTTAGTGTTAACTTCATAAATTTGATCCATAATTATTTAAAAAGGGGTAAACAATTCAATTTGCCATTGAACTTTACTTGAAATTTGATTTTTGCACTTCAACTTTAAAAGAGATAATTCTTGAACTCAAACTATCAAAAAATACAGAATTTTACCCTTCCATTAGGTTTTACTATTACATGACTAATGAAACAAGTCTCGTTCAAGATACTTGAGTATTTTGAGTGTATTTTAAGAATTCATCATTTTTCATATTTTCTATTTTGTTATCACAAGAAAGTTTTTTTATATCAATTTTAATTATTAATGATAAAGTATTATAATAATCTTTGTTTTTTTTCATTTTTCCCTCCTTGTTTTCCTCTTTATTCTCTCCTTCTCCACCTTTGTTCCGTCCAGGATGATCATGAAGAAAATAACCCTCTCAAGAATCAAAATTTTGACTCAATATGTAATTTTTCAAATCAATATCACAAAAATACAAAAGATTGATAGCAGCACTCAGCTCTCAAAATTCATAATCAATAGCTAAACATTGACCCTTAAATCAACAATTCAAACATCAACACACCAATCAATAATCTCACAAAACCATAAAAAAATAAAAGATTAGGCACTAGTGCTTAACAGTCTTGCCACCTTTGGTCACTGCCAATCAACATTGACCTCTCATTGCTCCAATATGTTAATAGATAAGAAATTATTGATTCCAAGCTCTACTGCCCAATGATCATTATAACCTCCTTGGTTCGAAAATTATAAATTTTATAAATGGTATGAGATTGGAGTAGAAGCACTTCCACTGTTACCGACAATCAACTAATAATGGTGAAGAGGTGAGCGGAAGAAGGGAATGAGGAGAAGAGAAAGAAACCTAATAGTCTCTTGGTATAGTTAAGAATAGTGATGACTATTCTCAATCCTTCTTTTTTCTTTTTTCTTCTCTTTTAAGGATAAATGAAGGGGATCTAACACCCCAAGTTAAAAAGAAAAAAGAAAAAAAAAATTGAGTAAAAGATGTTGTATTACCAAAATATTCTCAAAATACTCATATGTGTTGCATCGTAATTTTCTCTGTTAACCACCTAACGGCGAAAGTTGATAAAAGAGCAAGATTTAGTATGCCTTAATAGTTCAAGGTCAAGAATCATCCCTTTTGAAGTTGAAGGGCAAAAATCAAACTTTAGGCATAGTTCAGAGGCAAACTGAATTGTTTACCCTTTAAAAAATTATATATGAACAACAATTGAGTAAAAAAACTTGATCCCATGCAATGCATGGATCTTTTTGCTAGTATATTAATAACTAAAACAACTCTCAAATCCCTTTTCTAACCTAGTAAATGAGCGGACTTGAGATATTAGATAACTCTAAATTATAATAATTTAAAAGTAAAAATTACATATTAATTTAATAATTAAGATAAAATATACTATTTTAATAAAATAAAAAAAAGACACAGTAACTTTTTCTGCAAACCACAAATTTTTAACCACAGTGACAATAAAAGCTTAACTCTAACAGCTTCTTTACAAATTAACAAATTTAAAAATTATAAATATATTAACGATTTTCAAAAAATCAAAAAAAATTGAGAGAGAACCAGA
The DNA here is from genome assembly GCA_030512225.1 of Rauvolfia tetraphylla. NCBI lineage: Eukaryota > Viridiplantae > Streptophyta > Magnoliopsida > Gentianales > Apocynaceae > Rauvolfia > Rauvolfia tetraphylla. The sequence goes on along the minus strand of JAJQKT010000076.1, from coordinate 1,355,453 downwards.
ACAAATTTGGGGGTTGGCAGATTCTTCCAAAGAGAACGTAGCGCTGGCAAAGGTCATTGCTCATTGCCGGCTGGCGGATGGAGCTCTTCTGGTTGCCGTGCACAGACAGGAAGAGAGAAGGAGAGAAAGACTTTACAAAAGATACATATATAAAAGTTGACGATACCATGAGCGAATTAAATCACCAGCATTCTCTACAAGGGAGAGGCATACTCGTCAAACACGAGCGTCGAGAGCAAACCCTGCATCTTTCAGTATTCTATTAATAATTATTCTAATTTCTTTTTAGTTTATTTCAAAACATTTATTTTATTTCTATATACATGGTTTCTACTTTTATTTTCTTCAATTAACTATTTGAATAATTTTATTTTCTTTGATTAACTATTTAAATAATTTTATTTTTAAAAAATTATTAATTAGCTAACAAATCATAGAATTTGTAATATTAAATAAGGGTATTTTAGATATTTATTAAAATTTTTATAAATTTTCCAACAATTTTAATTTCTGTATAAAATAAAATTAAGTCAATTATTTAAAAAAAGGAGGAAATACAAAGATGATGAAGCTTGAATTAGCCAACAAGTCATTGGTACATGTTCAGCAACCTCAAGTCTACGTTATGGAAAATTAGATGTTGGAAGAGTTTTACTAATGGTTTTGGTCTAATTTTCCCACACAAAGTTTTTTCGGGGCTGTACTTTCATATTTAAAGCCTTTGAATATGCGAAGAAGTGCTGAAGTGGAACTGTTTCGGCACCAAGTAACCCGCCTTCACAACTGTGAGATGATGGATTTCTAGGAAGAGTGAAGCAGCAAACATTTAGGGCAAACTTAAATACAGTTTATTTTTAAAAATTAAATTTATAATTTAAATTATGAAACTCATATATCTTCTAACAAATAATTTTAATTTTTATAAAATTTAAAACAAAAATTTTAAAATTAAATCTTATCCAATCACACTTTTATTATTTTATAATCTTCATATTTTTTTAAATATTTTCTCAAAATATAATATTTAATTTATAAATAAACGACTTTTAAATTAATCAACAAGCCGATGGTGTGTTTACTTCGCAACCTCAAGTCCTCAGAACCGTGTGACGATGGATTCCAGGGAAGACTTGAGGAGTAGCGATAGTCATTGCCGTGGCCCGTGAGTCAACGCATTCCCATTCATTCCGGGATTTGGAATACTGCTACTGGTTGTTTTTGCTTTTTCCTATCCAAGAAAAGTAGCATTGATGGTGACTGCAGTGAACCGTATTAAATCTGCCCAATAAATAACTCCGCATAAACAGAGGATATTTTTTCTTTAAGCGCTTTGATCAATTCTAGTTATCATTTTTTTAATCATTAGATCTATAGTCATCTTTGCATAAAATTAAACAAAAATAAATAGAAAATAATATGTAAAATTATTTAACAATTTATCTCTGATAAATATCAAGCACAAAACAGAAATTGATATATAATATTACACAAAGATAGTTGAAGGATAATCCCAACCACTGATACTGTTTCTCTAATTCAGAAGCATACATGATCGTCTGGATTTATTTGAAATTAGATTGGAATTTATCAATAAATATTAGAGCATGAAGTTCTCCATACATATATTTATCTGGGACATACTTCAGTAATTGATATGCCATTTACAGACCCTGGCATCGACTTGCTGGTAGATTTATCAAATTCAAGCTCCGTCACTGGCAAGCTCTCCGTTCTTCTACTAATACAAAAAGCCGGTTGCTGAGGTGCTGGCAGAGTCACAGAATTACTGTTGAGCATCAGAACCACCGAAGTCATGGTGGGCCTCCGCTCGAAGTCTTCTTGAACACACAGTAGGCCAATATGGATACACTGAGTGACCTCGTTTCTTACATAGGAGTCGCCAAGCGATGGATCCAATAATGCTAATGGTGTTCCATCCCTCCAGTTCTTCCAAGCCTACCAAAACAAAAAACAAAAAATTCGATATAAATATACCAGGTCTGAGAATTCATGACAGAAGATGTTAAGTCCAACGCTCGCTCACATAGCTCAGAAGGTCTTCCCCGAGGTCTGATTGATAGAAGCTGCTGTTCTTCTTGCCGCTTATGATCTCCAGGACAAGAACACCAAAACTGTACACATCTGACTTTATGGAGAACTGGCCATGCATTGCATACTCAGGAGCCATGTAACCACTACAAATCCGGGTTTTTTCCCCACAAAAGTTAGAACAATTTAAAGCAAGATAAAGAATTGAGGATGTTATTAACTGGACATGCAGGAAGGAATTTCCTTTGCATAAAAATATTTGGGTGCTGGACCGCCCAACTTACTACGTTCCGGCTATTCTACTTGTTTTTCCTTCAGATTGATCGACTCCGAAAATTCTTGCCATGCCAAAATCTGCAATCTTTGCGTTCATATTTGCGTCGATTAGTACATTGCTTGCCTTGAGATCACGATGTATGATTCGAAGTCGAGAATCTTCGTGAAGATAAAGAAGGCCTCTGGCTATTCCCTCTACAATTTTCCATCTTCTTGACCAATCCAACATTGGTTGCTTCTGCGGATCTTTTCAATGATCAATCAAAATGTTCTGAGTTAGTCTTTTGTTGCTTCGCTTGATTATTAAGATATTAGTCTTTCTAAGTAATCAAGAATTAACCATGTTAAAGCCTACCGAAGAGGAAGTAGTCGAGGCTCTTGTTGGAACAAATTCATAGATAATGGAGTTATCTTGATTTTTATATTTAGACAACTCTTCCATTAATTTTTCCATGTGGACTTAGTTTGCATCCCAACAATCCTCCCCTCAAACTAATGACCACACAGGTCATGACCTCTCATTCAGAGGTAATCCATTTGATCTGCCAACCATCTTGCACCGCCGCTACCAACCAGCGGGACACGCCGCCTGACCACCACATTATCAGGAAGACTTTCGACACAAGGCATCAACCGCAGATCTCCAACGAGGGGGCTTCCCACGGTGCCACGTCACCCAAACGAAGCTCTGATACCACTTGATAGGAATTGTCTAACATCTCCTAAATTCCACATTAGTATGATATTGTCCGCTCTGGGCAAAGCCCTCACAGATTTGTTTTTAGGTATCTCTCAAAAAGCCTCATACTAATGGAGTTATCTTGATTATTATATTTAGACAACTCTTCCATTAATTTTTTCATGTGGACTTAGTTTGCATCCCAACACATAACACTACTCGTGTCGTAAAATTTGTAGGTCTCATACCTAACGTTACAGCTGGGAAACAGAACTCTCCCTCCCCGTCTTCTGTCACAACATGATGGTATACTCGAAAAAGCTTCTTGAAGGCATGTGTAACAATTATCTGGGGAGAGATCTGGCGTGCACTGCGCCAGGGTATACACATTCCGGAGGGGTGAAGAAAAATTGCGCTCTTGAACCGCAAACTTCTTTCCAGAAGGATCATTTGCGGCCTGAGTTGCTATCTCTCTCATCATATCTCCTAACAACTGGTTGAAAGAGTTCACGTCTCCAGTGATATTCTGTAAGTTATGCATGGCTAAAATAATGCTCTGATCCGGCACAGAGAAGATATATTGATCTGAATAGCGTAACAAGCAATTGTCGTACCAAATAACCGCACGCCTTTGATCAGAACACATCTCCAGAATCTCTGTGGCAGCGGTTGCGACGCATGCTTGACATGGATCACCGGTAACGTCACCTCGGCACATAAAGAGGCCGTAGGTGGCGTTGGAGGTGTTGAGTCCTGCCGTGGAATTGTAGAAGTCATGGGTCCGAGATGCATTAGATAAGGAGGAGAGGAGGAAGTTCAGGTTGGCTCGGTAGGTACTGTTCCCATTGGGATTGTAAGTATTATTTCGGCAGTAAGAGCTAAGGGGATCCGATCTTGCTCCCTGGCTGATGCTACAAATTAGCAAGGCAACTAGTAGCATGCAACGCGAGGAAAATAGAGCTCTGGAGATCATCGTGTTGTCTCAGACCCAGCTATATGGTGCTCGGATCTTCTTTAAGCAATTTGTTCAGTGAGGTCCAGGTGTTCAATGCCGAGGCACAACAAAATTTTTCAAGAAACGAGAGGCCACAGGTTGAGGGAAGACTGGCGTTCTTGTACCATTGAGTCAACCCTTCTGCATTTTGATTTCTCCTCCCATAATGCTAAAATAGTTCATTTGTACCTACTGAGAATAGGATTGACGCAGATGGGAGTGAAATTTGCTGAAGATGATTTGCAGCGCTTCTTGGTTGTTCCGTTGCAAAGAAGGCAAGACTAAAGTCTACAAAAAAGTTGAGGGGAAACTTGTGTTCTTAAGCCCGTCGTTGGACGCGTGAAGAAATCTGTTTTTTTTTCCGAGTGTCGGATTTTATGCGGAAGAAAAAGCATCATCTTCCTCGTGAAAACCAGTCCGAACCATATTATACCAAAGTATTCTATCTTTAGGGAAAAAAAAAAAAAAACCAAAGAGATTCAAACCTCGTAATTTTGTAAAGAACAGTTATTGTATTTATGACTTGTCCTGACTAACTTCTAAACATAAATCTTCGCTAACAATTTCCGTCTCACGCGATTAGCACAAATGTAGTATTATCAACCAAATAAAAACTCACAAATTTGTTTAAACTATATTAATTTTTCCTTAATTTACTCTCCCTATATACACATCTATCTACTTCCAACCAAATAAAATGAGGGAATCACAGTCAAACAAATTTTTACTTTTTATTTTATATAAAGAAATTGTAACTCTTTAGGAACTTAACTAAAATACATAATCTCTTTTTATAAACTATTTTATGAAAAATGAATATTAATTAGACATTTGTGTTCTTTACTATCTGTTGACATATGGGTAACTAAATAAACAGTAAGCAATTTTCTTAAAAAAAGACCATTTTTATGCGTGATAAAGAATGCAGATAATGTTTTTTTATTTAATTAACTCTAGCGTTGAAATCAACTTTATCCTAATACGCTCATAACTCTTTTTTTTTCAGTTTTAACCTTTTATTTCATTTCACAAACCAAAAAAATAAAGAAAGAAACGGCGATAAGACAAATAGAGAATGTTTTGGATTAATTCATATCCGTTGCTGCGGTATGCATAGTAAATTTTTTTAGAAACTGAAAGTAGGAAACTATTTGGGATATACCACTTCTTTTTACGGTTTTGACCTGTTGAGGTCCCGCGGAGAATAGCCTGAACGCGTCAACTAAATGCGTGCGTCTTGTGAGGCGAAACAAACCAAAACCCGCCTTTTTATTTTTCGCGCGGAGGAGAGAGAGGATCCAAACGGTTAACCTTTTGCTTTCGGCACCGGAGTTGAGCAGCTCACCGTTGTTAATCGGCCATGGCGTTTCGCGTTAGAAATATAGTCTCTATTGCTTCGTCTTCCTATTCTATTTCCGCCTTTAGTGCTGCTAACAATAGTAACAAGTGCATCACTTTGTTCACCCGAAACAACCCAACCTTAAAAACTTGGATTCGCCGCCAGTTTTGTACAGATCAATTCATCCCTAAGCCTCGAGTTGACACTCGTAACTTCGGTAAGTTCGCTGCGCCTCTGGTCCATTCCTCTTGGATAGCAGTTCTTGTTCTTTTAAAGCAGCACCTCTGTGTTTGTTAAAAAGCCGCTTAGACATCCTTTTCCGTACTTTTGAGATATATACCTCTGGATATGCTTGCGTCGTGCTTCAGCTACTGATTTACGTTTAAATATGCTTTAAATCAAGGTTAGAGGATGATGCTAAGATGAATCAGGAGTTTCTTAAGTGGTGCAATGGTGGTGGGACTTTTCATAAATCCGCCTGTATTCATCCAACGGCGGTCATAGAAATTGGTGCCGTAGTTCATTCGCAATCTCTGGTGGGTGCAAATGTTTATATCGGGTCAGGAACTATTGTGGGACCTGCTGTCACCATCGGTGAATCAACGAGGCTGGGGTATTTTCCACTTGTCTACTTTAGATATGGTTGCCATCACAATTAATAGAAAGTTGTTTGCTTTCAAGTGAAAAATCATAATCTTTTGATTGGTCTCAATGTAAAAGCTTCTTTCTCTATCTATGTATGTTGTTCTACGAGCTTGTTCTAGATCATGAAATATCGAATCCTGAACTAGTATGTGAGTTGTCCTGTCTTCTCTAGTTGCCAAATAGGTCCCAATGAAACGTGAGGATGTCCCAAAATTTGTGAATCTTCATCACTTCAACTGCAGGGAAATGAAAATAATTGCTATATTGCCCTTGCCATTTTTGCACTTGTTGGCATTTCTTGCTGCTTACTTTTGGAAAAGCAACACCCAGTAAATTTTTATTACATGAAGAGTTAGTATCATACTTTCTTCATTGGTTGAGTAAGTTTTTCTCTGTTTCTATTAATCACCATTAAACATCTCAGCTAGCATGGATGTTAGATGAGCTCTGTAAGAATTTCCAATACCAAGAACTACAGAAGCATAAAATTTATAGAGTAAAAGGTAAGATTTTCGAACTCCTTGAGCTTAGTACTAAAAGTGCAAAGTTGAGGAAACTGGACAAACGGTTGAGGCAAGCTTTTAGTGGGATGTATAGTCTGTTGATTTATCTAAATACATGATCTAGCCTGAAAGAAGCATATGGTCAAAAGAGATGTAAAGAACGCATTCGCATTTCCTAAATGATGCACATGTTTGAAGTGAGATTTTAATTCCTACCACTATATGATCACAATTATCTTCAAAGTGTGTGCTTCCAAAGGGCATCAACGCCACCCAATTATAACATTCTCATATTTCCTATTTTCTCTGGATAGGTATAACGTTTCACTCTCTAATTGCAGCATCGGCAATTCCTGTGTTATTCATAATGGGGCCTGCATTGGCCAAGATGGTAATATGGATCCTTCCAAGTAAAAGCTATGCTAAAGATGTAAAAGCTGTGTACTGTAACTCATTATATTGCAATTTACATTTGTATGAATTGGAAATCGCGCTGCTTGCCATCAGGATTTGGTTTTTCCGTCGATGAACAGGGTAATTTGGTGAAGAAGCCTCAGGTTAGTGGTACATTAGTTATTCTCTGATTGTATCTCCAGACTACTTGTTGCAGTCCTTTCCCATCCTGTATTACTTTCTTGAAATACCAGGAACCTGTTATAGATAGAAATTCTGGAACTAGTGCACTTTATGGAGTTTTATATTTAGGGGACTCCTTGTAATTTCCCCCCCTCTTTTGTGGCACTTTACAGCAAGTGATGTGTTTTCCCTTCTTTTATGGCTCTAGAATCTGAAAGCAAAGACGGGTAACCACGTGGAAATTGGTGCAAATACATGCATTGATCGGGGCAGGTATGTTATGGTTTTAATTACTTAACGTTTTCGCTTAAGAGTAATTTCTGGGTCTGAATGGGCACAAATTAATCATGGAACATTTTGGCGTTGCAGTTGGAGAGATACTATTGTGGGAGATTACTCAAAGATAGATAATCTAGTTCAGGTATTTTCTACTTTCTAATTACTGAATCCTTTTTTCTGCCGATAATTATAGTTCTTCGCATTTGCCGATATTTATAGTTCTTCACATTTCAGATAGGTCATAATGTGACAATTGGGAAGAGCTGCATAATATGCGGACAAGTGGGAATTGCGGGTTCAGCAACGTATATGACCCCTCTTATTTATTTATTTATTTTTTTAACCTTTGAACAACTCATTTATACTTTGGGGATAAGATATCTGAAGTTTTCTACAAGCTTAAAACTGGAAATTTTTCTAGGATAGGTGACTATGTAACTTTGGGTGGAAGGGCTGCAATCCGTGATCATGTGTGCATTGCATCAAAGGTATGGATCTGATTAGTCTTACTAGTTTGATAAACTCCTTCCATTTCATTCTCTGCTTTCCGTTTGCTAGAATTTTCTTCAGTATAATTCCATAAAAGGATAGAAATATTTTAAGCTATTGTACAGAAATGCTCAACTGTGGCACAATTAGTTCAAATTCTTTAAGAAGCAAATGTTTTGGAATATCCCATTTTTAGCCTTTCAATCTTATGCAAGCAAGATTTTGAGTTCTGCGTCTTAGACTAAAGAATGTAACGTTATCCTGTAAAGTTTCTAAGAATTATTTTACACTCATAACCCAATCCTGGTCTTAGTTGTAATAGTTGGTATGGAACAGTCATGCCCTTCAGGATGGCTGGTTGAGTTGAGTTGAACCGAATGTCATTTGTTAAGACGCTTACTACTTGAAGCCATGCTTGAGATTTTAACTCTGCAGCGTTTTCACCATGGTCAAGATGATTTGTTTAGCCATAGCATTTTGGTTGTTATAGTTGCCTTGAACAATCATGCCCTTCGGCATAGCCATAGCTTTTTGGTTGTTATAGTTGCCTTGAACAATCATGCCCTTCGGCATGAACTTCCTCATAAGAGAAGGGCTGGTTGTGTTGAGTTGAACTAGATTTCTCCGTTGTTGTTTCTTATTGTTTCATAGGCTTCGTGGTCCTAAAAGCCAAGTCTGGTGGAGATCTTTAATATTCTAAAGGGATTTAATAATGGTTAAGATGGTTTGACTACATTGAACCGTGTTATAATTTTACCTGTCTCAAAATGGGTTTTTTCCTTGTATTTTCTTTCCTGGAGAGTGAAAAGGGAATAGACTATTTTCCTTTTTGTCACTGTGTGCCTGTTTTGGACATTTAGAACATCAGTTATTATATTGTTGTTTTGATTTCTCCTTCCCTCATTTTCTTGCTAAGTGAGATTAATTTGTTATTTACCAATATTATTTTTTGCAAATGTCCTTCAGGTGAGGTTAGCTGCTAATAGCTGTGTTACCAAAGACATTACTCAGCCTGGGGACTATGGTGGCTTCCCTGCTGTAAGTGTGTCGACATTATGCGATTCAAAATGTCATTTTTTATCGAGATTATTACCAGCTCATTACTGCTAGTCATTGACTCATTGGTCCTAAGAACTTCACATTTCTTGATTGCTGAACGTGAAAACCTCTTATATTGGCTGTTGCAGATGCCAATTGCTAAATGGCGTAGACAGGTTGCTACGCAGAATCGGACCTTGGACAAGGAAAATAAACTGAATTCTTGAAATGTGAGCTTACCAGTCCAACAAATCACACTTGATTAGTGAAAATCCACGAAATTATGGCCAGGGAAATCTTGTCTTTGTTTGAGTTTCATTTCTCAACTGCCTTGATTAAGAAGGTTCCTCAATACTCCCTTATTTTTAATTTAAGTGTTATTTAAAAAAAATTTTACACATTAAGATATTAATTAAATTTGTTCCTAATTCGATGTTCTCTCCCGTTACAAAAAATTACAACATACGAAATTATTATTATTTATTATATAAAATGTTATTACTCTATTATGAGTGTAAATAAAGAAAAAAATTAAATTTTTATTAATAATATTTATTTTATAATAAAATAAAAATTTTACAATGACAATGATATTCAGAAAGAAGAAGTATATGCTTTATCCAGGGAATTGGATGATAAGAACACTTTCTGCCTGGCGATCTACACAAACCTCGTGTCATAGAAGGAATCAACTTGGATGGAAATACAATTGTTTTTGATGGAATATCAGCTCATATTGCATAAATATGTGAAACTTTTAACTCTGTAACAATGTGTTTGATTGCTTGAATCTAAAGGAAATATCTCTATTTTCCGCTATAGCAGTTAAGCATGGAGATGGTGGGCATACCTGATTTTCAATCTCTTGGAACCTTTCTTCAGTTTGTTCTTGCCTGGCATTTTACCATCTGGTCCGACTGGCAGTTCACCTCTCTGGCGCACCTTTTCACGTGGGCTTTTAATGCCCCATGTTCGGTATCTAATCTTAGTCACCAAAGTAACCTCTAATTGAGTGCTCCTTTTTGTTATTTCAACTTCCAATTCTTTCCAGACTTTGTAGTCGAAAACTATGAGTCCATTCTTTGGAGTTGTCTCTTCTTGGTCTTGGGAGAAAGATGGTATCGGTGTTGACCCAAGGATTTTCTCATGGTTGTAACAAGTGATAGTGATGTTGGCGTAGTAAATTTGAGAATTTTTGTTAGGGTTTTGAATCTCTATGGCAAAAGGTATGCCGCCCTTCTGAACAGTGAAATCAGTAACTGTGTAATTAGGGCTTTTTGGACGAATGCCTAACCATATGAAGAACACCAGAAGCCCCAAAAGGATAAAAATCTTGAGTACCCAGAGTTCGAAGCTAATTGGGGTGCACGTGTCATCTTCGGCTGCCATCCTTTTTTTTTTTTTTTCCCCTCCCCTTAATGGGTAGTGAGAAGGAATGGGTTTTTGAAGACAAATTGCAGGGAAGGTCTTTCTGCAATAAAATATCAGAAAACAATTGATTAACTCGAAATACAAGTGGAACATGGATAGAAGGGACTCCTTTTAGGATGAAAACTGAGATGGCGTCGACGGAAGTTAACATGGATGCTCAATCCAAGAATTGAGTGTGAAGGCAGGGTAAGGCCGAAGCGATGCTTTTCTTCCTTTGCCATCCTCTGAAAACTTACTACTGAGGTTAGGTTAATGCTACCTGAGGAATCTAATATAAGGAGGCTTCGGTTCTGACCATTGCGTTACGCTCCAATGCTGCCCCACATATATCCTTGAAGGAGAATTTTGAACATAGAATTGAGATTTGATAACAAGTGAGAAAAGTACATTTATGTACTCGAAACTGGCAATATGTACCACACTAAACATAGTTTATATTGTTTTTTCATAAAATGAAGCTTAAATTAACTTGTTTAAGAAAGTAGCTACATATTTTATATTCATATATTTTGGAAAAACAGGCATAACTAACAATGGGGAGTGATTTCTAAATCATCATAGGTCGAAGGTGGAGGTCATCTTAATTGTCTCCACACGCTTTAAGTAGCAGTTATAAGATATTGCACTTTTTTTTATATATAATTTGAAGAAAATAGTATTGAGTTTGATATTAATATTTTTATCGTAAATTTTATAAAAATAAATTATTTATAAAAATAGATATGAATCAAATATTTAAAATTTTATTTTGTATTTTAAAACGAAGATAATTATCCTTAAACATTTTCAAGTTAAAACGTATTTAACACTTCTTAACTTATGATTATACAAGTTTGTTTAGTAAATCGTAAATACTTCTCACAAGGTGATAGGTATTTGTTATTTTGGATTTCATTTATTACTATGTTTTCTTTAGTCTTCCCTTTGAAATCCATTTATGGATGCTGTAGAAATTGCCCCAGATTATTTGGTAGAGTTTGCTTCTTATAAAGTGATCCCCATCTCTCCCTTTTAGACCAGAGGAGGAGCAGAAGAGTCAACTCCAAAATACTGATTCCAGGAAAATTTGTACTTTATAAAAGAATACATGGCGATAGCAAAGAGCAATTATAATGCTTTGTTCAACAAAGGAAACGATGAACTATAGCTTTTACATAACCGATCAAATGTAAACTGAAAGGGAAAAGAATATGATGCGGAAGACCTTGCAATCTTGCATACGCAGTATACTCAGAATGCAATTCAACTAAAGTAAAGCGGACATTTTTTATCCTTGAATTCTGCAAGGACCGACCCATCCGGGCCGACCCCAACTGCGCAATTTGCATGCATTGTGTGATGCTTGCTATCCCATGAAGATATCCTGAATCGGATGGTTGACGTTAATTCCAGCCGGAAAAGCACCCTCCCTTGGGTAAGATCAGCCAGGAACTGCTGCCACTGCTGATTGGTGATTGTTAATGTCGGTCCACTTAGATCTCCGGCAAGAATTGTAGTGTTCTTCGGCACTTGATAAAATGGATTCAACAGTGAAGTGCTCCCCACTGCAGTTTGGTCGTAAAAGAGGGTTACCTGCATGGCGTCGTAATAGATGCCGATATTCTGGTTTACATTACGGGCAGTGACGTTGAAATTTATCCGGGCATTCTCGAAACCATTTGGTTGAGATATAGCTGGAATTGAAAAATCTCGCACGTGAAATCGAGGTCGGTGCGGACGCAAACTTAGCCATAAGATGAACGTGATGATGCCAATGAAGAAAAGGAGGCCCAAGAATATGGTGCAGACCAGCTTCGAAACCCTGGTGGCTAGGCTCTCCCGCACCCGGTGGGCATAGTAACGGGCGGTGTGGTGCCGCTTTATAGGTTCTCTTCCAGGGTTGGCCTGAATAGGTAATTCATACGAGGTAGTACTCATTCTGTCTCTACCTCTCCCTCTCTCTCCTTTCTCTTTTTACCCCTTTTCTTTGTGGTAATGTTTTCCGCCTACGCCTGAGAAAAAGTTTAGAGAAAAGATTACCGAACAGAACCCTTTTTGGTGGTCGCTTATATAGCTATACGCTAGAAAAAGTGTTGCAGACTTAGAAAGAAACTCAGAGGAATGTGGCTGTCTTTTCTTCAGTTAAAGAAAAGAATAAGAAAGCTCATATATATTTCTCTTCCTCAGGTTTCCTTTTTCCCTTTGTTTTGGATTAAGAAGTCTGTATTTAAGCTGCATGAACATACTTTCGAGATGATTCGGTTGTATGAATGCATATCTCGATCATGATAATAAGTGACTGATAAGGAAATTGATGATAATTTGCTTGTAAGTATATAAAAATTGATAACCTTTCATGGAGGAGAAGGAATGGGTTGTGATGAAGTTGTATATATGATGCTAAGTTCACTTCCATACGTGAGGTATACCTGTTCTCTTTCTGCATGAAAAGTATATGCTCCTCGTATTTTTTCGAAGTTACCTCACGAAAGAAAATGTCATGTATAACAAAGTCCTCTGGTTTTTAATTTATGATATGCAAGAAATGCATTCTCTTGATGAAGAAACACACTATTAAAAGAATTCGTTAAAAAGAAAATTAATAGGAAGTGATAAATAATTCTTTTTTTTAAAAAAATCATGCACATATTTCCTCCAATGGATGATCAGATGCTTCAGGCACAAGGGCACACAGGACAGACGTGCTTATTATTTTATTGTGTAAAAACGGGCTGAATAAGTGCCCTTTTGTTCCCTTACTTGAGAATCCATCAAACTGGACAATATCAATCCTTGAAAAAGTGAAAATAAATACAAATATGAAGACAAATTAAAATGAAGTACGCTCGATGGCCCCTCTATTTATGTGGAAAATCTGATCCTATGAATCAACCTTGCTACATACTCGTCTGATTTCTCCTTGTCTACCAGTAGGGACACCAATCCTACCCATCTCGATCATGGACTCACCGAAATCATTGAAGAAAGTGGATCCATGGCTTCGAGCATGAAGTTTAAAGTAGGCTCTGGTTTCACCGTCATCAAGCAAAGCTTAACCTGAGTGAAAAAGGCCTCTTCTTTTACCACGCGAGTATAATAGGAGTCATCAAATGTCTTGAAACTTCCCGGATCCATCTCCACCAGTACCTTTTTACCTCCAAATTTGCATTTCATCTTCAACTTTGCCACGTAGTTGGGATCAAATGTCGGGTCACTATCACCCTCAATACCTTTCCCAGTGAAGTTGTAGAGACAATTGTCGAACGACGAGCAGTGAGAAGTCCCAATCGTGTGTCCTCCTGATCAATGTTATCAATTAATTTATAAGAAGGGACAAGTATTTGTGTGAGTTTAATTACTCTAATGATCAAGAACTTGAAAGAAACTACGCCTGATAGCACTACTAAAGCCTTTCTGCTGAAATCCTAGTTTTAAAGTGCTGATGTTCGCAAAGGGTGGTATCAAGTTGGTCAAGGCTTCGTTCAAGCCGGACACCGTTCCCATCTCTTCTTCCGAATTCATCATCCCAGGAAGGACCGTTCAGCTGAGAATTAAGAAAATCATTTTAGTACTTCATAGCTACATAAGTAAAAGAAAACAAGAGAATATATAAAATTACATATCAATATTTCTGAATCATTTGTATACAGTGCGAATGCAATATATAATTGCATGAGGAGAGGAGAGGAAATCGAATTTACCGCGACGGTGACATCCCTAGCTACTAGGGCTAGCATGTCAGCACATGAAACTACACGGAGCAAACCCCCTCAACTGCAGTCTTCAATTTATCAATGATATGAAATCCTCTGAGGCTGAGAGTCTAGCAATATTGACTCATCACAACCCCGACAGCGGAGTACGAAATTCACAAGAAGATAGATTAAACACTCATCACAGTACGTAATTAATTATTTCAAGAAAACGGTACAGTCGATCGAGCTGATTGATCACGTACCCTAACGAAACAATCGTGAAAATGCATTCTCAAAGTAGGTGAAACAGACATTACTTGATCAACGACAGTTTTGACTGTGTGTTGAAGATGGGGACAAGATTTCCTGTTAAAAAATCCTTGAGGTGTCCATTTGCGTGGATGAAAGCAGGGGTTTGAAAGATCAAATGAAGAACAGAAAGTCTAGAGTATCTGGAGGAAGCCATGCAAGATGAAGTCTATGAATTACGAATAAAAAGCTTTTTGATAGGCTCACCCAGCTAACTTTTATTTAATTAGTCGGGCAGTTGGAATTTTTGCTACTACCAAAACCTAATATCCTTATTATGTCCATATATGCCAACAGCAAAATCTCGAAGCTTTGACATATATCTGCCCTCCTTTTCTTCTTATTCTTCTTCTTATGACGTTTTTCAACATAGAATAACTAGTTAGTGGCTTCACTGAAATGCGAAGCAAAGAGGAGACCGTTTGAAGCCACAAAATCCAATTTCTGGGGTTGGAATTTGTTGACACAGTTAAGTTAGGGGTGTCCACAATTTAGAGAAAATTTACACATCGAACCGAATCGAATAATAATTTAATTTTCAGTTTGGATATTAGGAATATAATTTTGAGTTCGGTTCGGGTTGGACTCTTTAAAAAAAAAAAATTCAGTTTGAGTTTGGGTTAGGAATTTCTCACTCCGAACCCGATATATTATCTTTTTTATAAAATTTTGATAATTTATTTTTATAAAATCAAAATTTTCCAAACCAAAATTTCTCCAAATTGATATAATATTGTTCGAGTTCGGGCTTGAGCTCTTCAGACAACGACATATGGTTCTTTTTTATAATTTTTTTCATAAAATCGAAAAAAATTTGATTTGACTACTTATTAGGTTTGGTTCAATTTTTTAAAAAATTAAAATTTAATTTTCCTCTAAATAATAAATTCTATTTTTCTCCAAATCGACTATATGAATATCCTTAGACACAGTAGGAGAAATCTTAAAATAACCATAAATATGTTTTAGATAATTTTTATAAAAAAATAGCCTATATATAAGTTTATGTAATGAAATAGTTAACAAAATTAATTATAAAAAATTTGGAAATTTGTGTCTTTTTCTTTTTTTTTTTTGGAGGGGGTGAATCTATATTCGAAATCGCGTTAGAAATCGCTAAACTGGACCGGCGAACCTTCCTCTCTCAGTTCGCGTTTCTAAATGGGCATCCCTTACCATATGACTCCATTCCGTGGCCCAATAAAAGCCCAGTTAGAATATGAATAACTGAACATCGCGGCAGTCCGATTAGCTACGTGATTACATTAATAATATCCTCATGCTTTGTTCTTAAAACTCTTTACAGAAATGAAGAGCTGAAGCTAATAATACTCATCGTTTCTCAGAAATCTTGTGCTACGGTGATGGCTTAGTGATTAAAATTCACCCCCTATTTCTTCTCCAAATATAATTATAGTCGCGTAATCTTGAATTTTTAGTGCTCTAAATAAAGCTCGGCTATTTATGTAGAGCTGCAAGCATTGAAATTGATCAATATCCGAGCCGTCAAATGTTTCCGCTGGAAATATTGACTGTACCTCCCTCATTAAGGACCAATCTAAGCATGTTTTAGGAGATAACTTTTGGCTTCTTTGCTTAATAAAGTATGAAATTAGTTAAGAAGCGTCCTGACTAAATATCAAAACCGTAGAGATTAGGATTTGAAATTGAAGCATGGGTTGCAAACCGACTAGTGAGTAGCGAGGACAACGTTCTCAGTTCTGTGAGGCCATTTTGAGTAAATACATTCGGCTAAGCTAAGAGGGTGGCCGATCTTAATTGAGAAATTGCTTGCTCCACAAAGGACGGCAGAGCAGTGATGGAGAAGACACGGAGTGGCAGTGGAGAAGACACGGAGTGGCGGTCTAGCCTCGCGACCTAATATTTCCAGACTCAGAGGACTCTGGACCAACCCAGAGAAGGTTGTAGTTTGCATGCGCGGGGTTAACAGAAATGTACTGGGTGGAGTAAACTTACTTGGTTGGCTTGTACGGCACGATTCAACGGGCCGCGGCCAAGAAGACAGCAATCTGGCTTATGCTTACGAAGGATTTTATTTTTAAATATAAAATTTATATTTTATATCCTAAATAAATTATTTTTTATAAAAATAAAATAAAAAATCTTAAAATTAAACGCTATCGCGAGTAAGTTAGATAGGATATGCTAATGGCAGTCCCCTCCAAGCAATACTTGTGCATATATTTGTGTTCACGAAAAGGCCGCAAATGAAATGAAGCTTCAAAGATGATAGTTTATGTTGCAAGTCTATACACATATATGCAACATCGGGCATGTTGATGATCTGGCAACTCATTTCCTCGACTTGATGATGTAATACTGTATTTAAAAGTGCTAAACGCGGATCAAGTGGCCTTCATCCACTTAAAGCCCAAAACCAGTCTAAGTGGATTGGATTGCACATGCTACCACAATAATCGCTTGTGAACGTAAATGTGCAATATTTTATTTTTTTTTAAATATAAAAAAATTGATAAATAATCAATTCTTGACTGAATATTGAATTCAATGGTATTAGGTGACGAAGAGGTGAAATTTCAACGGGGATTAATATATATAGAGAGAGAGAGAGGATGGAGGAGGAAGGGAAGGTTTGGAAATGCCGTGGAGCGTGCGGTTACTCATTCTTATAGGCCATATGCCATGTTTTCCTTATCACTGCACAGTATCTGTATTTCACGCAAACAATATTTGTGGTGGGTTAGAGCAGTGCTTCTCCCGATTTTAGTTCCGTACAAGTGTCCAGTATTAACATTCGATGGTAAGTTAAAGTTGTATATCTCTTCTTATCTAATATTATAATATAATTAATAATTAAAAGGTAAATTAAAATCTTAATCAATTATTTATTTATTTATAAAAATAAAATTATTTCACAATATATTAAATTAAATATTTTGTATATATTTTTTTATTAATAAATAATTAATTATTGAGATAATAATAAAATATTAATCTATTAAGATAAATAACTGAGGTCATTGTTCAATTATGGTGTTAAGTAATAAAATTTGATGTAAGGCGCGGATAGGATCACACAACTCCCTAACTCTTGTCAATTGGACAGAAGCAATTATTGATAAATAAATATATTCGGAATGGGATGACCTCTTTTTTCCCGTTTAGCAATATTTTCTTCTTCATTATATATCAATTAACTCCACTTGGATAGTTTTTTAAAAATGAAAATGTTTTATTTTGTTCTACAAAAATCAATTATAAATGTCATGTTTATTCTCACAATAATCACTCTTGACTATACAAAAAATTAAACATTTTTTTCAAAAAAAATACGTATCTTTTTCTTTAAATTGAATATTCTCTTCCTTATGCAAAATAAAACTTGAAAGAAAAAAAAAAGACATATAAAGTAAAATAGAAAATCACCGATTCACCAAGGAAAAATCGACACGGAAGTAACCACTAACCAGAGGGGGTTTCCCGTTTTCATGCACTTCGCTTCACAGAAATAAAATAAAAGGCAAGACCGCAGATCATGATTTAGCATGGACTTCCACATACAAGAACAAAACTCAAGAAAACATTCTCAAGAAGGGTAACCACAGATCAGCTATACAGACGCAACACAAAGGATGAGATAAACAGCTCAGCTCGTGCACAAAAGCAAAAGATCAAATCCCAGAAGCAAACTTACCAAGTGTCCAAGTCTCACCAAACATCATCACATATCATCAGAATCTCTCTCTCTCTCTCTCTCTCTAATCATCCTTGAATTCCTCTCATTCTCAGCAAGTTCTCTCCCCTGTAACTAATTTCCAAAAACCCACCCGGATTATACACAACATAAATATCCACCTGTTGCGCGCCTGTAAATACTTGACCGGTGCACAGATGCCGGATGTTTAGCAGTTGATGAAGAAGAAGACGACTTTGTAACGAGTCATGTGTTAGGTTTGTGAAATCTTTTCAACCCATAATAATACAAGTAGTTGAACAAGAGTGGAGTCTTGCAAGTAAAGCTTCTCTCTTATTCACCGTCTTCAAGAGCACTTGAGTAGGTCCTTGCTACACGAAAATGAAGTTATCAAATTGTTTAATGACGGAGAGGGGGGGTAAGTTGACTAATTGTGTTGTGTTTGTTTCTGTGTGAAACTGATCAGGTGGTAGATAAGGGCTGCCCCATACAGTACGCAAGAGCAAGTTGAAGACTCCCTCCAAACCGGTACAATTCCCCCGCCATCAGTCCATATTTAGACTCTGTAAACTCTTTTCTCTCTTCTTCATCATCTATCTCTGGAGCAGCCCCAGAAGGGTTTTGGAGAAAACTTATGGAAAACTCAAAGTTGGTGAGTTTTCTTATATTACTACATCTTGATTGCTTTGTCGCCGTTTGATTGAACTTCAACCTGCCGGAAAAGCGGTTTTAAAACGTTGAAATTTATTGTTATTCTCTGTTTGTCAATTTCAGCAACGGATAGGGTCGGGGAATCTGAATTCAATCTGTGAATCAGAAGAGAAGGGAGCCCCGAAGATTTCTGTTGCTCATCAGATAAATGGTTCGGAATACGCAGGCCAAAAAGCTGACAGCTTCATAGTGGACATAGAGCGCTTCTCGACCCACGTCTCTGATAAGGATGCGAATTCAAACTCCAGAGTTACAGTGAGTTTTCCACCTTTCTAATTCTGCCATTCTTGTTCTCCCTCTCTCTCTCTCTCTCTCTCATATATATATATATATATATGGGCCATTCTTTCTTGAATTTGATCACCAAATACTAGCACTAATTGGAACTTCTTCTTGTTAAAATGTTCGTCTTCGTTGTCTTATCACTCAATTTTGCCATTTCCCTTCGTAAAACAAACCCGCCCCACCTCCGAGAAAAAGAAAAAAAGAAATGCATTTTATACTTGGACGGATAATCTTTTGGTGAATATGCTTTTTGTTTGTCATTTCGTGCCTTTTCTTGTGGACAAAAATATGCAGAGAAGCCTTTCAAGAAAAGGGTCGACGCAGCGTGGCGGCGAAAAGAAAACAAATTCCAGTATCAATAATGACGATAACCTCGTGGCGACTTCACCAAGAGGTAGCTAAAATTTTCTATTCTTCTCGATTTTTTATTGAAAATTCAAGGGAGATATTATTCAGATTAGAATTTTCTCTTCTTTTTTTTTTGCTGAATATTTGTATTAGAACTTAATAAGCTTAAAGTTGCAGTTAATTTAATTTAGAAGAATTGCCAAGGCATACAAATTATTAGCTAAAGTCAAATATTACGTGACTCGTATTTGATTTGTTAGTTTCTTATGAGCCAAAGCCATATGGGATTTTGAAGAATTATGTAATAAGATGGTATGTGGAATTATGATGATGATAATAATATGCAGTTTTAACTTCTATAGTAAAGGCTAATAAACTTTCATGGATAATATACTAAACTTTACCCCACTATTAGTGAAGTTCAAGAACATCGGGTCCTGTATATGTCACGTTTTCATAAATCCATTGTATGACAAAAGAAAGTTTTCTGGAGGAAATTAAGGAGAAAGAAAATTAGTGATACTTTTCCTATAACAAAGTTTCTACTCTTGGAATTACTGTTCTTGTTTGAATATGTATGTGCCCAAATCATCTGGAAGCGGGAGGGGGGCGAGGGTGAAGTATAGGTCCCTACTTGCATACAGAGCTAATGCCCAAAACGGCATTTAACAGAATTTGTGTTTTTTCACTAACCATATAATGTCTTTTTTCCATTTTAATAAGGAACAAAATGAAGGGAAAAAATGGATTGAAATGTAGGGCAGAGGACCTTGTTCTTGTCTCCAATGTTATCGGATGTACAGATGCCTACGTTAATACTGGCATTAGTAAAGTATTAACAATTAGGCACTTTGTTGTTGTCATAGCGGGATATGCGCCACGTACCTGCAATCATTTTGGCAATGAACTGATTGACAAACTCGTAATTGACGTTTTCCTTGATTTGTCACGTTATTGCTTCCTTCCTTCCTTCCTTCCTTCCTTTACTAATTGTACCTTTCTTTTGATTGCAATTATGGTACCAAAACGATTCGATGTTTCACGTACTTTTCCATATTAACATTTATTAATAAAGTCAGGGACTGGTAATTTTGGTTAGGAGTAAATTTGCTTAGAGAAGATCAAAGTATTCTGCATACCGTACCGTATAATCCAAAGTTGCAAGACAATAACTTCATATAAAGTCTTATCCTCTATGATTTGGTTATTACCGCGTCTGACGCTGACCAAAAATCTTTTAGTAGTCACGAGATGGGACTGCTAACTCCCAAGAAATCAAAATCTTTTAGTAGTCATACTTTTTTCTTTTTTTTTTGGTTACAAAATACACACTGTTATTCCGTTTTGTTCCATTCTCAATTCCTCGTGCGAGCGCACCACTGCACATGCATTTGCACCCTATCAGGAGAAAAATATTGAAGATGAGAGGCTCACACATGGGTGAATGTATTTTTCTGCATGGTTCTATTGCAACTGCAGCTGCTGCACACGGCGCCGGCACTCCCGAAAAGCCTATGGTAGTCACGGTGGGGGCCGCAGATCACTCCGTCAGCCCACAACTCCATAATGCAATCACCTTCATGACCGGCAGCAGTAGTGGTGCCACTGCCGCTGCCGAAAGCAAGCTTGGCGGCCGGAGATTCAGCTTCAGACGGTCTTCTCCCACTTGGACAATTGATCCCAGGAGGATCCTTTTCTTCTTCGCTACCTTGTAAGTCCACTTCTCCACTTGCCAGCCTGCAAAACATATTATAACAATTCTCCCCTTTTCCCCGAAGGATTCAATATTCTAAACATGCCCACATATAGCAGACCATAGTTTATCCTATTTGATATTCCTTCTGTTATATTCTAATAATAGAGGCAACCATAAGTCATGGCAGTCCGTTGATTTGCTAAGCATGTTCTCCACTTTAAGAAATTCTTTCTGCATCAAAAAGAGACTTGACCTACAATTGAGGGATCCTGGACCACTAGCAGGGGCGAAGACTATTTTTAATCTGACCTTTAGAAACTGAAAAGTAAAATATTAAAAATGATGAAAACGGAGATAGACCCATGATGGTGTTTCATAATTGGTAATCAGTGCCAAAATTTCTATATAATTCCAGAAGTAACATTAGTTTATTCTAAAGATGTAATTTCTGACTACTCTACTTGTGGCGGATTCTTAATGTTCATACGACTGACTGTAATTTGCTCCTCAATTTTAATAGATCAAGCATGGGAACAATACTACTCATCTATTTCACACTATCCATGAGCAAGCTCAATGCAGACGACAACGGTCTCAACTGACAATGGAAGAGGCAAACTGCAAGCAAGCAGATGGAATTCAAGACAATAATAGTGTGCGACTAAAAGCCAGGAAAGTACATCTCACGAGTAACCAGCGACTTCCAATTCATCTTTAAAAGGGTCCTTTTTACGTTATTAGAAAGGGACCAAGAATGGTGGTTGAAAACGAGATACAGAGATGAGATATAATATAAAGCTACCGCCTTTCCACACAGACATTGAGAGATGAAGACAAGAATGAAATGCACTATGACAAAGATGAGAATCTTCAGTTTTGAGATGACAGGAGTTCTTTAAAAATTATCTGCTGTACCTTTTCGTGTTCGACTTAATGATCCACTCCAGCTTTTTGTATTCGACTTTTATATCAAAAGCAAAATGAAGAATCGAAAAGGAGCCATGTTTAGTTCCTTTATGCTTCTCCATATGCATACTCAAGTCTATTTAGCTTATATCTTCCACGCCAATGCCAAATGACCCTTTTTGCGGCCCGCAGCTTCTATTAAACTAGGAACGAAAGCAGGCAGGCAGTAGAGCAAAATAATGAGTCGTCCACCAAAGTATGAACACGTCCACAAGCTTTAAATATAGACATTTTCTGGCACAATAGCATTATAGCAAGCTTCAAATTTAAAATAGTTAGGCCAATTTCATATGATTCACATTTTGAGATTACTATTCTTTACCTGTGGTGTTAAAGAGCAACATTCACTGCATCTCTTTTCGTCAAGAAAGCAAGCACCGAAAAAATCTGTATTCAAACTGCAACGGCAAACTGAATATATTCCCAGCACTTGAAGTGGGAAGCAACTAGAAGCTTTTTATATAACCTTTACGGAATTTAACAGTATTGAAGCATCCAAAAGAATTCAACATTCCAGATCAGAACAAGCAAGCCACAAAACATTGCACGGTATTTCATGCTCCCATAATCTCATGTACAGTATGTATAATTTTAAAAAGCAGTAGTCTCAAGCTAAACAAAATCAGATGCATGCATCACAACAGCCTTGCATCAATAATACAGGAGAAACCTATGGTGGGGCTCTAGGGTCCCCTACTGAACTCATTTTCCTAGAGAGTCTCACCAGAAAGATTTTACGACTTGAAAGTTATTCTACATCTAAGTGATGCATATATGCCATCTCCTTTCTATGCACCATACACTTGATTTAGATAGTTGAGCTACCTTTCCGCAGTCAGCATTCCACAAGGATGCTCTGTGCAAATCATTCCAATTCTAAACTAATAGCGTTTTGAAATTCTTGGCATTGCACACTTGTTCATTCGGTCATGATAAAGTCTAAGCACGATTGCTGCTGTTTCTTCAATTGCTTTTCCTGTGACTTCTGCAACCAGGGGAACAAAAAAAGTAAAATATCAGGACAAGGTCAATGAAGCCGAATTAACACCCCTATAATCTCCCATATGAACCCAGCTAATACATTTGGAAATCTGTTGGTACTCACCAATTACTGGCCATATAGGATTTTCTGCAAAAATTTTACCAGCATATTCCAACTCTTCTTTCACATAGTCCATTTCAGAATAGCTGCTCCTTACTGCTTCACCAAATCCCAAGCTTTTTGCTCTTGCTCTTCTTATTGTATGCAGGACAACAGGATTGATAGTCAGACCAAAAACCTTTTCAGGATCCACCTCATAAAGAGAGCTTGGCAAATCAACATTCATTACAATTGGAACATTTGCCACTTTGTATCCCTTCTGTGCTAGATAAATCGAAAGTGGTGTTTTCCCCGTACGAGAAACACCAGCAAGCACAATATCTGCTTTATGCAAGTTTTGGGGTAAAGAGCCATCATCCTGCTTTATGGTGAATTCAATTGCTTCAATCCTTCGAAAATATTCCTCACTGAGGGAATTGCTCCTGCCTGGAGCCCAACGGGGGAGGCCAGAAGGTGAAACGCCTAGATGAGAAGCAATTGCCTCCGTTATTGGGCCCAGTATGTCAGTGGATGGCACACCCCAGAGCTGACACGCTTGGCTTGCAGCTTCTGCCATTGAAGGATCAGCCAGTGTGTAAGCAACCATTGCTCCTTCTTTAGCTGCTTGCTTTATTATATCCATCAACCGCTCCACATCATCAATCTTGTTGACAGTTCTTACCGCAGATCAGTGAGAGCAAGATATCCACGACATAAAATCACTGAATTGAACTATTAAACCAAAAATATTTTCTTGCTTTTTGGCAAGGGACATCATGTTCAAGAAAAGTTCATAGCCAAATTCAAACTCAAGTCTTGAGGTTTTCAAGTGTATTTGGATTGGGTTCTGTTCGGAATCTAATGCAAAATTTTCACTTTTGATCTACTCCCTCTATGATAAATAATTCACTTTTACGAACCCAAGACAGAAAATCTTAAAGTCAAACTCTATCCAATCCCACCTCCATTTTTCCTCCTACGCACATATGTAGGAAAATAGCACGTGGATTTATTTAATTTTCAAAATTGTCCCCATTTCCAAATGAATAAAACTATTATCTTGAATGTAGATAAGAGGGCAGATTTTGCTAATTTCCATGTCAGAAAATATCAAAATTATTTCTAAAGACCTCAAAAATCATTTTAGTAATCTAAGTTTTTTAACAATCCAAAAGTCTCTTTGTCCCCTCAACAACATCTTCCACTACTCGGAAGACATTTTTAACTCCACCTCATGTGGAAAACAGAGGATAAGGATAATTTCTGGTATTAGTTGTCACATCAAACGTCATGAACAAGTTTGATTCCAGCCAGTTCAAAATATCTACAGCCTGATAGATCCTCGTCCACCGAACTAAAAGAATTTAAAAATAGAATAACTTGCATTCTTACGACAAAATTTCTGAAGCACCAGAGAAGTGGTATACTTAAAATACCATAAAAAAGAAAGGAAAGATTTAGCAACATAAAAAGTTAATGGTCTTCCTCTTAATTCCGTCAACTACAGTATTTGTTTATGCACTTATTGAGTTATCATAAGCCGAGACGTAATCTTTCAATGACTAAAATCAGTTGATATTCTACGAATGTTAGCGGGGGCAATACCTCGATATGATTCTAATATAACTCTAGCCTTGGATTCAAAGAAAATCCACCGGAAATTAAAGATTTCCATAGCGCTCAATTAAAGCAGTAAAACTACAAACTTACCCCAGAGAACAAATGGGTGTTTACGGGACAAGCTCGATCGACCAAGCAATGTTCAAACTGTCCTAACGCTGCACCCACGGAATGCTCCGCCGTCCATCCGGTCCCATCGGAAACCATGTAAATGGACTTCCCTATCCCCATTACTTCTGTTTCGTCCATCCCTTTGGTGCTACCAACAGAAAAAACCTCTTCGTCCTCCTCACTATCACTTTCGCTATAGTAGCTTCGATTGACGGAATTGGAGTTGGGGTTTAACTCAGAACTCGTTTTCTGAACCGGGCGCTCTAGTTTCCGGCCCGACCGTATTGCGCGAGCTCTGGACCAGCGGTTTAGCTGAGGACTGGTTTTGATTTTCCGACGCGTCAGCTCGGTTGGAGAAGCAGCCTCGGACTTGGGAGGTGAAGGCTTCGAATTTAGTTCGGAGGTGGAAGCGGTTATCGTTGACGGTGCTGGGATCGGAGGGAGGTTTGAGAGTGAAGTTGTCATAGAAATCATTCTTTTTTTTATTCGTCCTTAAATTTTTGTTAATAGTATTTCGCATTTGGTATAGAAAGTTAGATATAGAATGTATTTATATTTAATATTTTTTTATTATAATAAATTTTTTATAAGAAGAAAAGTAATATTAAATTTTGTTAATAATATATTTGATAAAAAATAAAAATAAAATAAAATAAAATAATTTTTATAATTTGTCATTCTATTTTACTATATTATATAATATGAAAATTATAAATAAAAAATATTTTTTTAGAAAAGATGATTTCAAAAAAAAAAGTAGGAAAGTTTTTCCACACAATCTTTTCAAGAGAAGTAAAAAATTTTTTTAAAAATTCTTTTAACAATTGTACTTTCATATTATAATATTCAATTAAGAAAAAATATAATTTAATAATTGTACTTTTAAAATTATTTTTTATGATTAAATTATATTTTAATATTTAAAATTTTTTATGTTTTAAAAATTTTAGTATGAAATTTATTTAAATAAAATTTTATAGATGAATATTAAATTTATTATTTTTTGTTAAATATAATTTAATTTTTATTGACACAATATACTAGTAGAATATTTAAGTTATTTTTTATGTAATTTCATTCTATTTTATTGAATAATAATTTTATCAAATATAAAAATAAATTATTATTCTGTTCTAACTTTTTCTTTCAAATAATGAAATGAAAAGAATATTCTAAATCTATTTCAGATGAAAAATACTAGGTAGAAATACATTCTATTTTATTTCATTCTATTGTACCCGATGTAATATAAGTTTTCTTAAAGTTTTAGACAAAATTCAATATAAATACAAAATTCAAGACACTATATGACATTAGCACTTTCTTATCGTATCTCAAGTAATAAATGCAATAATAGAAAATCTCTTTGTTTTTCTATTCTGTAATTCTCTTTTCCTCTCTCTACCGATGTATATTGCAAGCGCAACCTATATGGGTTTTCCTAGTTGAAACTGAAAGTCTTCATAATTTTTCTGGATGAATTATTAATCTCCATGAGAAATCATGAGATGACTGGAAATTATCTCATCACTTCTCTTCCAAACTTTTTTTTTAAATTTGTTTTAAAAAATAGGCTGACCTTTTTTGAATTTTTTAAAAAACTAGCCGCATTAGCCCTTGGTCAAGGGGTCGCCCCATGCAACCAAATGGGCTTGACATTGCAGCCTGTTATAGGATGTGGAGCGACATCAAGTGCGCCCCATGGAAGAAAAAGTGAAATTTAAAATTTAAAAAAAAAAGTAATTTTTTTTTTTTGTTTAAAAACCAATCTTAATACACCTTAAAAATTTGTGTCTATTAGATTTAGAAAAACTTGTTATTTCTCAAAAACTTTGGTTGCAAAAAAATCATGTACGAAGTTGAAAAAAAAATATTAGTGATCTCATAAAATAATAGATTATGGTGAATAAAAAGAAGCTTAAAAATAAAAAAGTGGTAATTGATTACAAGTTTCAAAATATAATAATAATAATAATAATAATAATAGCAATACTTTCTGAATAATTATTGATAAATTAGATTGTTTATACATCAATAGAACCGGGTAGAAAAATTGAAAATCCCAGCCATAACAATACTAAACAGCCCCACCGAAAAAAAAAAAAAAGAGAAAACTCTAAACAGAAGGCTCAGTTGCTAAGCCTACAAAAATACTTTTTCATTTTTTTCTTCAGCATATATATATATATATATATATATATATATATATATATATATATATATATATATATATATATACTACAAATATATAGTAATTTTGAGAAATTCTGGAGTTGGGCCGACTTCAGACAAGAAACCTGGGTAGACCTATTTTGTGGCCGAACTTTTTGACATCGTCTTGGACCTGATCTCTGTATTCTTTAAAGCTAAACCTTCTGTAGATTGCAGGCTCAACACAGCTTTGTATTACCGTCTCATAAGGTGGACACATGAAAAATGCAATTGAGAACCTTTCCTTAAGCATATTGGTCATAACCCGATGCTCCACGCTCTTATACACGCCATTGCTCCATGCCTGTAGTCATGCATATGTATATTTGTTATGCATCCGTATCATCTCTTGATCTTCTTAACTACGAGTATTTTGATAATTTCGGGAATCACATTAATTTACCTGGAACAAGTCCCCAATGTTGATGATTAGGGCTTCGGGGTTGGGTTTGACTGCAATCCATTTCCCATCCTTCACTAACTGCAATCCTCCAATCTGATCTTGATGAAGTACGGTGATGAAGTCACTGTCTGTGTGTGGCATCAACCCAAAAACTTGAGGAGAAATGGGACACGGCGGATACCGATTCATCCGAAGGTAGCAAGTGCTTGGCAAACATGTTTCTCTGAAGAAAATCGACTTGTGACCCATTTTTTCTGCCAAAATTTCTGCTAACTTGTGTGCTAAATCAGACATTGTCGTCGCACACTTCTCCATTATTGAGCTGAAGTTGAAGCCAGCAAGGAAGAACATAAATGCCGTGGTCCAAAGAAAGAAATTTTAAAGAGATGCCAATTAATTAGTGTAACCACTGAGGTAGTCAATGAAAGATGCAATTACAGAAGTAATTCTGTGGCAGTAATTGTATGTCCGAAATTGATATTTCACACAAATACCAATAGTTGCTACCATCTTATCTTCCTACACGGTAAGTAGCTAGTACCTCCATTACTTCCGACTTGTAATCATGCTTTTACTTCTGTGATCTCCACTGGGAAAAAATTAATGATGAACAAGGTTGATGTACCTCCAGGGAACAAGTCCTAATACTAGTTTTCTTCCTGTGCTTTTCATCGTCATCGTGTTTGTATTTCCATGTGACAGTTCATTCTCTCTTCGTTCCCTTGATATCAATTATCAAGGACAGTAATATTCCAGAGAGAGAGAGAAAGAACATGCATGTAAAGACACGTAGGATATAGAAAAAAAAAAACAACAGCAAGTACTGCTTCTTTCTTTTCAATAATAGCGAGTACGTAGCTAAGCTACTTGAAGATTTCGTCATCCCCTTCATACTGTCCCAGCAAAAGTACAACCCTCAAGAGACATGTTTATTTGGTACATAGGCAAAAGAATCAAGTTGAAAGGCAGGTTGTTTTAGATATTTACTTTAAATTATCTGCATTAAAGTTTTTTGCACAAACATGTTCCCGGATTTCTCAAAACACACCAACATGGGACGTAAAAGATTTTTCTGAACGTCCTCTATATATATTAGTTCCCCCAGGAGTTTAATTGATTTGGAACGTGAATCAAGCCCCATTTAAGGAATTGATCAAGGCAGCAAGCCAAAAGATTGAAAGGAGCAAGTGTGAAAATTAAACTAAGACCTTATATGGAAAAAAAAAAGAGACATATATATGATATGAATAGCAAGATGTGCAGAGTGCTGGCTAATATGTAGTGAGGTTTGTGGACAATCGGTGGAATTTCGGCAACATTCTGATCCACCTATAGGTGACAAAGCAACAAATGTGTTTCTAGGTTGCTGTTAACTATATAGCCTGATATCCATGCAAATTCATATTATACTATTGAAGAATAATGGGGTTGAAGTATTGCAGAGGCAGGCAAGTTTCTGGAACACTGTACTGCACATTTTTTATGCTACTGCATGTGTTCGATCCTTCGACAATGAAATCTGGAATTCAGTTTGAATATCTTCTGGTTCACCATTAATGTCTTCAAACAACCCCCCCCCCCCCCCTTCTCTTTACCCCCAACCCCCCCGCCCCTTCTCTTTTTCCCCAATCATTCCTGTATTAGTTTAATTCTCTTATATATGGTATTTTAGGCAATATTAAAATTACACGTTGATCTTGTCTCATTAAGACCTAGACACCGAAATTCTATGCCACTTATATGCTTTTGTGTAAATACATTTGAGGTTTTTAAAGTATTCAACTACTGCTCATCATGTATCCTTCACAAGAAATATTACCCACGTAAGCTTGAGCTCAAATAATTTGCAAGCCAACACTTATTCTTACGCCCGCCAATGGGATTCCAGCCTTTCTTCCAGTGGATTTATCCGAAATTCTAATCTTACGTTTACCATTTTCGCAAGACCCCCAAAAGCATCATATCAAGAAGTCATTATTATGGACAATGTTTCAAGTTTGACAAATTAGGAAAGTGGTGAGAAGAGTTGATGGAAAATGTCCATTGGATCAGTACTGGACCAGCCCTAATTTGCTTTCACGTTTAATTACCACATTTTACAGCTTAGTGCGGTAGAACTACTGAAAGACCTGTGGTGCCTATTGGAGAGATGCAACATATAGGACCTACATTATTTTACTCTCTTACACTATATTTGGTTCGAGAGTGAGAGGTGATACCTTTTACTTCTATTTTGTTTGATTTAAATAAAAGAAAAATAAATTTTCAATAACTCCATTTTTAGCGGGGATGATTTTGCTCAAGGAGCTCTTTCCTTTTTAATTTACTTCTTCTCCATATCCCGTTCCAACTAAATAATGTAAATCATTCATTTACCTACTCATTTTACTTCTCCTCCTCTTTGCTCCATCCAACAACTCCAACCAAACAAAGTGTTAATTTCTTAGGTACATGATATGAAAGAAAGGGGTCAAATTTCGCATTACTAAGTTCGACGAGAAATTACATATCTTGTAAGAAAAGTTCGAGAAAACCAAAACGAGACCATAATTAGGCAAGAAATTTATGCCAAGAATTACCTGAGGCTATTGCGATCTCTCTGCAGACTGGTGATGGCATTCAGGGGAACGTGAAAAGCTTCGGACCAAGACAACTGCTTGAGACAAGTGGCTGACGGTGTACCCCAGCGGTAGCTGCCGGCCAAGAAGTTCAAATCCTTGTCATTCATCTTCTCGTGAAATGGCTTCTTGAAGATTTTGACTTGTTCCAACCTCATTCTCTCCAGTATTTCACGGGAAATACCGTGATTCAAAACTTGGAAGAAACCCCATTCTCTGGAGGCTTTTTCTATCTCTTTCTTGCACTGTTCTTTCTCCAGCTCTCCCATGTTTAGCTGGTTAAGATCTATCAACGGTAGCTCGCATTCCTCCACTTCAAAAAGGTCATAGGCACTCTTAGGCCCTGCAGCATCTGCCTGGGTGGTTTTGAAGAGCTTTTTATATGTGTCGTTGAATGGTGGATCAGGTGAGTCTTCCATGCTCATCATGATCAAATGTCCAGTGAATGAAATGGATTCTTAATTCTCTCCTGCTTCTTCTTTCGACTGTTTTATATGTAACACCTTAAACCTAAAAATAAGACTTCTTAGCAAAAGCTAAGCCAGAAAGTTAGAGGGATTTGACAAGAAGCATAACTAAGAACTTTAAAGGACACAAGAAGAAAGATATGCAGCGGATAGCACGAATAGCTAAGCCTAGGACAAGAAACCCGTGTCCAGTAGTGAAATACAGGTGGTTAAACGAGAAAAGGGAGACGATGAAAAAGCATGTTTTGCTATGCTGCTTGTTTGTTCGTCGTCGATGAAAACGTTAGGTTCTGTGTTCATTTTCATGTTTGGGAACTTTGGGGACAAGGATGACTTCTGTCTTTTCTCTGTAGAAGAGTAGGGATGTTCCGTAGGGGACATACGACCTTAATGAAGAACAGGATAAGATTATCATTTAAGAAAAACTAGAGTACAGGACCCAGAGGTCGTAAATGAAGTGACATAGATCTTATTTAACGGGAGAGACATCAAAGGACACATTAGAACTTTGATTTACCTTTTAAATGTAGTGCGCACGTGCATAAATATGTAAATTTATTGAGAAAAAAATTTATCTCATATCAAAAAAATAAATAAGTCAATTTATATTAAAAATAATATAGAATTCTCTACAAATAAAATATTTTTAAGAAACTCCAAGTTTCAATTCGTTTTATGTTACAATTCTACGTCTTACATTCTGATAATTGTGTTTAGCGAAGTTTTAAAAGGTTCTTGTGCTGATTGGCCACAGGACAAGAAATTCAGTCATCAAAGTCAAGGAAAAAATGACGAATACTTTTAGGGGGAAAAAGCTTACCTTGTACCTAGAACTAGAAGTTCTTGGCTAAACGCTGACATCACCGTGTATTAGAAGCCAGAACACGGAGAAGAACGGCACGGCTTCCTTAGCAATATTCTGCACTATCGATCAGAGCCAAGGCCTTCGAATTAAATGTTCAGAGAAAACTTCTGATTCTCCGCAACAGTCAACAACAGACTAGCGGGAGTGCACACGTATATATATACTGATTCGGAGAGCTCTGCCGGGCACTTTATATATATGTTAACTCCCTGGATTACAAAATACAGAGAGGATGAGGAAAGTCGAGATTGCAGAAATATGATTAATTGGTCAACTGATCTGGTCTTCTGCCATCTGGTGAGTTCAGGGCATTATCAGATCCAGCAGGTGACTAAACAATGAATAATACTCCATTAGACTTTGCATGGCAATGCACAGAGACGGCTGTATAGTCTACGTAATACCTCTTCGCAGGAATTCGAACGCGTGCTGCAGGCTAGAAGTAAAAGGATAGGACAAAAGGAGCAGAAGAAGTTTCTAACTAATCAAGATAGTAACAAACACAAATGCAGGAAAAAGATTTTCAAAGTTGTTAAGATAATGTAAGTACATGCATATATAGAAGAGGAAATGTAATAACTTGGCTGTAATGTTTGTTGTTACACTCAGAAATTAGGAAGAGAAATCAGGTCGCGAGAGGCGTCGTGAGTGGGGGAAAGTGGGTGTGTGGAGTCCAGAAGGATTGGAGGATGGCTAGCTTTATATAGAGGAGGAGGAGAAGATGGTGGAACTCGGCAGACACTGCACCACTCTAGAGCCGTTGAGGATTTCTCAATCATTACCAGTACAGTATTAAGGGGATTACAAGTTTATGTTTAGCAAGAAGAACACGCGTCTCATTGCATAATCAGAGAAAATATCTTCTAAATAACCTTTAATGGCGGAATTAGGTCATTGCCGTTTTAAGCGAGTATTATTGAGATGTGGACAATTCATGGAATGCAGTAACCACATCATGTAAGTGAAGATGCTGTAATACACTTCTTACTACCTTAAGTCTATATTTGCTGAATGTATGTGCCTGAACGTGTAGAAGTCGTATACCCAGCTCTAGCTTTTAGCACTGTTACGGGCTACCAGATGAATCAAGGTTTCGATTTCCCCAGAAAGTCATCAGATATATATATATGACCCTCCCTAAACTCGAAGATATCACGAGTAACATCTTCTCCACCGTACTCTGTCTAGCCTCTTGAAGTTCTGGTCTGTAACTTGAAGGTAAATCCGACAATATTTATAAAGATTTTCCTGAAAATTTGAATATTTTTCTAAGGAATAAAATGATTTTAGAGAACTTTAGGACGCCTCTGTTGGCAACCTATTTTTATGAACTGAATAAGGGGATAAGATTTACTACTGTATTTTGCTCTAATTTCTGTGCTGAGAATGAGACTAGGTGATGTAAACTCAAAATCATGGCCATCAATCAAATGGTGCATATGTTTCCAGGTTTATCAAAATATCACAACACAAAGCCAACATCTTGCGCAGAACCCAATCCATTACTTCTCATTTGGCTCTCATTCTTCCAAGTCTTGCCTTTCCTTATCTCTCCGTCTTCCTCCTCTGAATCTCAAGAAACTGAGACAGGGCACATGATTATTACCGACCCATATCTGAAATTAGTGTTGGCATCTAGCAGCCCATGTCGGCACTGAGATTGTACACGCGGCACAACTGCGTGCAAAAGAACTAGTCCCCCAATTCAACTTTTGGAATTAGATGTGTAAGAGGAGGAGAATTCAAGGGCGAGCACGTGCTTTGCTTACATGACCAAGGACACTGTTTAATAAATTTAGGGTACCATACGTTTCAGTGCTCATTACTGCACTCTACAATATGATTTTTTTTCTTTCGACTTCCCATTTGATGCATCAATTATAGAGACACAAGATTCGGCTCAGATGGCGTGCTTTCAATTTCGCCATGAGTCTGCCTCTGTTTTCTAAGGGCTTTACATTTTGTGTCTCTCGGATTAGTAGTAGTACTATTAAGGTATACTTAAATAATAACTCATTACGAATTTTAATATAAATTTTTTATTTAAAATTTTATTTTTTTATTACAAATAATTTCTTTTCTCGAAATTTAAAATAAAAAATTTTAAATCAAAACACTATCTAATTCTAATTTTAACGTGTGATTATATAGAGTTTGGTTTTGAAATTTTTATTTTAAATTTTATAAAAATTGAATTTTTTGTAAAAAAAAGATGTATATTATATATTTGAAATTTTGGGTTGAATTTAAAAAAACAAACCTGGACAAGCTCACCCTTAGAGTCTGGTTTAACTAACGCAACTACAAATCCCATCAAAAGTCGTGAAACGTCTATAGTATAGATGCTGTATTGGTTTGCACTTGGATATGGGAATTGGCCAATTGGGTACTGCGTGGGTTGGGTGCGGTTTCTTTACTTGAGACAAGAACTCTTTGGGTTGTCGAAGCATCCAGCCCTATCATGTTCTTAGAATGTAGTAGTAGTAGGTGTTTGGGGTCTAGGACCATATACAACTCCGCGGAAAGCAGAGACTTGGAATGCATAACCGTGGACAATCACTAACCAACCAAATCTTCGCAGTACTAATTTCCATTGATATCTGTATCTCAGCAGGTCGCAGATAAGCAGATGTACTGTCAGTACAACAATTGTTTCTGGTGGTGTCTTAAGGTGTAATGTGGACCTATACCACCTATCCGAGAAATGTCATCTCCGCCTACGGAGAATATAGTAGATTTTTTCTTTTTGAAAGTGTGTGATTCATAGTTGAAAACATCGGTTTATCATATCAAATTCTGACAATTTTATAATAATAATAATTAGGTGAGGAGGATCAAGAAAAAGTTTGTCAAGAACCCGGGGACCTGTTGACAACTAAAATTGGCAAGAAATGTTCTCTTGAGTTAGACCTACAAAAGGTTTTCAATTCTTTTTTTTTTTTCCAGAGATGAAAAAAGATTTCACTAAACCAAAAAGTTTGTCTAAACGGCAAAAAGTATAATGCAAAATAAGCAGCGAAAGAGAGATCATACCTGGTTAGAATATAGAAAAAAAAAAAAACACAATGGAACTCTCTAGCCAAAATATGGCCTATGCCCGAGAGGTCAGTTTCTGCGATCCCCAAACACGGTTCACATTGTCTTGAAAGGATAATTACTTATGTTTGATCCCCTTTCTCTCACACGCCATAAATCTGTGGAGTGTCCAGTGAAAGCATTGTAACAGCGATAATGCAATAAGAGAGACCTAGGCTTATGAGCTATGATATGATTGCTATAGGTGAGAGTCATATTAGGGAAACAGAAGCACATTCCAGAACAAACATAATGACAAATTAAAGATCAAATTAATTTCCTTGTGTACACACGTAAATTGTTAATATCACGTACGTACGAGTATTTTATAAATGTTCAAAAAATAAGACACCATCACAACAATAAGTAAATCGGTTGTTTTTCCCCCTTAAATTATTACTAAAAGTATTATCATTATTTTTAAAATATAAAAATTTTTTTAATTTTTTAAAAAACATTTAATATTTTTATAAATTTTAAATATTAATTTTTATTATATCTATATTTTAAAATAAATAAAGTATTTTGCATAAGTCACAGAAGCCGCATCAAGTCCCACGATCCCCGCCCTCAACTCCAAGGAGGCGTCGGCTGCTGTTGCTGCCCGACGATGATGGAAGGCGGAGATTACGAGATGAAGTTAGAGACGGAAGGTGTTCTGGTGTCCAAAGCTTACTCCTGTAGGACGTTTTGGCATGCAAGATTATTCTGAAGAAAATTCAGAATAAACGGAGAAGAGGAAAATAGACTAAATGCCTGTGAAATTGTCCTTTCAAAAAGGGTTCAGGTGGAATGACTTTGGAGGCCGACTTCCGTCGTGACTGTACAAATAGGTCAATTTCCGTGACTCGTAAAAAATTTACGTATACTAAAAAAATTAGCAAAACGAAAAAGTTTATGTGTGATTATAGTCATTTTTTCTAATGGTATACTTCAACTTGAAAATATATAGTAAAGCATCTTGTGACGGAAGCTTCCGGTTAGCCTCTTGTTTGGAAAGCTGTACATCCAATTTTGGATTCGGGCATCTTGCAGAAATCTAATTTTCTTGACTTTTGATTTGGCCCGGTATGTTTGGAATTTATATGATGAAGCTAATTACATCTTGTTGATATGAATTTTTCCTGAATTGGAAAAAGGGCAAAGAAAACAATATATGAAAACATTTGCTGTAGTACAATAGCAATGGCCACTAAAAATGTCCAGTCTCATCAAGCAAAAATTAATGTTTTGGTGTCACGATCATCAAAGTAGTAATAGAATAATTACAATAACGGAGGTTATATTTTTTATTGAACTTTTTTCAAAAATTTAGTGTGATTTTTTTTTTCATTCTGTCTTCTTTTTTATAAATAATTTATTATCATAAATTTAGAACATAAATTCTTAAACTAAAACTCTATCATATCTCACTCTAAATTCCTTATTTATCAAAAAAAAAAAACAATTTCTAATTTCCTTTTATACTATCTGCCATATATATATGTATATACTTCCGCAGCATTCTTCCTTTCTTATAATTAACAAGTTTTTTAAACTCAAAAAAAAAAATCATATGTCAGTCAAACTTGAAAATACTATATCAACTATTGACTTTTCATACCACAATCATCTATAAGAAATAAAAAGGACAGATTTTTATCACAAAAGAAGAGGGAATGAAAAAATTAAGGAACTACTTACCGTCTAACCTCCGCCTTTTTCTGTACTTGTTAATAGAGATGAAGTTTTGAAGTTGAAGTGCTTCTGCGGCTTGGCATGCCGGAATACCACTTTCCTTCTCTTCATTCCTTCCTCGAATTAAAATATAACATTGGGCCATTTTTCTCCTTTGCCGACGTATGGCACCCCAACTTCGCATCAATTTTTGTTTCCCGCATCATTTTCCGTGTCTCCTTTATCAGCCATGGACCCTACCTGTCCAAGTAAAGTCCAACATTGACAATAGTGCTTAAATTTTTATTCGCAAACTTTTTAGATACTAAACCAACAAATCTAATAGATACGTATTTTTCGGGGAACAAAAAAAAAATCAATATGGTGTACAAAAAATTATCAAATATTTTGCTCGCTTTTGATAACTTTTTAGAGGAATTTCCAGAATTTAGATGCATTAATGTTATAATTATGGAGAAATCTTCGGAGAAATCTCTCTATAATTATAATTTAGATGCGTGAATGTTATATTCTGGAAAATCTTTGAATTTGAACTTGATCTAGTCCTCACTCAAATTTTTAATTTTCTTCAAAGTAATTTTTAATATTATTAATATCTATATTTTTTAAAATTATTATTTAAAAAAATATTGAAGTTAAAATTTTTTTTATTGTAATCGCAAAAATATGACAAATACGATATCGATAAAATTATTGTATATTTATTTATCTTATTAATATATTAATATTAATATATTTTATCTTGTAAAATATTATTTATTATTATGATTGAAGAGTTTAAGAATTATTTTAATGGTAATATTTTTAATTATTTTAATATTAATAGATAACTTTTTATTTTAAAAAGAAAGAAAAGAATGTTATAATTATGATTTTGCTTGGCGGATGCTTTCAATTGAAAATCATTTTAATAATTGTATTTTGTCCTCTCGAAATAAAAACAAATGACGAATATTGATTCAATCTTGCAGGCTGACAAAATATGTAAATCTAATAATTGCACCATAGAACTCTAATCATTCTGGGAGGAGAAATGATCATCACGAATCGAGTCCATCGAAAAAGACCTCTAGGCCCCAGCAGCAACTGCAAGCCAATTCAGCCTTAACTCATGCCCACGAATTGAATATGAAATTAGTCAACATTGTGATCATCTATTAGCCGAGGAGGAAAAGATAATGTGATTAAGAGATAAGTCTAGATGCATTACACACATCATGAAAGATTAAAGGCAAGGCAAGGCAAGGGGCTGTACCAAGATTCAGTATTATCACCGTGAGCCAAATTTATTACGTAATTTATTATTCTTTAGTATAATGCCAAAGAAAAGAATATAATTATACTCAGTGCTTCATTAGCATAAAATAATATTTGAGTACTCAATTATAATTTAAAAGATTAAGAAACTTAATTTTTAATAAAAAAATCAGAAAGATGTAGTAATGAAAAGAAAACTCGTAAAAAACTGGACCCTGTAATGATAAGCGACGAATGAATGAATTTGGATTGTCTATTAAAATAATAATAATAATAATAATAATTTGGGTTGTCCACACTTGTAAAATGGACCGACCTGAATTCGGTTGGCCCAAAGGGGTGGGCTGCGGCAGGAAAGGACCCGGGAGGAGTAGGGGCAGGGAGACACCTCGCGTCACAAGTCAGCTTCTTATCAATTTGGCGGTCAATCATTAGGATGCTGAAGATCGATCTTTTCAAAATTTTTCCTGAAAACAATAGCAAGCCGACGTGGCTTTCCAAATATCAGGAAGATGCCCTCCCTGCCTGCCTCCACCTGCATTATGATCCTATGAATTTTCCGCATTAAGGTAAAATCATAGACCGAGCCAGTCAATTTTGACCTTTTTTCTTTGTTTGGAGAGGGACGGCTTGGGCCGGGGGACTTAAATAGAATCCGTAATCAATTTTGCTACTTGGGAGGGACAGAGAACGGCGGGCCAAAGTCAGTCGATTGACATTACGTTTTTTTAGTATTTTAGAAAGATTTTTTATTTTCAAATTTTGATTTAAGAATTTAAAAAATTTATACATTTAAATAATTATTTATAATATAATTAAATAATTATTTAAAAAATACTAATGGTTAGAGCTACAAAAACTTCACAAATATTCAATATGTTTCTTTTTTAAAAAATATATATAATTGAATATTTATTTTTTATTTAAAATTTTATTAATTATTTTTAAATTTAAAATAAGTAAATTCCATTAATATAAGAGTCATACTACTAACCTCTTCTACTCTATTGATTTTAAGAGATTTAAGTTCTACTAATATGCGCACCATATCGTTAACTTATTTAATTAATAAGTACTAGCGTAAAAGTCCGTGCTATGCACAGATATTAAATTTTTTATTTCTAATTATAATTATTGAAATATATTTAATAAAAATTTAACAACTAATTGAATTATAAATTTAATAAAACTTTTTTTAATTACATAGCCAATAAACTATGAGATAAATTTATGTGTTTAATAGAAAAAAATCCACTTAGGAGTAATCGTGGGTAACAATAGAAATAAGTCGTAAATGTCCTCCAAAAATATTATCACTCTTTTATAAAGTACATTATCAATATCGAGACATTTTTTATAAGATTTTAGTAGATCTTACCGAATTATTATAGTCCACATATTCAACCCATAAACATGCATGGCTCGTAATTTTATCACAAAAAGGGATTATTGATTCTTATTAAAAAAAGAAAAAAAAATGGATGATTATTGAATGCGAAAATTTAGATGTAGAGCACCATATAGATCGTTGATAAAAGAAATTGATAGTTATGTGGTAAAACAAAAATGGAATGAAGATGATTATATATACTATTTTTTGGTAAAATATCATATCCATTTTATAATTTATAATTTTTAATATCTTATCAAGTTATAATTTGAAATATTTCAAAATGAAAAGACTAAAAATAAATGTTGAGTTTTACAAAGAAAACAAATCAGAAGCACATTCAAAGGCTCAGATCTAATTGAATTTATATTAAGGATTTTATTTTTTATTTTTTAAAAAATAAGCACTAACTAATGGTATCTCTTGAAACCAATTAAGAGGTTAAACAATAATGAAGTTCAAAAGTTTGGAACCAATTGAATTCAGATTAAGGATTTTTTTCGAAAAAAAAAATACTAACTAATGAAACCAATTAAGAGGTTAAACAATAATGAAGTATGTTTGATGACAAAAAAATATTAATAGAAAATTGAGAAATCATCTCTTAAATTTCTTAAATATTTTTTAATTTTTTTTTACAGATAATTTGATAATTGTATCATACAATAAAAATGAAAACTTATCATACTATGATTTGATGGACATGTAAGGACACTCCAAAACTGAAATTATTTAACTCAAAAGTTAAATAAATTTTTCCTTGTGTGCCCTTGTAGAAAACAGAGAAATTAAAATCATCAACTCTAGTAATTCTTCCTTCTAACCTTGCGTTCTCCTAGCTAACTTGCCCTTATGTTCTCTCATGGTTCTCACGTTCCTACATTTGATATAAAAATCCAAACACAAATGTATCCGAAGTAATATAGGTTTACTTATAAAAAAACTTAAACATTACATTAGAATCAAACTTGGTGGAAATAAATGGAGTACTATATTTATCAAATTTTTCCTTTTAGACAACATAGATTAAGAAACAATTATGGGATTGATATTGTAGAATAAAAAGTGTTTTTTATTTTTCATATTGGCTTATCCTGTAAAGCCATGATTTAATTTCTTTGACTTGGAAATTCTGCAGAGTAATTTCCTGAAATAATCAAATTTAAAATATTCTTCTTATCATTGAAGTATTTTAAGTTATTTTTCTGGAGATTAAAGGAAAGAAATCTTTGTATGGGAACCTATATTTTAAGTTATTTTCTTGGAGATTAAAGGAAATAAATCTTTGTATGGGAATCTCGGATCATCTATTCCAATTCATATCTACGTATACGAAGCTTAAACTCTCACAAAAAAAAAAAGATAAAAATGAAGAAGACAAATTCATTATTTTCTATAACATGGTTCAAAACTGTACCTCTTGTTATCGTACATTTTTGTCTATCAGAGAAGCTAATCTATATTACGTGTAAGATTTTCCAAAGGCCTTAAATTTGCAAATAGAAGTAAGTGTGAGATTATGTTATATCCTCATAAAATCGTTCTCACATATCATCGAAGGAAAAGAAAAAAATCAAATAAAAATTATGTCAAACAAACAAAAATATCAAAAAACATATATATGAAGAGAAGAATAAAATAATGTGCAAAAGAGAATGATGATGATGTGCACTATTTGTAGAAGAAATAGACGACATTAGCAGTTTAGATTTAATGAATTTAGTTTAAATTAAGAAATTTGGTTAAAACAAAAATTATAAATATAAAAATTATGTTGGTTGACAAAAAGTTTTACTTTTTCCAAAATAACTGAATATATATAATTTAATTTTTTAAAAAAATATATAAAATTCAAAATTCAAGTTAATATATAAGTAGTTTAAAATGATCCAAACCAATTTAAATTTTTTTAAGTAAATTAAATAATTAAAGTTTCTACTTTTACAAAATAACCTAACATACGGAATTCAATTTCATCAAAAAAATATGGAATTTAAAATTTAAGTTAATATATAAGTAGTTTAAAATTATTTTAATAGATTGAAAATAGTTCTAACCAATCAAAAATTTTAAAATAATAATTAAAGTCTCATACTTTTATAACGTAACTTAATATACAAAATTTAAATTTAAAATTAATGTATAAGTTAGTTTAAAGTTACTTTAATAAATACAAAATTATCATAACCAATCAAATTTTGAAGACTAATTAAAAAAGCAAAAATTATAAGAAATTAGAATAATTAAAAATTCAAGTTAATATATAAGTAGTTTAAAATTATTTTAATAAATTAAAAATAGTTTTAACCAATCAAAAATTTTAAAATAATAATTAAAGTCTCATATTTTTACAAAGTAACTTAATATACAAAATTTTAAAATAAAATTAATGTATAAGTTAGTTTAAAGTTATTTTAATAGATTGAAAATGATCATATCCAATTAAAATTTAAATATTAATTAAAAAAATTATAAGAAATTAGAATAATTTAAAATTCAAGCTGATATATAAGAAATTTAAAATTATTTCAAAAAGATTGAAAATTGTTCTAACCGATCAAAAAATTTTGAAGTAATAATTAAAGTTTCATACTTTTATATAGTAATTTAATATATAGAATTCTAAATTAAAATTAATGTATAAGTTAGTTTTAAATATTTTTAATATATTAAAAATGATCATAACCAATTCAAAATTCAAGTTAATATATATGTAGTTTAAAATTATTTTAATATATTAAAAATAATTCTAACTAATCAAAAAATTTTAAAGCAACAATTAAGGTCTCATAATTTTACGAATTCAAAATTAAATTAATGTATAAGTTAGTTTAAAATTATTTTAATAGATTGAAAATAATTCAAACTAATAAAAAAATTTTAAAGTAGTAATTAAAGTTTCCTACTTTCATAAAGTAACTTAATGTACATACTTTAAAATTAAAATTAAATATATAAATTAGTTTAAAGTTATCTTAATAGATTGAAAATGATCACAACTAATTAATTTTTTTAAAAAATAATTAAAAAAGTAAAAATGCTAATAATTTGAGATGAGAGGTTTGTAACTATAAGAAAGAAAGTGTTACATTTTTTATTATATATATATATATACAAAATTTAAAAATTAAAATTAATATATAAGTTAAGAATTTAACTTTAATAAATTTAGTTAAAATTAAGAGATTGGATAAACAAAAATAATAAAGATGAGTAGTTTAAAGTTATCATAATAGATTAAAAATAATCTTAACCAATCAAATTTTTGAAGACTAATTAAAAAAATAAAAACTTTAAAAAATAAAAATGAGAGTTTTGGAGTGATATGAAAGAAAGGATTACATTTATATAATATATATATATATATATATATAAGATATGTAGATATTATAGTAATTTTTTCTATAGAAAAGAATTGGCTATGCCCTCCCATTTACCGCCCTAACGCAAAACACATCGGAGTCGAAATGACAACAAAAACTTGACTTTTAGCAACACGGAGAGCTAACGTATTAATAGTACACAAAACAGTTTCGAACCATTCCATTGGAAGAGAATCCCCTCTTAATTGGAACTTAGACAAGGAGAGTGTCTTAAAAGTAATAAATTTGTACATATTCTGAAAACATGAACAATAGGCTGTCCTCGCTTGTAGTGCTGTCAAACGGTCCGGCCCGAGCGGGCTGGCCGTGAAAACGGGTCAAAACGGACCGGCCCGTTTGGCCCGCGGGTTGGGAACCCCCAGCCCGTGACAACTAGCTCGCGGGTTAAACGGGTTAGCCTGCGGGCTAATCAAAACGATATCGTTTTGAGGAAAAAATATCAAAACGATGTCGTTTTGAAAAATATATATATTTTAAATTTTTTAAAAACTCAAAACGGCGTCGTTTTTTAGTAAAAAAATAAAAAGAAAAAATGAGCTGACCCGCATCTGGCCCGCTCTGGCCCGCGCTGACCCCGCGGGCTAAACGAACAGGGCCAAAAAAACCGTGATTAAACAAGTCTAAATATACCTAATCCAAATCCGTCAAAAAGGGCCAACCCGAGGGCTGAAACCCGTTTTGACAGCACTACTCGCTTGATGCCAATTTGTTGACTCTATAAAAGGTTTTATTGGTCAAAAGAAACATAGAATCTTCGTCCCCATATTAGATTTTTAGAAGAAATTGAGAACAAAATATTATCAAAGATTTTTTTGCTTCCTAATGTATGATAATCATTTAGTCATACATCAAATCGATCATTTTTAACCAATCATTACAAGATAATGATCGTACACCTCAGTAATTGCTTATAAATTTTTTTTATACAATTTGTATATAAATTTTTGATTGTACGTCTTGCTTATCAATTATTAATCGATCATTTCAGAAGAATGTAAAACTAATACCTGTACATGATCTCATAAAGTTCTTAATTTAGAGAAAAATAAAATGGACATGCTAAGGGGTGTCTGTAAGTTGGCGGCTCCCTTATGGTTCTCACTTCTCAATGGTGGTAGAAGCGAAAAGGTCATATAGAGCCAGCCAGACTCGTACTCAGCCGCCGACTTACCAGCTGATACAAGTTATCCAACTTGCCAAACGATCCAATAACTGTCAATTGAACACTAGCCATTAAAAA
This sequence comes from Rauvolfia tetraphylla, assembly GCA_030512225.1. Classification (NCBI taxonomy): domain Eukaryota; kingdom Viridiplantae; phylum Streptophyta; class Magnoliopsida; order Gentianales; family Apocynaceae; genus Rauvolfia; species Rauvolfia tetraphylla. The sequence goes on along the minus strand of JAJQKT010000076.1, from coordinate 1,312,092 downwards.
AAAACAAAACAAAACAAAAAGTCACATTCATCGAACCGCCTCCAACTTTCAAACGATGTAATTGGATAGAGTTTAATTTTTAAATTTTTTGTCTTAAATTTCAAAAAAAAAAAATTTTTGTGAGAGAAAAAATGAGATGTGAAATGAGAAATTTATATTGAATTTCGGGTGAAACTCAATCCAAATAGACCCAGAATATCTTATGCCACCTTCATTCTTTTAATTGCTTCAGTTTCTAGTTATTCCGTATTACTCGAATCATTAACTCTGCCAGCAAGTGAATACGGCACTGCGCCTTATAATCGCCTTTGCCTGTGAGGATATTTATTTATTTTTTGTTAATGTTAGAAAAATAAATTAAAAACAACTAATTATGTCTAATTTTCTATTTTGTTAATTTTTTTTGGTTTAAAAGTACTTGAATTTATTTTGAATTGCACTTGCAAAATCTAATTCTTACCTGAAGAATGCACATAACGCTACACGTTAGAATCAAATTTATGACATTTGCATTAGTATTGACAATTCCTTTATTAACTGCATTAAACTGCAAGTATGAAATTTCTTGCACAGTAAAGGAGAAAAAAGTAGGAAATTCCTTCCCCCACACCCATATGAAAGGAAAGAGAGGGTAGAATAGTAATTTCGAAACATTTAACCCAGTAGCTACACCAGGGATGCTTGGAGGAGAGACCTTTGAGACGATGCTCATGGTGCCACCACGACCGGCTGCGATCCCATGGTGCGCACTCGCGGCAGTTCTTACGGTTTTCCTTCTGATCCAGCCGTCGATCTCCATCTACTGCGACGAGGACGACTGCTATGATCTCCTCGGGTAGTTCTTACACTCCCTACCTATGTTTCTCTCTTCTGCTGCGTTGTCATTTTACTTACTTCACCTCTCCAATTGCTAGGGTTTCTCAAACTGCCAATGCCTCTGAAATCAAGAAGGCATACTATAAACTTTCGCTTAAATAGTAAGCTTTTCTCTCCCTGCTATGTATGCAAGTGCGTTTTTCCATTTAAGTTTGAATTAATTTAATTTTCTTTCATGTTTAGTCATCCGGATAAAAATCCTGATCCAGAATCTAGGAAGATTTTTGTGAAAATTGCCAATGCTTATGAGGTAATTGGTTGCCAAATTTTTTTCCCTACCGGTTGATTAAATTTGGTTATACCCTTTTCATTATAATAGTTCAGTCAATTATGTATAGTGCTCAGTTCTTTTCTTCTTGAATGATAATCTTTGATGACTGTTAATGTGTCTTACATGATAGAAAAAGCAGCACAGAATTAAATAATATTAAAAAAATGCTGATAGTAACTTATGGTACATTGTATACACAGTAGCTGATGCTATCTAGATATATGCTGGAGAGATTTCCAGCTGTTTATGATCCACTGGTAGTTGTTATAATCAAATTAACTCGCTAGTTGTAGTGGAGGGAAGAATTTTATTTTAGTTAGCAATTTGAATTTCTTTGATATGCAACTTCTTGCTGTACAAGTTCATAAAGGAAAATTTATCAGTATACAAATTTTCATCTTTTCCTGCATTTGAATGTCTTATTACATGTTTTGCAAAATGAGTTAGTTTTACTGTATAAAAGCAACTAAGGTATCATTACAAATATTTAAAATGGCTTCTGGTTAACACGCAGATATTGAAAGATGAAGCCACTAGGGAGCAATATGATTATGCAATTGCACATCCAGAGGAGGTTAGTTATGCTTTTGTCAATCCTTTTTTGCATAGTAGCATATTGGACATGTGAATTGTGGCATCTCTTACATTAGATTCTTACATTTTTTGCAAAATTGGTGTGATGAGCTAAAAGGGTTAAGGTTTTTTTTACCCTCTTTTGTGTGTGTGCGTGTGCCGGGGGGGGGGGGGGGAGAGGGCGGGGAGGTGGTGCAATAAGAATGTATGTTCCACTTCTTCTGGAACTATTTTAACGGAAGGTGCACAATATATGGGATCATCATATCAGTTATTCACACTTAAGGGTGCAGTATGTGGGGTCATTTTCCCTTTTAGGATAAAAGCTATCTAAATTGTTTGTACCACCTTATCCAGATGGTAAAAGAATCTCTTCCACAAAATTCCTTACAAAGTGATGGAGATGATATTTGAAATTGGGAATTCTAGCTACAATGAAGTTTTAAGACTCGTTAATATAGTCTACTGCTTAATTTAAAATTTGAATGATTACTATAAGTGCTACTGCATTCTTTTGTTTTCCAGTTGTCATTTTTTCATAAATGAAATGGCCTTTTGCATATATCTACGACATCCTTGCAACAGTTGGCCTCCCTTCCTGTTGAATTTTGAATTGTCAGTTAAGGCAAGATAATGAGGACATCATCTAATGGATATTCACCAGTTCATCTTAAAGGAGATGCAATTATTTGCTTTAATTTATTTGTTCCAATGGTGGATGAAGGTAGAGGGGCGTGTGTGTGTGTGTGGGGGGGGTTATGGGGTATCTCTTGAGATATTTATTCAACTCTTTGTTTCTTTTTGTATCTTGTGTCTTGCTTCTATCCTCATCTTAAAAGATGGGTTGTTTATGTTCTTTATCATGTGGCATCATGCTTCATCTTAAGTGTATTATTTACTGGTTGCATTACTGTATGATACACACACACACACACACACTTTCTCTCTCTCTCTCTCTATCTCCAGTTATTCTATTCACATTATCTTGAAATAACATAACTTCTTATTCCTCTTTTATTAGGTATTCTATAATACAGCTAGGTACTACCGTGCCTACTATGGTCATAAAACAGTAAGAATATTTTGTGTTCTTAGTCCTTAATTTATTTTAACTTCCAGACTAGAAAATTTAAGCTCCTGTGACAGCAAAGATAAATGTTTTTATATACGGTTACTAATTGTTAGTTTTATCATATGCCAGGATCCGCGTGCTGTTCTTGTGGGTCTTCTTCTGGTGCTTTCTGCATTTCAGTATTTGAACCAGTGGACAAGGTATAAGCAGGTAATGGATTGTTAATTTTTGTTTTCCCCGTTGAAGTTCTTAACTCACAGATAAAAAAGACCAAAGTTTGAACTCTGACGTAATAGAAAAAGGGACTATTCTTGCAGGTTCTACATGTTGAATTTAAATGCATTTCTGTTTCTTTTTCTTTCAATTTCGGTCACTTTTACCTTTCAAGAGGTACTTCTGTGTTATGCTGAAAGTTCACTTGTCGGAACTGTGAGGATCAGCATTCCAATGAATAAGGCATCTACTGAAGGATAACTGCTGTCCGACCCAGTAATACACCAGGACATTCCATTCTGAACAGCATGTACTTTTTCTAAGAAAAATATTCCTTCTTTCCCATCTTACAGATTCATCTGATTGACTCCTCATTTCAGGCTCTTGAAATGGTTAAGAGAACGCCAGCTTACAAGAATAAGCTAAAGGCATTGCAATTTGAACGCACTGGGGGAGTGACAAATAGAAAGAAGAGCAACAAACAGACAAACAAGTATGAGTATATCCAAATAAGCACATGTTTTATTCCGAGATAAAGATCAGTTAATTTGGTGTTTGGCTTATTATAATTATGCTCCATTTATTTACATTTACTTGTATCAGAAAATAAAGTCTATGCTTTTCTCTCTGCTGAGACCATGTCCATCTTGTAGTTATTTTACTTGACCTCATGTATGTGAAAATGAGTGTAGTTTCCTTTCTTTAACAGGAAGGTGGAAGAAGAACTCGGGAAGGAGCTTGAACTCCAGATAAAAGGAGCTGAAATACCATCTCTTTGGGCACTCCTTGGTGTTCGTTTCATTCTTCTTCCTTATACTATTGGAAAGGTCAGTTGATTTGGATATTTGAAACTTTAACAGTGATGACATGACACAATGGCTTAAGCATTTTGCATATTATTGGTTTATTGATTTACTCTGTCTGGATGATAGAATCAAGTTATATGCGGGAAGAAGTGCTAATAAGTTATGTGTTAACAGCTATTTTTGTGGTATGGGGGTTGGTTTTGGAGATACAAGGTCAAACAAGCTCCATACTCATGGGAAGATGCCTCTTTCTTGACTCGACGATCCCTAGGCGTGCCTTCTGACTCATGGCAATATATTGGTAACTGCGATTGCATTTTACTCTCTTTTAAAATATTGGTCTTTTACACATTGTTGGAGGCAACTGTGACTGATTCTTTTAGATGATTCAAAGCTGAATATTTACTTTTTCCATGTTGATTAATCTCCGCAATGCTGCCCTTTGGGTAAGGGCATTCAGTATATTATTGCTTATAAACCGAAGAAGAAAACCAAACACGCAAATAATGAAATGGTTGATGGTTGATATACAGTGCATGAGTGTTTACTGAAAAGACATCTGATTGATTCTATTTTGTTCTCTTATATAATACTTTTTGCAGACGAATCAACAAAAGAAGAACTCATTCAGAGACGTCTATGGGAAAAATCCAACTTGGAGAGCTACCTGGCAGAGATGCGGAAAGAATCAAAGCGCAGAAGATAGCATAAGTCAGAAAATATAACTGCAGGAAGCAGTCATTGCTCACTTTTCATTCTGACCTCTATAGGATGATTTTCATTTCTAAGAAGAATTTGGAAACATATGATACGCGAAGCACCAAAAGCAGCACACATAAAAGTTAAAAAATGCAGAGAAGAATTCATTTTGCAGCAATCGCAGTGCAATTCGAGGATTTGACATATTCTCTTATAGGACTAGTTAATTAATTAGGGGAGGCTTAAGAAGTTTTATGGTGTCACAGAATTGTAGCCCACGTATTATGATAATTACATCGGCAAGAACCTTCTTCTGGTGAGTATAAATATATTACAACAACGATCTATTTGCGTATGTGTTGGGGCTAGTGAAGCGTCGTCAGATAAAAGAAACGATGCCTAGAAGTAGGCTTTTGTCAACACGTTCAAGCCTCCATATGAATGGCTAATTAGGACCTAATTCGATTTTCAATTCCTTTTCTTTAGGTGAAAAAAAAAACTTTTCTTTGGGTAATGTATCAAAATGCCCATGCCAAAACATTAATGAACGAAAGCACAGACCAGAAGAGGGGCCAAATTTCCCTAACAACAACCAAAACGAAACCTGCCGATACACTGCTTCTTGGTGAAACCAAAGGCAATAGCGGTAGAAGCACACGCTATGTACGGGCTGTTGTCGAAGTCCGGGGCGCCAAGTTGGCAGCAGAGTACTCACCTGAGCTCTCTTAAACCCACTAACACAAACGCAAAACCACCTTTTCTCCTCCGTCCGCCTCTGACGTCTCCTCCTGTTCACCCTCTCGCAACCCAGTGAAACTATCATAACTGACTCTGTTTCTATCACCTCTCAGAAGTAATTGGCGTCTCCAAAACTTCTATCTCTCGTCTTCGAAATCTGAAACTCTCCTTTTGTTTCTCCCACATGCTCTTTACCTTCAACTCATCGATGAAAGCCACCGCCTCGCCCCAGGTTTCTCTTTCCCTTTGCTTGGGCACCCACGAAGATTACTCTCAATGTTGACCTCAATTCTTTTGTTTTTTGGGCCAAGGGTGAATAACTTGTAAAATTTTTCTGGTTTTTGAAGGTCGGATGTTTTGTGCCACTGAACAATAATTTGGAGGAGGAAGAAGAAAGTCCTATTCCCGCAATAAATATATGTGAAGGGCCCAATGTTGTTGGCCGCAATTGCATTCCAATCACGGATAAACGTCTCAGTCGAAACCATCTCACCGTTCATGCCTCTGCCAGTGGCTCTGCGGAAGTCTTTGTGGTATACTCATTTACTTATTTCAATTTAGTTACAAAAAACACATGCTACAGATTTGTCTCTATGACTTATGCATGTTTAACGTAAAGCTTAATTATTACACGAGAGTGCATTCATGCGACAATTACATTTTACTTCTCCGACATGAATTTCTACACGTGATTAGCTGTATTTGTAGGAAGGAACCAACCCAGTAGTCATAAGAACAAAGAACGAAAGGAAAAAGCTTTTATCGGGTCAAAAGGGCGAGATTGAAAATGGCAATATCATAGAACTGATACCAGGGCATTACTTCTTCAAGTATGTAAATGTAGCTGGTGAGACAAATAAAAACTCCACATTAAGTAGGCAAAAACGGCATTTGGATGAAGAAAATTGCAGCAAGGATCAGTCTTTTGGCACGAAGAAAGCACGAAATGTATCAGGAGAGGAAGCTCCGGTGAAACAATCCCAGAAGGTAATCTTTTGTCTCCCGCTAATTTCTTTCTTGTGCTCAATGGATAAAGTCCTTTTTGTACTGAAGTAGAGGAGTTTGCTTATCAATGAATATGAACATTTTAGCTGGATTGTTGTTAGACATGCCGGGACAATAATGGCAAGAAGACTGAGAACTCTCCAGAGGGTATTCGTCAATTCCATGTTTCTAAAAATAAGTTACCTTTGACATTTCGACTGTTGAGGGTTCAAGGGCTACCAGCATGGGCTAACACCAATGCTGTTTCTATAAGTGATGTGATTCAGGTATCAAACATTTGAAAAATGATGTGAATTTTCCCTAAGTAGCATAAGAATGTTGCATAGTGAGATTTATTATGGAACTGATTACTGAAAATAGTATAATAGGATGTGGCAATTCAATAGCATTATGATTTTACTTTTTTGTTAACTTTTGTGTTAATGTTGCTTACAATCAACAGCTTAGATGTTCATCTGTTGTGTAGGGGAATGTTCTTGTTGCAATACTCTCGAATTACATGGTGGACGTTGATTGGCTACTTTCGGGTAAGATTCTAGTTACTGTTGTTTTGCAACTTTTGTTTATGCATTAGTCCTTCTCCAGTTTGTGTTTTTGTGGGATCTTTGGATTTGAATTTTCTTCAACTTATGTGATAGCAGTTTTACTACCATCAAGTTTTCTGAATATATGTATCTAAAGCACAATAGGATTGAATCATTAGCTTTTCCATGAGGTTGTGTACAACAAGAAATAAGGTTGTCATTGGACTAACTGAACTTATGCTAAAACATCTGGAGCTTGTTCCATTCAATTTGTTAAATTAGTAACTGCCAGAACGAATACGTCTAAATGAATTTATCTTTGATGTAATTTTCATATGTAGGATACTTGAATGTAAAATTTCTTGTTGTTATGTTTATATTTTTGCATGCATAGGAGGTATCATTACACGTAATCCTGCAGGTTCCTGTCTATTCTTTTTTCATTTCCTGCCAATTCTTGTTTTTGATAGTCTAAATGTGCATTATACCCATGGGTGCTTTACTTTTGTAAGTATCACCAGGTCTTGCTTCTTCTTAAGATCTTTGGGATCCTTATCTTCTGAGGTGATATTTGCGCTCATGATTTTTATTTCTTTCTTGATGTAGCATGTCCAGCGCTGAGGAAAGTACCCCATGTTCTAGTCATACATGGAGAAGGTGATGGAACAGAAGAATATATGAAGGTTGATTGAGCTCTAAGTTGTCTCAAACTTATGCTGTTGAAGCTTCTTGTGCATTAGCTTTTAATTTACTAGCTGGTTATTTTCCAGAGGAAGAAACCTGTAAGCTGGATTCTTCACAAGCCTCCATTGCCGATTTCATATGGAACACACCATTCCAAAGCAATGCTTCTTGTCTATCCTCAAGGAGTGAGGGTTGTTGTACATACAGCAAACTTGATACATGTTGATTGGAATAACAAGAGCCAAGGCTTGTGGATGCAGGATTTCCCATGGAAGGATCAAAAGAATTCAAGTAAAGGATGTGGTTTTGAAAGTGATTTGGTTGATTATCTGAGCACTCTGAAGGTAAGGCTGCATGCAGAAAAAGTCTCTGGTGTCCCTTCTGTGGAGTAGTTAATGATGTTATACATATTGGTACTTAGCCTTTGAATATGATATGATATTTTATCAACTTTTCTGTTTTGCAAGATTAGCAACTCTTTCTATTATTATGAGCGATTACATGCTTGTACACTAATATTTTGCATAGCTTGCTAACTGGTATTTTTGCTTCATGCTGCCTCGAGTTACTTAAGTTGTTGTAGTTTTTATTTCTGGCATTCAATTTCTAGTAAACTGATTATTTCCATATGATTCTATGTACCTAAGTGCTGGTTCTTTCACCTTTCAAAGTTTGGCATTATCAAATATATTTTCAGTGAACTTGCTTCTGTGCATTTGATGTCAAAAAAGGTTGTGGTTTTCTGGATTAAATATAAATTCATAAGAATTGATAAAATTTGATTTATTAAACTACACGTAAATGGTTTTTAAGAAGATTGAAGTTGAACTGAAGAAATTCATTGGAAATGTTCTTTAACATTTACTATTTATGTTACAGGTTTAGGGGGATCTAGTTGTGATAGTTGTTTGGCTTTCATAGCCTAATTTTGCAGCCTAGATGCTCTCCACCCTGAGTGAAACTTATTCATTCTGCTTATGAACTTATGTTTGCAAAAGTGAGATATTGTTTCAACATTTTGTAAGCTGATGTTGTTTGCTGCAGTTAGACTGATTTCTTTGCTGTTGTTAAAGATACTTCTTAACTGTTAATGGTGTAAAAGTTTCACTAGGATGGTCTCATTCTTATAATTTTGATTTCATTTTACCTATTATCTCCAGTGGCCTGAATTTTCTGCTGATTTGCAAGCCCTTGGCCACTTCAGTATTGGCCCGTTGTTCTTCAAGAAGTTTGATTACAGCAGTTCAATGGTAAATTCTTTTGGGCTCTGGTTTGAATTATTTTCCTTGATGAAGTTACACCTGGGAGGGGAGAATTTCTAATAACTAGCTTTCTATTCATGTTTTCTGCAACAGTTGATGCATAATGCGCTTGAACATTCAATATCCAATGTTTTTATCATTTTTGACTGGATCAAATCAATCTGTTCTATTGTAGCATCCATGCTCTAATACATCAAGTATTAAAATTTACCATTGCGTTGATATTTTGCATTTACTAGATCAAGATTCTGTTATGAAAATTTAGTTTACTCTGTGCCTGCTTCTGTTGCAGGAGCAAAGTGTTAATTCAGCTTGATCCTGGACTTATTTCATGTGGCAGTACTTTTTTACTCCTTTTCACTTGCAGAAGCCTGACATCTTAAAATCTGGTCCCCAGTTATGATATGGTAGTGGTTATTTTCACTAAATCTATATTCTTGGTAACCCATGGCATCCGTGGTGGGCCTGATAGTTGATAAGTTCCCTGGACCATTATTTGTTGAATTGCATCTGAATGGAGGAACTAGTACGATTTTGACTATTCAACTTCTATATTTTTATATCTTCTTTCTGATATGGGGATTGAGTTAGCATTGGGGTCGATAAAGAACTCTTATCTCTATGAATCTGATAGCTGTAAAATTCTCAGGTCAGGCTAATTGCTTCAGTCCCCGGGTATCATACTGGTGCTAATCTAAAAAAGTGGGGTCACATGAAGATGCGCTCCGTTCTTCAGGAGTGTACTTTTGACAAACAGTTCCAGAGGTCTCCTCTTGTTTACCAGGTTTGGACTTGTCTTGCGCTGTCTATCGTACAATTGCATGTGTGCATTTATGTATTTCTTTATTTCATGAGCACATGTAAATTTGGATAATCTCATTACCATGGACAAGTTGTTTTTTGAGGACATGTAGAAACACAATCATCCAGAAAATGAAGCCTATGTTGTTTTAATGTTTTTCTTATAGTATTACTTGATTCTTATATTTCTTTCTGGTGTTGTAGTTTTCCTCTCTAGGCTCTTTGGATGAGAAATGGATGGGAGAGTTCGCATCTTCAATGTGTGCTGGAGTCTCAGAGGATAAAAAGGCTCTTGGGATGGGGGAACCCTTGATTATATGGCCAACTGTGGAAGATGTCCGATGTTCTTTAGAAGTAATGTCTAAGCTGGTTATTCCCCTCAGTGTTGTTTTGTTTTGTTTTGTATTTTTTTTTTGGTTTTCGTTTTTTTTTTAATAAGTAATGGCTTGCCGCAACATAATGTAAAATTGACTATGTGAAGTTCCTCTCTTCACCCCCCCCCCCCCCTCCTCTTCTCTACCTCCCCCAGCTATGAGCATCCTTCCTTTATCTTGTGACCCTTTCCTGGGTGCTTTGCAATTGTAGGGATATGCAGCTGGAAATGCCATACCAAGTCCATTGAAGAATGTGGAGAAAGCATTTTTGAAGAAGTACTGGGCCAAATGGAAGGCTGACCAAACTGGTCGCTGGTACTTCTCTTCCTTTCTGTCCAATTTTACTTTCGACATATGACATGGTTGCATTTCATTTACCCTCTCAGTTTTTTATAATTGGATTATTTATGTGCTTCAGTAAGCCCTCAAATGAGTTTCCAAAAAAGAATTAACTTTTCATACTTGGCCAAGTGAGACAGAAATGTAACCAAAGAACCAAACACTGTCAATCATCCTCCTTCTGTCATTCCTTGCACCATTCCTGAAATAACAAAGAGATAGACAGGACAGTGTTTTCATCCAGAAATGTTTTCATCATCAATTTGCTCTTCTGGTGTCTATGTTGGTGTTCTGTGACAGTGCCTTTAGGGGTAAGTTAGAGCAGAGGCAAGTTTAAAGATTTTCATTTGCTGTGGTGGAATTGTTTGGATAGTGAATTATGAGGGAACCTTTGCTTGTATGCTGCCTTATTTTGCACATAAGAATATGTGTGGCTTTTCCCTCTCTTTATCTTAGGGTTTGGTTGATGCCAGCAATGGATGGGGAAGACCTTTTGCTGTGTTACTTAATGATGGCTCTGGCTCTGTACTTTATAGTAATATTTTACTTGTCGTGGTTTAAATTAGCTGTTCATATAAATTCTCGTGAAGGATGCTTATAGCAGTTGTTTTTACTCTGATTCCAGCCGCGCGATGCCTCATATAAAGACATTTGCACGCTACAATGGTCAAAACTTAGCGTAAGAGTGAACCTTGATGCTATTTTCTGGAGTTTATTTGTTGACTTTACTAGTGGCTACCTAGATGCAGTCTTGGTTTTGGCTTATAATGCTCCTTGCTATTTCTACTTGAAACTGTCCATTTCAATAGGTGGCTCTTACTTGCTTCGGCCAATCTAAGCAAAGCTGCCTGGGGAGCTCTTCAGAAGAATAATTCACAATTAATGATCCGTTCCTATGAGGTATACACATATTCCTTAAGTATGCTTAACAAAGATGCGTTTGATCAACCCGTGAATGATGAACTTTAATATGCCTCATCCCGCTATCATCATTAGCTGTTTCTTGATGATTTTTCTGTATACTGATATAAACTGCCTATCTGATATCTGTTTATTCTTAATGATTTTTTTGCAATACTAAACTGATTTTCCTGTTTCTCTTCTCTTCTCTAAATAATGATGACCCCTCTCAGCTTGGTGTGCTGTTCTTGCCCTCCCCAATCAAACCTGGCTGTGGATTTTCTTGTACGAGGGGGGCAACCCCAGATGTAAAGCTCTATCCTTTCTCTTGTGATTCATTTTCCTTGGTGTTTATCATTGGTGGCAAATGTTGATAATTTTATTCCTTGATTTGATAGAATAAGTTACCTGAGTTTCAAGGCATATCTGGAATACAGGGAAGTAGTTCTGAGGTGAAGAAAACAAAGCTGGTAACCCTGGCTTGGCAAGGAAACAGAACTGCAGAATCAGCCCAAGTAATTCAATTGCCCGTGCCCTATGAACTTCCACCAATGCGTTATTCAACTGAGGGTTGGGTGCTGTTTTCCAGTTGCTTTCTTTAAATCCCTATCAGTTGTCCTGGTTTTTGCTCAACATTTTTTTCTTTTTCCCCAACATTGCAGATGTTCCATGGTCTTGGGATCGCCAATACACAAAGAAGGATGTGTATGGCCAAGTTTGGCCAAGACAGGTGCAATTATATACTTTCCAAGATTCCTGATGGATTGGAATCGCCTGCAATCTACTAGATTGCTTAGAATATTTAAAATTTTAACGTTGTGCTTCCTTTCCTAGAGGATATTCTCTTGGAGAAACCCCTTCAGTAAGATTTGATTCTTGATTTTGAATTTCTTTCTTCAAATTTTCATGTATAAGTAGTTTGCCGAAATGAAATTCAAGGATGCCCAGAAGGTATTTATGGGACATTCCAGTGATATATATATTGAGTATGGAGAGAGAGAATTTGTTTGAAGGGTTGCCAAAATATCACAACCCTGAGATTGTATGACCTGTCAGTTCCCAGGGAAGCTCATGCAAGCTACGGAAGTCCATGAATCAACGGAAGAGGGGGTCAAAAAACTTCACGCGAGCCCAAAAACGATGAGGTAAGGAGAGTCAGTACTTGGCCATTAAAATCCGGAAAAGGAATGGGCCATTCAATATGTCCAACAGACACTATAGAACGAGACGTCTAGGCCCAAACAGAAGACAGAAGGTGACCAACAAATAGCTCCCAATATTGGCAGACCAACAACAATAGGAAGGCAGTACGGCGTACCTTGAGAGGAATCCACCTGGTCCTACACCTTGCCGTCATCCTCCGCCTCTTAAGTCTTAGGCCGGGGGGCAGGCAAATTTTTGTGAAGACAGTGACGGCGAGGGACGTTGCAAATTGCCGCTAAGCTACACTTCGATTATTCGATTATGACAAATGCAGGAACATCTTTTAAATTGGTGCTTTAAGATATTCTTTTCATGTGTGTTTGATATTTCTCCAAAAAGAGATAACAAAATCAAAACAAGGGTTCGCTGAATATATGCTTCGGTTCATCGGATAAAATGGCATCGAACCCACTTTGCACCTTTAACAAATCATATTTAATTACATAAAAGGAGTGCAGAATGCAGATAGCCTTGAATTGAAATTGATGCCTTCTTGTGAGAGAAAAATGTTGAATAGAGTTTGGATTTAAAATTTTTTATTTTAAACTTTATAAAAATAAATTAGTTGAGAGAGATGAAATATTTGCATTGATTTATAACGAAATATAATTTTAGTACAACTGATAGTATAAATAGTAAATTATTTATGAAAAAAATACGACTCAAAATAAAAAATTTATAAATAAACTACTCCAAAGAAAAGTTGACAAATATTCAATTTTCCATCTTTAAGTATCAAAAGATGACATTCTTAAGGTTTTCTTAATAATTCATGTGATACTATGCGGAATGAATTCAGAAATTTTGAGTTGATGAATAATATCTATTTTTTAGCCTTTAAATTATGTAAGCATTAATATTCTTTCTACTTTTCGGTCAAAAGAGAAACAAGGAAAAAAAAAAGGAATGATGAGATTCTAAAAAAGAGAGAGAAAAAGATGAAAACAGTCCAAGTGTTTGGTCAATCCGCATTCGAAAGTCTTCTTCTTCCTGTAGGCTGTAGCTCCTCTCCGTCTCCGGCCCCCTCGCCCCCAGCCCCCCGCTCTCTGGAAATATAAACACAAATCTGACGCTGAGACGCAAACAAAATCCATCTCTTCTCGCATCTGCTCTCGATTTCTTATCCCAATTCATCGAAAAATATTAAAAAAAGGCCCTCTCCCTCTCTCTGCCAAATTTTCTTGTAACAATCTGCCCTCTAACAAAGGCTCATAACTTAGATTTTCTCCAGGATCAGGTAATTCTGCACCATCCCTTCTTCCTTGTCTAATTGTTATTATGTGCTTAGATTCTCTCGCTTTTGTCAAAGCAGAATATATGTTGATTGACTACTTCTTGCGGTCTGAATTCTGTTGAGTTTCTTGATTTATTTCTGGATATTTTATTCTTGCAATTCATTTTGTTGTTCGGTAGCAATTAGAATCATCTTTCTATGTTTTCCATGATAATTGTTCTGGTTTTTCAATTTCTATTCTTTGGGATTTTTTGTTTTTGGTGATTATGTACTTCAAAACTGTTAGTTTTTCCCCCTTCAAAATCTTTGCGGTTCTAGTTTCCCATTCCTTCCCCAGAAAAGGAGGAAGTGGGGTGGGGGCAAAATATTAACACAAAAAAAAAAAAAAAAATCTGATGAAAGACGACGAAGGTTGCAAAGGTGAAATCTTTATTCTCAAGCACGAAGCTATCTTTTCCGATGCTATTTATTCTTGAAATTTATCCTCTTAAGAATTCGTTTTGGTAAATGATTTGTTGAATGAGTGATATTCTTAATATCCAAAAATGGAACATCGGACATCTGCCGACGAGAATTCGTATGTTATCTGTTCAGGTTATTGTATATTACACTTTTTAGGTTTCAGAGTTAAGGATAAATGTGAATATCCAAGAACATGTGATCATAGGATAGTGTTGTCTAGTTGACTACTTTATTTTTTCTCACAGCTCACAACTTTGAAAACTTTTAATGCACATGGTCATGCTTTTATGGTGTGAATTGCAACTGAGATTTGCAGTATGACAAGATACTACTCGAAGAGAATAAGTGAATCTAATCCCTCTCCCCTTCAGCCACAAACATTTAGTGATTAGAAGTCAGAATATTGTGTATCAACCAAAAAGTTCACTATGTCTGAAGCAATTCTATCTGATTAATGGTTCAAGGAAGCGATACATTTTAATATTCTTTTACAGAAAAGAAAGGGGGTCTCAAGAGAGGGGAAGAGTGGCAAAGGAAGATGGGAGGGGAGGAAGGATTTTCACTGTTCTATTCCTTCCCAATTGTGATTTTTTCTTGAATACATGATGTCTTTTCCTTCTGTCTTATACCTCTACTTTAATATGTTTTTGTTGTGAAAATGCTTTGGTCTTTTCAACTTTAGTAGAGCTGTCAGTACCTTTATTCCTTTTAACTTTTGCAGCCAAGGTTCATGTCTGAGCTCGACCTCCAGATTCCTACTGCCTTCGGTATGTTGCTTATTTACAAGTTTGCTTTATTGCAACTGTTTTGATTTAAAATAGATGCTTACAAGGCCATTGGTCTGTTTTGAAATTGATGCTTAACATAGCTAATTGGACGTGGGATGTGGCTTTTTCTCTCCTTGCATTGGTATTTATGGGGCAACTCCCTTTATGCGTAGCATCAAATGCAATGGGCTACTCCAATCAACCCTTTTAAGTTGCTAGTTGTCTTGTTTTTTGTTTCTTTCTTTTGTCTTCTCTTGTAGTTTTGTGTGTGAGGTACAAGTCCACATAAATGTATAGCATAAACATTGATGTGTTATGGTGCTTTTTTACCCTTATGTGTGCATGCATATGATAACTTGAGTATGGTCAGTTTCCGAAGTACAAGGACAGTAGCTTTGAACTTCTGAGCGTATTCTTGTCTCTATTAGTATATGCTCCAACTAAAATGACTGGTTGCAGGCACGAAAAAACCAGACATCCTTCGACTCGGACTTGGCCTTGGTTGAAACTTTTGTCCTAAAGTCATGCTTCTGAATTGCTGTCTTTGCCACTTTTGTTTTTATTTTTTAATACAGTTTCCATTATTCTGTCGGTGGGCAGTGGTATATAGATGCTTGAGCGAGATCCTCGAAGCCTTAAGTTGTGAAGCGTTGATTGTAATTTAAAGTTTTCTTGGGAGAATTGTCAACTCTAAGCTCATTTAATAGATAGTATTATGAGCTTGACAGAAGATGCCCCTCTGCTGCAATGTGTCTGGGTGATTGTTATTAATGTAGGTACTCATGATTTACTCTATGAATGAATCTTGTGAGTGTCTTTTATTAATCTTTGACAGATCCATTCGCTGAGGCAAATGCTGAGAACTCTGGTGCTGGGTCAAAAGAATATGTGCATATACGCATACAACAGCGCAATGGTAGGAAAAGCCTGACAACTGTCCAGGGGTTGAAGAAGGACTTCAGCTATAATAAGATACTGAAGGACCTTAAGAAGGAGTTCTGCTGCAATGGAACAGTCGTACAGGACCCAGAATTGGGCCAGGTAAACTTTACATGGAAGTTGCTGCTACGTTTTCTCTGCTAGAATGTAGGTAGTTCTCTGAAAGAATTGTTTATTCAAAATAGGTCATCCAACTCCAAGGTGATCAGCGAAAGAATGTCTCAACATTCCTTGTTCAGGTACTTTTATTTCATGTAGGCCTGATATTCTGTGTGGTTCACTGTGTTTATCCTGAAACTTTTAATGGATTTGTTTCATTGGTTTTTTAGGCTGGCATTGTGAAGAAGGAAAACATCAAGATTCATGGTTTCTGAGCAGCAGTTGCAGCAAAGCACCATCAGAACTCTTTGGTTGCGTTTGATGCTTGGCTATACTTTTGTTTGCAACAAGTGCTTCTGCTTATAGTCCTGTCAAATATATTCTTAGTTGAGCATGAGCTAGTACTCTCTGTGTTGGTTTTTGTTGTATCCCCATATGCCCCTTTATTTGTATTTCTGGTCTTCATTCCACAGTTTTTCATGCAACTTTCATGTGTTCGCCGATTGCTGCTTTCCTTCTGGATTAGTGCCAAATAACATAGACAACTGGGCTATTCTGATTTTTCACTTCTTGCTACCTTGAGACTTTTTGTACCATCAAGGAGAGAGAGACAAATTGCTGTCTGAATTGCTCATTTGTTTACGCCTAGTGGCATAACTTTTAGAAAGTGGCAACTGTACATTGTGGATTGATGGTTAAAGCGTAATGATATCAGAAAAATTATAATAACACTTAAAATGTTTGTTGCGAAGCTTATCACTTAACCAAGAAATTAAAAGATTGACAACAAACCCACAACCGTATTCCTTTCCGGAGGGCTTAGAAACTCATTCTGATCTTACACGGGTGACAATATGAGTCATAACACCAGAAGAAATCCACAGGTAAGGAATGCAAACAATCATAGAGGTTTTGGGTATAACAAAATTTTCCGTAAAAACTTTATGGCTGTGCAAGTTATAAGCGCTTTCCATCAAACCAACGGTTATCATTCGTTAAAACGAAGTGGATACTGTATAAAGCTTTGTCAGAATCCCGGGAAGCAGGCACTGTTGCTAAGGCACCAGTTCAATAATACTCAATCAACCATCAAGGAAGGTAAGGTCAACTGTCATCCTCTTTTCCAACTAACTAACTGTGCCTTCTATCAGTTGCCATTTTCCTTTTCATTTTCCCTTGCCCGCTAGTATCTTCTCTTAATTCTTATGGGGACGGGGTGGGAAGAAGGAAAGAAGTTCTATTTAAGAATATTTGTTGTTTATTTTAGGAAACACGCGTTTTACTCTATTTAGGATCTTATTCCTTACTAATCTTGATAATCTATTCTTTTCCTTCTATTATATCGTTTCTCACAATGAAATAAAAAATATTAATCATAAAAAATTGTTATCAGCACATTCCTTATTTTGTCACTCTCTCACGCCAGCTAAGGTGCTAGCAAGTTAAGAAACTTCAATAACAGCCGCAAAATCAACAATAATATAACGTCCATGATGGTCATGGTCACAGTCAGATAGCGTATTTCCCTTCCTCTACCAACCAGTTCAACAAACCTAAAACTCTTCTGAGGATATATGGAGTTCATTCTTCAGCTAACATTCAGCACTACCAAGTAGTGGCACATCTAAACTCTGCTCTTGTATTATTTGCAATCGGCAGCCTTTATAGTTTTCCACACATCTCTGCGCTTATATGAATGTCCTTTGTCAGCATCGTTGGTGTCCGTTTGGCTCTATCCTCTTCTTCTTATTCCAAAAATAGCAGTTCTCCATTAGGAAAGAAAACAACGCCTAGTCTACAACTTCATGGCTGATTCAGAACACTCTTCCACGGATGAACCATTTACTTATTCTGCAGGTACCATTATTGTCACTCTCTTCTTCTCTCATTACACGCTTTCAAATAAAGTGTTTTCTTTTGGAACTATACACTTTTTTGGAACTATACACTTTTTTGTACTTACGCGCAAGACACCAGAAGAGTAGGTGCTGTAACTTATAATTGGGAATGTTAAAAAGTCGAATCGGAATTGAATCAAATTTTTAATTCGGTTCGTTTTGATTTTTAAAATTATATATATTTCGATTCGACTTTTAATTTATGTTATCGAATCAAAAAATTAAAAATTTAAAAAATAAATATAATAATACGTTATAATTATGTATTCTTATATTTATTTTTTAAAATAATTATAAAAATTTATTATCATAATACATTCTTATATTTATTTTAATTTAAACTAAATTGAATTGAACTAAAAAATTAAATATAAAATCGAATAAAAAATGATTCAATTTTAATTTTTTTAAAAAATTAAATTTAAAATTAAATAATAAAATTAAAATCGAACCAAAAATCAATTTAAACTAGTACCAAGCGACTAGTCTACCTTATTCCAGCTTTTGTATTTTGGACCACAATAAACCATATTTATATTTTCTGGATTCACGCTCCGTGGGGCCTAATGTCTTATAACTAAGTATTGGACCGCTTTGTTTCAGAGAAAAAGGGTAGAGATTCTGAGGTTGAATTCTCTGAAGATGAAGAAGAACTGATCATTAGGATGTTCAATCTTGTTGGGGAGAGGTAAACTATATTCTGTGTGTCCTATTATACTGTTTTATATGGTGTTTTATACCATTTCATGGGAGATTTCTGGTCCTTCTCATAGGTGGTCTCTGATAGCGGGGAGAATTCCCGGACGAACAGCGGAGGAAATTGAGAGATACTGGAATTCCCGCTATTCAACTAGTCAGTGAAGATGAGGTGATGACCAAAGTGCTTCCCACAGAAAAGCAAATAAGTTCCGCATGGCATGGCATGGCAAGGCCGAATTTTGGGATGTATGGATTCTTTTATCAGAGTTTGTGTGTTTAGGTTTGCTTGGTGTGCCGACTACGAAATATTGTAAAATTTGTACATCATGTGCTTTGCTGCTTATATTCTTTCTGAATGCCCGTGTACCCACCCTGGATTCCAATCTAGAAAATTTGTGAAAGATTTTTCATGTTGATAGAGATGCTAGATGTTTCTTCTAAGAAAGATGATCTTTGATGGAAGATTAAACATTTGTTCAACCGTGAGGATCAAATCTGGTCTCGCTGTAAGACCCCTTGTTTGTGTTTGTAGGCTGGAGGGTGTGAATTTGAAAGAACCTCGTATCTCGTAGATGTTTTGTACTATTCCTCCCCTCAATCTCCTTAGAAGAAGATGAACTTTGATGTGCCTCTCGCTGGCAGGGGAGGGTGGGGGTTGGGAGGTCTCCATACAAAGAATGTATATTATCCGGATTTATTTGTATCCTGAACATAGACTAAAGTATTATGCAGTTAGACCCCAAAAAAAAATATGGACATAAAGCAGTATGTTATTCCCGAGCACATTCGTCCACCAAAAGATGACATCCTTCCAAGCTTGCCTGCAGTGATGTTCAGACCCAGCAAGCTAACTGCTACAAAGAGGTTGCACAAGTTCCTCGCAGGTGTAACAAGGATTAGATCCTCCCCTCGTGTAAGAATCTCGAAGTCGTAAATCAAGGTATAGAAAAGCTAGAGCAAACAATTCGTCATCTACTTCACATTAGAGACTCGCCTTTGCCACGCAACTGCCATGGACGACAAAAGGGCCACCGGCCAACGAGGCTAGGCCGGAGAACCTTGACGGCAACCGCTGAGCAGCGATTGGAATCTGGAAGAACTCATTTCGGAACAGGATAGGTGACTTATTCATCCAAATTTTAATCCAACCAATGATAATTCTTCAAACTTTCATACATCAGCACATCTTGCATCTACTTCATTTTCAAAGCAAAAGTTGCAATTCTCTCATAAATTAATAGCCAAAAACTAATGGCATACCACTGCACACAGCAGTTCAAGGCCATTTAAGTACTTTCTCCACCTCAGAATAAATCAGACTCATGCATAAGAATTTCTTATGGATTTTGAAAAAACAGACATACGCAAGAACTAAAAGTTTTGAAAACAATAAAACATTTGAAATGCAATACCTTTTATGTTCTTAATAAATACAAAGAAAGAAATAGGGACATAAATAAATAAAATAAAAAGGCTAAAAGTTGTAAGAAACAACAATAAATCACCATTAAAATGTGTAGAAAAACTTATAATTTGAAAAGTCCATCCAAGTCCTACAAAAGGACTTATATTATGAAACAGAGGGAGGGAGGTAAGGTCAAGAGATAAGTACGTTTCAAATTATTGGAAACCCAATTGCAAATGAGAAACAGAAAGTTCCACCAAAGACTTAAAACTTTCATTCTCATTCAATGCGCGCAACGACCATATAAACATATGATACAAGGTTAAAATTTGTAAGCATTTAAAATTTTACAAGAATACTGCAGTTACGAGCACTGATAAAGACTGCACAATTATCAACCAATCCTTGTCAGACATTGCTTTGTTTATAGAACTTGGTGTCCAGCACTTGCTTCCCACACATTGCACACACCCCTGCAATAAACTAGAGCACATTAGGACAAGACGGTTGGCAATGTTTCATCAAACTAATACAAACACTACACAAGTTATTTCATACCTTTAGTATATGCACAGGTATGACAGTATTTAGCATCTTGATGCACTTGTTGCTTGCAGATCATACACTTGGCATTTCCATATGGTGTCCATCTGAAAGAGAATAAGTTTTCAAATAAATCAGATCAAAAGAATATGCTAAAGAGGTGACTAGGGCAGTCAAAAAATGATAATCCTTCAAAAGGAAAATGGAACGTGAACAAGGATGATATTAAAACCAAAGTGCTGAATTCCCAACCAGGAATTGACAGAAATCCAAAACTGGAAGGGGGATGTATCAAATTAGATCATCATTAATTTAATCCTTCTATTGGAGATGGAGTTCAGTTCCAATCAATAGAAAATAGACAAGTACGAAATACAAGATAGGTGAAGGGAAGTATTACAATTAGATATTCTCTTAGCCACTATCCAGGAATTTATTCTATATTTATCTTTTTAATACACAATTATCATAATCTAAATATTGAATGTAAATCCTTCAACCATGAAGAGGTCAGGGAAAGGCACGTTTGCCATGTTCTCAGACCTGCTTGATATAATCATCTTCCTAAACAACTGTACTGCTCAAAGATCTTTCACTACAATACTATGAGCCTGGTATTCATATGCGCAGCTTAAATGAAGAACTCTAATCATCCACTATCCCATACAATGATCCAAGAAGCGAAGTTGAAATGAACTTAGCAATCTACAACACTTCGAAGTTCACATAGAAGCATAGCCATATACAGAAGCAAAGTAATTCGTAAAACCAATTTCTGAATGAATATTAACAGGCAAATGACGTTCTTCTCAAGAGAAATCAAATGCTATGGAGAAGCAATACGACCAAATACCATCACTCTAAAATTGAACCCAGGTATACCATTAGTCAACAGCAAAAGGAGGGCAAAGCACTACTACACTGTGGAATAAACTGAATAAGTATAATATGTGAAACAGATAAGGAGGAGATAACAAAACAGAGCCACAATCATGCACCAAATGGATGCAAAATGCAAATGAATACTTTACAGATTGATCAAAAGAAGTTCAATATCGTATCATGAAAATCAAAGCCCTTAAGAAACAACCCTCAATTGCTTCAAAGTGAATTTTCACCTCCAAAGCAGAGAAATTTCCCAGTATCCAAAGCTTATAACCATATCAGTTTTGGCAAGTATTACATATTATAAGGTGAACATAACTGACAATGCATTAGATCAATAATGATGTTCTCCAGGGTGACCAGAACAACTCGCTCTCCTACTGGGTAAAAACTAGTTATAATCATGGCATCAATTAAAAGGTCGAATCTTTTCAACCGAAAAACTTATTTCAAGCCAATCGATCCTTAATTTCAGCTCCATTAAATTTTGAAAAGAAAAATCCAGGTCAATAAATTGTATTTAGAAGAAAAGAAACAAATGAAACCCTAAGCAACCTGTTTTTCTTCGAGAGGAGCTTGTTCTCGTTGATCTTCCGGCCACCGCCGTCGGTGGTGTTGTGGGCTCCATCCTTCCACTTGTCAGGCACAATCACCTTCGACAACTTCTTTTCACCTATAGAAACACACAGAGACCGCCACCGCGATCAGATCCGAAAACAGACGACAACCGTGCGACGTTTAGAAAAAAAGAAAAAGGATAATAAGCAAACAATATGATGCATAAAGAAATTCAGCTGCTTACACTTTTCGCAGACCATTATGAGTTTAGAAATTTGGGATTGAAGAGCAAAAATCAGAAGAGCTGGTCGTATGAGTAGGGGAATTCTTTTAATCTACTCTTTTTATTCGACCCCGTAACTTGAGTCCGACTCGCGATAATATATCGGGGGTTTTTTGTTTTTAAAAAAAACCTGTTTTTGCTTTTATACAGCAAAAACGAAAAGAATTTTAACGCAATAATCTCATGCGCTCATGTTGTATAATCGATTCCTACTGTTTAGGACTTCATCGGCACGGCAGGAGGAACAAGTGGAAACAATAGCAATTGTTTTGTTGTAGCTTGATGGACGTTTGTTTCCTGTTGTCAATAAATATTTCTAAAGTTTAGATTTTAGAGGAATCAATCATGTGCATTAAACAATTAATAGTATGGTTTATATATGGTAGATCTTGCAAAGATTTAAAATTATTTTTAATTTATTAAAAATATTATTCAAAATATATTTGATTAAGAAAAATATAATGAATATTATTTAGTGTACTTAAAAATGTACATTTATTTTACCAATTATTTTGGAAAAAATGAAAGAAAATTTATTTCAACTTTGCATTTATTTAGTACAAAAATGTCATCCTACAATTACAATATTTTCTTGATCCGGCAAGCATCCAATGACAACATTGAAGATATCTCGAGATAAATGTCAAAAACCCCATTTAAATTTAATCAATGAAATTAAATATTACAATATAATTGGAAAAAAATACAGCATATATACTCTGCTCAAAACTAGCTACGAATTTTGTCCCAAAAAGAGAATGTACTAGTATGATCCTGGAGCTTCAGTTCCAAGGGCTCAGCCAACATTCCTCTGGCAGAGTTGGGTATCTTTGGTCGTCCTTGCAGTAGTCATATATGACGAGGTTTCTCTGTACCCAAGCGTAGTCCATCTTTTGGGCCTCCGAGAGATGCCAAGCAGGGTATTGATCCCACCAATTCTCTGTTGTTGTTGATACGCACGCTGGGTATGGATCTTCCCACTGGCAGGCATCAACACCGAAGTCCTTGTAGGATGACACGAATGGCTCCTTGCTCCAATCTGTCTTCTCAAGTCCACCCCTCGTAGCCCAATCATCAGCATTCCATATGCTCGAGAACAAGTACATTGGCTTCTCATTCGGGAAGAAATTGTTTGTGTAATTTGCATTCTTGTATACCCTCATTGGCACTCTATCCACAAAGAACCTGTTAAAAAACCATGGTTCAAGATTCAGTAGAAGTTGGATTTCTACTTTGCTATTTCAGGTGCAACAGTACTAAAAGACGACAACAGTGACTGCAAATGTTTTTCAAATGAATTTTCATGGTCTACAGAACAAGATGGGGTCCAAAAACGCGTGTTTAAGCGCATCTGTTATGTGTTTTGCTGATTAACCCCTTAACTCCGACAAAGGAAAAAAATTGAAAAACATCTTCTGCAGATTTTTGGGGGCAAAAACAATCAAGGTAGAAGGTAGAAGTGGGAAGGAAAGAAACGAAACTTACACAATCTGGTGGCTGTTCCAGAGGATGGAATAGGTGTGGAATTCCTCAGTAGGGTCGAACCACAGCATGTGCCTCATCTCCCGTCCACCAGTACCATTCTTGTAGACATTGGTCTGTATAAGGTAGGGCTCCCCTGTTCTGTTCCCCAAGAACTCAAAGTCTAGCTCATCTCTTTCTGGCCCGGCCGCATTTTCTGTACACATCTGCAAGGATCAAAATCCAGTTTATGTTAGTATAACATAACTGAGAAGATTGCTTTGTGTTTGTCCTTTTAAGTTCTTGACTTCTACTTACATAATAAGCAGTGACAACTCCAGCAGAATC
The DNA here is from genome assembly GCA_030512225.1 of Rauvolfia tetraphylla. Lineage (NCBI taxonomy): Eukaryota > Viridiplantae > Streptophyta > Magnoliopsida > Gentianales > Apocynaceae > Rauvolfia > Rauvolfia tetraphylla. The sequence continues at coordinate 1,288,171 of JAJQKT010000076.1, read as the reverse complement.
ACCGCCGACCAGTTTGAGCTTCATGCTAAACCAGCCAAATCTGTATCTCTGTTTCGTTGCAAATCCACAACCTAAGCAACAGTCCACCAGAATAAGAGCTTCGAGGATGACAGATTGCAAAATATACAGATGGAACAGTAAAGCCTGGGAGGATAGATAAATACCTGCTTGCTTGTTGAGGGAGAGGTGCCATGTCTGACCATCTTCAGAGGTCTTGAAATTGTTAGAAGGGCAGCTTTTGCTGAAATTATCATCAAAAGAACCTTTTGAATCAGCTGCCTGGGACGATATACAAGAAACAGCCACAAGAACTGCCATCAGTATAAGAGAGGCCATTGAAGAAGCCTTTCTCTCCATTATCTCGATGGAGTAGCAATTAGGAGCTTTGAGAAATGAGACTTCTTAACTGGATCTCTGAAAGGAATAGGCGCATTAAATGAGAATATAATTCTTTCACAAGCTTCGCACGTCTTAAGGGTAGAATTGGAAATATGTTTCCCCACAATTTGATTAATTGGGCTTGCTAATTTGCTTTCTAAGCCTTGAATTATCCCTCTTCAGCATTTGCTTGACTCACATAGAAGAGCAGGAAAAGAAGTTGCGCCAATAAAGATTTGAGTTAAATTCATATATATTCTCTAGGTGTATTAAAAATTAAGGTTTTACTTTTGATACATTAGCGAAGAAAATATAAGTCAAATTTAAGACCATTTTTGAACTTTTAACCTAATAATAATACTCTTTTATCTACTAAGAGAGTGCTAATCCTACTACTAGAAAGGTAAATATTTAAGTTGAGAGGAACTATAACCAAGTGAGTTTGTTCATTTCTTACAAGGGCATTTTGGAGACTGGCAGCATAATGGATGGAGACCGACAAATAATAGAAGGAATTGAGAAGCTAGTCCAGGCTGCCTATAGATGGATTCAGAGATAGAAAATTGAAGGTGGGGACAGCATGTTCCGTGTAAGAAGGCCATTGCATTTGATTGGTCTTATAATAATAGAAAGTTCTTGGATTTGACAACTGGATGTAAGGGTTCATCGACCTCAAGCAACAAAAACAACTCCATTCTTCCTTTGTTTATTACAACGATTTGCTCCGCAGTAAAAATTGTCATTCTAAAGCAAGGTCAACAGCTTAAATTAAGGGTAGCTCTCTGCTGCCTCACAAGCCATTTTGACCTTATACTGTTTGAAATTTGCATCCCATTTTGATGGATAACAAAAGCAAAGTATTTAGCAAAAAAACAAAATACCAAAAGCAAAGTTGAGCTTGGAATTAGAAAAAGTGGTTTAAAGACAAATGCTTTTACTAAAGGCAGTGGAATCCTATAGAAAGAAGAGCTGCCCGTGCCATAGTATTAGGGCTGTCAACGGGTCAAAATGGATTCTGGACATCCTGTCTCGAACCCGGACTCGATTGACATTAATGGTTCCGGACCCGAACCCGATTACTCGACGGGTCCAAATAAGATGGACCCGAATCCTACCCTATAGGGTCTCGGTCTGGGGTCGGGTAGACCCGATAAAATTTTTAATATAAATTTATAAATAATTAACCGTTGATCAAACACATCTAACGGTTATAAAAAATTTAAATATATAAAATATTTATTATTTAAAATTTAAATTGGGTAATCGGGTCCGAGATACCTTCTCCCGGACCCGGACCCGGACCCTATTAGAAGATATATTATCGGGTCCGAATCTGGATCCGAGTAAATGGGTATGACCATTGTTTCGGATCCGAAATTATCAGGACAGGTCCCAGGCCGGATCCGGGTAAACGGGTAAAATTGACAGCCCTGCATAGAATGCGGTACGCGGAACATCCGCAATGACCAACATCCCAATTCACATTAACCAATAAAATGATGAGGTTTTCCCAATTCCAGAGGGTAAAAATTTCAAGATCTTGAGACCAATGGGAGGTTTCTAATTCTTAGTTTCACTAAAGATTCCAGATTCATTTGTGCAACAGTACAGAAATCGCCTCGTGGAAGCCATAGTTCTCTGTTGCTGCAAATGTGTATGGCCTTAAGCCCCCATGTGGCGTTCACGAGGAGTACAGCTTTAGTAGCAGAGGCTCATATGGAGTTGAGCAGTAGATCTGAGTAAGGTTTGAGATGTTTTTTTGGGGAAAGATGCCAATCATGGTTCATGCAACGGTGGTCCTGCCATTTTGAATAATTGGAGCCTTTTTATCCAAGAGATTGTGTTTGGGCCTCCTCGCCAGCAGTAGATGGAAATTAGAATACGAAAGTGCAGTTTCTTCGACAGTGAAGACCATTCTCGGGTCTACACATCCAATTACTGCAGTGATAAGTGGCCAACGGTATAAGGAATTCGGCTCAGTCTACCAATTCAATATACCCATTACAAGTGCAACATTAATAAATGATCGGGCCCAAAAGGATTTTGGTATATATTGAAAGCATTAGCAATGCAAAAATCAATGTATTAAAAAAAATCAACACCTTTCCTTTACTTAAAAAAGAATTAAGACTATTATCTAATTGATTTTTGTAAGAGCACGACGACAGTTTGGCCGAGTGGTCTAAGGCGCCAGATTTAGGCTCTGGTCCGAAAGGGCGTGGGTTCAAATCCCACAGCTGTCATTTAGAAATGTAAATAGAGATATTTGTTTTTAAAGTTTTTTAATAAATTATATCACATATGCAGGTATTAGAATTCTCCACCTTCAACATATGCAGACCAAGTTCAGCAGAGCTGCTGGGAATGCCATCAACAAACGGACCGTTTACTGATAAGGACTGAACCTCTGAAACGATCACCACTCCAAGAACTTCTCCACGGTGAATGAACGTTCTGTCATCCCCTACACAGCAGACAACTTTTTTTCTTGGTGAGAGCCAGACAACAATTTAATTCACAATTGTTGATCTCCTTCATATGAATTACATCCAAGATTCAATCCAACCTTTCTTAGGAGGTTTTCCTCATAAATTTAAACAAGGATATAAATTAAAATATACAATTGTATCGATAAAGAAAACATAAATTAGAATTTAATAACTTGATTAGGATTGTCCCTTTTTTTATATAATTATTGTATTGTAAAAAAGAAAATACTCTCTTTGGTCACAATAATTGAACGTTACATTTTGATTTATTATAAAATTTAATGAGGATCTTTGACTTACTTAATTTATTATTATTAATATCATAATTATCTTTATTAATTAAAAAATTAATAATATGACTTATATGTTAGTAAAATTTAAATTAATTAAATAAAAAAAGATTAGCGATGAATTTATGAATTATCATAATTTATTTTTTAAAAAAATATTAATAAAAAATTTAAATAAAATATATATTTATTTTTTAAAAAAAATAAATATTTAATTATAAATATTTTAAAAATAAGAACATTTAATTATAGAGAGAAGAGAAGTAACATCTTTATTTCTCCGATCACTATCCCCTGCTTTTGAGTTATCAACTGGGAAAAAATGATCTTAATCAAAAGGTTTTCTTGTGAGGAATACGTGTCCTGCTCACGGCCTGAAGATGTTGAAGAGCCAAAAGAAAATATTTACATCTTCTGGGAGATCGGCTGGCAAGTGCGTTTGGCTCAGGTCCTGCACTTGCTTTTTGTAGCACGTGTAGGACCTGACCTAGGCCGTTGGATCACATTATTTTTGATCCAACGGCCAAAGAAGATTAAGGGCAAAGAAGGTAATTTAAAAAATAAAAAAATTATTAAAAAATTAGCAAAATTTAAAAGTGTCCGCCTCAATCCATCTTGTCAAACTTTAAAACTGCAAAATGTCAGCTTTCAAATTCAAAAAAGGAACGACTAAAGAAATAAGAAGAAGCTTTATTCTTCTTACATTTAACTTCACTTTTTCTTTCTCATTTTCTGTCGTTCTTCTTCTCCTCCTTGCGTTCTCTCGACGAGCTTTTACAATGGCCAGTGTAGAAATACCAACGGTTGAGGTAATGTTGTTGCTACAAATTTTTTTATTTTTTTTTTGCACTACTGACTTTTATGCTCAAATTTTTTCTTTATTTGCACTACCTCCACCAACAGCTCAGATAATATTGTTGCTATAATTGATTTTGTTTTTTTACACTGTCGACTTCTCTGCTTATTTTTTCTCTATTTTGCACTGTCTCAACTAACGGCTGAGGTAATGTTGTTGCTATAAATTTTTTTATTTTTTTGCACCGTCAGCATTTCCACTCAAAGTTTATTTTTATTTTGCACTACCTCCTTCGTTACAGGCCTGTGTTCCTCCTCTGTTGTAGGCCGGCAAAATGAAGTGAGTGAATATTGTAAAACTGTTGCCCTGAACAATTGTTCTTCTAAGTTGTATTGGTAGTGAACAATTGTTCTGCGCAGTACGTATTCTGTTGTTAGTTTATGTCAATTGTCAAGGTTGTGTTGGTAGCGAATAATTGTTCCGTTGTTAGTCTAGTACATTTGTCAAGTATTTGTTTATCGTGAATAATTATTCTGGTAAATGCTTTAGTGTGAACAGTTGTGTCTATATCTTTGGAGTTACTTAGTTGAATGCTTGAGTTGTGACAACTCTTGTCTTGAACAATTGTTCTTTTATGTTGTGTTGGTAGTGAACAATTGTTCTGTTTTTTCTAAAAAATATTAGTATCGAACAAATACGAGTTCAAGTATCTAGAGACCGTGAGTGGAAGAGTCAACGGCCAGTTGCCTTGTTCGTGGTGGGATCATATTAGGATAGTGGATGTTTGTGCTGCCCATCCTTTTGCCAGTTTAGTTCAGGGAGAATCTGAAGACTTGTCGGATATTGAAGCCAAAGATTTGAAGGAGCAGAAAGAGCTAGAAGCTAAGAGGCGCAAATATCAGAGAAAGTTGGAAAAGATTAACAAGAGGCTCCAGGGCATTTATTTTCTCTTGTATATTTTCTAATCAATCAAACTTTCAGATGTTTCATTCAGGAAAAAGCTATGAGTTGTGTGTCTTACAAATTTTTGTCTAACAATTGTTCGGTAATAGATTCTTAGTGTTTGTACAATTATTAGGTTGATACCGTGCCAAGTATAAACTGACAACAATTACTTACCAAGTATAAACTAACAAAATAGACATGAGTGAATATTGTTGAAAGAACACTGTTTACTCAGAACAATTATTCGTGCACAAATGTTCTCCAAAAATAGCAATATTCTTGTCTGTCAAATTTCTATATTCTACCACGGTACAATTATTCATCACAATGTTAGATGCAAGTTTTCAGTGTTCATGTCTGACAAATTGTTGAAGGCTATAGCGTCACGATGCATTCGCACCTGCATTTTCTTTCGTTGTCTGACCTATTCCATAAGGCTCTTCAGCCGCTTCTGCGACTGATTAGGGTTCTCTTTCAATTTAACGGTCTTTACAGGAAATAATTGTCCTTCCACACTAACTGCTGGAGTAAGAGTTGGACAAATGTTCCATAACAATTGTTACTGGTTATTCATGTTCATGTGAATAATTGTTCAGTAATACACATCTAAGGGAGAAGGTACAATTGTTCGCGATAAATAGATACTTGACATATGCACAAAATTAATAACGAAAAATTATTCGCGACCAACATACAGAAGTCAATTTAGCCTTCATTTTTCACTAGACAATTGTTTAAGCTCAAAATAAGAAAAAAAATAAACCAAACAAATGTCCAAATTTCAGAGAACAATTGTTCACATATCAGCAACATGTTCATGTTTCCTTCCGGCCATCTTTCAGTGTTCTTCTTGTCTTTTAGGCGAAATGCAGCAACCATTTCAAGTAGGAATTCACAAATATGTCTCGCTCAATTATAGCTTTCGATAGTATCTATATCCTTCACACTAAAGCATTTACCAAAACAATTGTTCACGATAAACAAATACTTGACAAATGTACTAGACTAACAACGGAGCAATTGTTCGCTACCAACACAACCTTGACAAGTGACATAAACTAACAATGTGAACACGCGCACGCACGTAACAATTGTTCACTACCAACACAACCTTGACAAGTGACATAAACTAACAATGCAACACGCTACTGCGCAGTAACAATTGTTCACTACCAATACAACCTGTAAGAACAATTGTTCGAGTAATAGATTGTTACAATTCAAGTACAAAATAGATACTTGACATATGCACAAAATTAATAACAAAAAAATTATTCGCACCAACATACGTGAAGTCAATTTAGCCTTCATTTTTCACTAGACAATTGTTTAAGCTCAAAATAAGAAAAAAATAAACCAAACAAATGTCCAAATTCCAGAGAACAATTGTTCACATATCAAACGAACATGTTCATGTTTCCTTCCGCCATCTTTCAGTTGTTCTTCTTGTCTTTTAGGCGAAATGCAAAGAACCATTTCAAGTAGGGAATTCACGAACATGCCCTCGCCCAGTTATAGCTTGCGACAACATCTATATCCTTCACATATTTACCATATTGTGCCATGCTTATCTTCCAAGGTTATAAATTCCATCTTTTTCATTTCTTCCAAGTTTTCTGCACCATCATAAAAATCTTAAATATTCTGGTAGAACAAACGTTCAGTCCATAATGAACAAATGTTCACAATGGACTCATAGGTTATGAACATTTGTTCGAGACGATGTTAACAGTTGTTCACCATTATGTCACCAATCATTCTCCAGCACATCTTTCTTTCTTTGGGAGGGGAAAAGGGGGGCGTTCTTCTAACCTTTCTCCTCAGTACCGGTAGCTACAGTATCAACGCAACTATTCATTGCCTGCAAGCTTTCAGTATCGGCATCTTCGTGTGAGGCCTTCAATGCAACAACAAGTATTTTGAAGAAAAACTCACTTCATTTTTGCCGCAAGCCTACGACAGAGAAGGGACGCGGGCCTGCAACGAAGGAGGCAGTGCAAAAAAAGGAAAACATTTTGAGCAGAAATGCAGTCAGTGCAAAAAAATAAAAAAAATATATAGCAACAACATTACCTCAGCCCTTGGTGTTTTTGTACTGCCCATTTTGAGCAGAAAGCACGAAGGAGAAGAAGAATGACAGAAAAGAGAACAAAAAAGCCGGAAGGAGAAAGGAAAGGTGGAGCTAAAAAATGAAGAAGAAGGAAACTACTTTTTCTTCCTTTGGCCTCTCCTTTTTTTTTGAATTTGATAGCTGACTTTTTTGCAGCTTTACAGTTTGATAGGATGGCTACTGTACGGTCAAGAATTGGGGTGGGCAAATTTAAATTTTGTTAAATTTTCAAATTTTTTTTTTTTGATTTCCTTCTTTACCTCTGGTATTTCTTGACCATTAGATCAAGTGCAGAGAGATCTAACGGCTTAAGGCAGATCTGCAGGTGCTGCAAAAAGCAGGTGCAGGACCTGAGCCAAACGCCTGGCAAGTGGAACCAATTGGGCGTAGTCCTTCCTTATCAAATCATTCAGACTTGATACTTTTTCGCTCTACACCTTCAAAAAGCGAGGTAGCATTAAATATCTCCCGTGATATTCCGGGATCTTAATAAGGACAAAACAAAAGGCCAAGCATTCTGAATCGTCCAAATTTTATCACTACCCCACATCTAGATCTTTCTCGTAGATATTTTCAATTCTTCCATCAACTCCCCCATGTATAAATATTGACAAAAGCTCTCTTCTCCACTCATCAATCTCGATTCCTCATCCTTTCTTGATCCTCAAATTGATTCATTTCCATTGTCCTTTGTAAGACATTTTCCGGTTCGATGGCAGCCATGGCTACAACCCTCACTTCTTCCCCTAAGCCAACATTCTTGGAAAACAAATCCTCCTTCAATGGCTCCCCCGTCTTATATCGTACTCACTCCGTCAAATCTAGTTCCCAGAATTTCTCAATCGCCATGTCTGCGACCGCCCCGCAATATAACTTCGATTCGTTCAGGTTTCAGCCCATCAAAGAATCCATTGTCTCGCGGGAAATGACAAGAAGATACATGATGGACATGATCACCTATGCTGACACAGATGTTGTCATCGTTGGGGCCGGCTCTGCAGGGCTGTCATGCGCTTATGAGCTCAGCAAGAACCCCAACATCCGGGTAGCCATTATTGAGCAATCTGTTAGCCCTGGTGGCGGAGCATGGCTCGGAGGACAGTTATTCTCAGCCATGGTTATTCGTAAACCAGCCCACAAGTTCTTGGATGAGCTTGAGATTGAGTATGATGAGCAGGATAACTATGTGGTTATTAAGCACGCTGCGTTGTTCACCTCCACAATCATGAGCAAACTCTTGGCGAGGCCTAACGTGAAATTGTTCAACGCTGTGGCCGCTGAGGATTTGATTGTGAAGGAAAACAGAGTGGCCGGTGTTGTTACCAACTGGGCCCTTGTCTCTATGAACCATGACACACAGTCATGCATGGATCCTAACGTGATGGAGGCTAAGGTGGTGGTTAGCTCTTGTGGTCACGACGGTCCTTTTGGAGCCACTGGTGTGAAGAGGTTGAAGAGCATCGGTATGATTGACAGCGTTCCAGGGATGAAAGCTCTCGACATGAATGCTGCAGAGGATGCCATTGTTAGGCTGACAAGAGAGATTGTGCCAGGAATGATTGTCACTGGCATGGAAGTTGCTGAAATTGATGGATCCCCAAGAATGGTACTAATTTTCTTTTACTTGCCACTACCATCATCCTGAATAACTCTTCTTTGTGCATGTATTTGGGAATTTCATCCTTCAGTTTCAAATTGTCAAATATGTCTTCTAACTCTTGAATTTCAGATGAAGGATAACTGTTTAGGGGTGTAACTTAAGAAATTCCCCAAATAAACCCTTCATTCTTCAGCATATTAGAAAGTGATGATGCTAACCAGCAGTTCAAATTCTGCAGGGTCCAACCTTTGGAGCCATGATGATCTCAGGGCAAAAGGCTGCACATTTGGCTTTGAGGGCTTTGGGACAACCGAATGCTCTTGATGGAACTCAAGGTGAAGTGGGAATTGCTCAACCAGAGCTCATCTTTGCTTCTGCAGAGACCGACGAAATTGTTGATGCTTGAGAAATCTGCCAGGGCGCTCAATCAGAAAGAAATAAAGAAAACTTCTTGTCCATTTTGTTAGGGAGCAGTAGAATGAACGATCTATGTAGATAAAACTCACGGATGGCGTACTGCTTTTGCTTCTTTTGTACCATAATTCGGATTTTCTAATGGGAAAACGTCGTATGTAACAAAACAATCTTGAGTATTTACTTTCGGTATTGTTCAAAAGAAGATTTGTTTCACCAATTCCCTATGGGCCGCATCTTACTGTCTAATTAGTACTAGTAGTTCAGGTGTATACAATATTTTTTTAAAAATATTTTAAAAGAATTTTTATCTTTAAATTTTAATTTAATAATTAAAAGTTTATATATTGTAAATAATTATTAATAAAATAATTATTTATTTTATAATAAATAAGTTAAATAATTATTTATAATTTATGAATTTTTAATTATTAAATTAAATTTTATTTAATATGTGTTTTAAAAAATACTGTTTACGTCAGACCGCTAGTAGCTAACATGACTGGGATTTTATATTTTCGCAACGACGCCGTCCCCCATGCGGCTATCATCTCCCGAAGCTCTTGCCACCATTAGTTTGACCGTTTTCTGCGGTAAAATGCTAATCAGAGTGGGTTTCATTTCCACCTTTCCCTCAGAAGAAGTGGGTTTCAACTCTCAACCTGCTTGGCTTTATTTTTTACACGAAGTTCCGCTAATGTCTAGAAATAGCGTTAATGCAGCAAATTAGATGCGTTCTTTAGGAAACAACGGCTTAGGTTATGCGTTCAGATGATTAATTCTAACTCCTCGCCAAACACATGACGTATGCGTTCAGCTTCAAGCCGCATTATCGATGCGTTCAACTTTGAAATGCTTGGCGTTAAGATTGATTTCTGGAGCTACCTGAAAGAAGGCCAAATAGGTCAAAAACCCTGTCAGAGTCTCATCTCACTGAAGCGAGTCCGGCATGCCTGTACAGAAACCTCGAACGTTCAGCTACTTTATCGACAGTCTCTCGGCTTCGGCCCTACAAAATTCAAAGACATCGTCTTCCGATTGGAGAAGTCAAGTGCAACAGACTCAATTGGTTTCCCAAATCTCCACCGTCCTCTTGCAAAGGCAACCTAAGTACTGGGCGCCACTTCTCAAGACTACCCTCGAACTCTCCAGCCTTACCCCGTCTCTGTTCCTCCCAATTCTCCACAAGACCAGAACTTCCCCTCAAATCTCCCTCAACTTCTTCAATTGGGCTAAGACAAATCTCGGCTTCCGGCCTGATCTCCGAAGTCAGTGCAGATTGGCGAATGTGCTGTGCGGCTCCGGACTGTCCAGACTTGCAAAGCCCATCTTGGATTCTCTTATTCAACTCAATCCATCAAGCCAAATTGTGGATGCATTGTGTAAAGGTGCTGACTTTGGCTTGTGTTCCCCCGTGTTATGCTCTGTTCTCGAGTGTTATTGCAACAAGGGTTTGTTTTTGCAAGCATTAAATCTTTATCAAAGAGCTAAAGAGTTGGGCCATTTCGCTAATTCAGCCCACGGTTGTACTGCATTGCTGAATCTGTTGCAAGATAAGAATGAGATAAGACTGGCTTGGTGTTTTTATGGTTCAATGGTTCGAAGTGGAGTTATAGAAAGTCAGTTTACTTGGTCTACTATTGCGCGGATTCTTTGTAAAGATGGCAAATTTGAGAGAATTGTTAGGATTTTGGAAATGGGAGTGCATAACTCTGTGATGTACAATTTGATAATTGGGTGTCACAGTGAGAGGGGTAGTTTTGAGGCTGCATTTGGTTATTTAGCTGAAATGTGCAATAGAAAAATTGATCCCAGTTTTAGTACTCATGCTTCAATTCTTGATGGGGCATGTAAATATCAAAATGCTGAAGTGGTTGAGATGATAATGCGAATTATGACAGAGAATGGTCATATTCCAAAATGTTTTGCTAATTCAGAATATGATGCCATCATTCAGAAGCTATCTGATTTAGGAAAGACATATGCAGCAGAAATGTTCTTCCAGAGAGCTTGCAGTGAGAAGGTCCGACTGGAGCATGCTACATATGGTTGCCTGCTGAGAGCATTATCCCATGAAGAGCGAATGAAGGATGCTACTAGATTATATTGCATGATATTGGAGAAAAAGATAGAGATGAAGGACAGTTGTTATAATGCACTTGTGAACGTTCTCTGCAAGCAGAGTCCATCAACTGAAGTTTGTCAATTGCTAAAAGACATGATAGAAAAAGGATTTCCTCCTTCCATGGCAGAGTTATCCAAATATATAAAAGCTGTGTGTGATAAATTTAGTTGGAAAGAAGCTGAGGAGCTCTTAGATTTGATTCTAGACAGAGGATATCTGCTAGATCCTTCCTGTTATTGCTCTTTGGTCAAGCATTATTGCTGTGTAGGACGGATAGATTCAGCTATTGAATTGCACAAAAAGATGGAGATATTGGATGGATCTTTTGAAGTTAATACATATAATATGCTTCTCAATGAGCTTTTAAAGCAAAATAAGGTTGAAGAAGCTCAGGAGGTCTTTGATTATATGAGAAAGCATAAGATGTTGGGAACTGAAAGTTTTACGATAATGATAAAAGGGCATTTCCTTGCGAAAGAATTGAGGAAAGCAATGAAATTGCACGATGAAATGTTGAGCTTGGGGCTTAAGCCCAAAAAGAAGACATATAAATCTTTGATCTCTGGTTTTGGATAAAAATCTTGCTTCGGCAGAAACTATCTTTGTGCATATACCATGTTGATCTAACCAAAATTGTCAAGCTGTTTCTTTGTGCGGTGCTAGCCTTTAGTGGTCTTTACCAGTTTGATATTTTATGCGTGCGAAAGCACCTTTAACCTTCAAAATGGATGGCAGGCGAGACTAATACTTCAGTTTTCTAGACCAGTGTGATGTTTTTACCTTGCTATTGCAAAATAATCTACGAACACCATTCATGAGGTCCCTTTTGCTTGAATGTGTATCAAAAGTTCAGTCATTGACTAGAGGAAACATTATTATTTTTCTTTGTCTGGGGATAGTTTTGTGATTCTTTTATTCTAATTACATAATCTAAGGCCTTCTCTCCAATCTTCTCTTTCCCATGGCACTGAGTCACTGAGTGAATCCTAAATGAGTTTTAAGTTTCTATCATGTGCTTTTCATGTGAGCTGCTACCTTTCCTTTTAAAGTACTTCGTATCTTTCTGCGTTAGTGGAGGTTAATAATATTCCACTCTGCCTACTATTTTGAATGAAGTGCATTTCTTATTCGTTTGCCATATTTTCATTTTGCTCTGATTTCTTCTTTTAACTTATCTTTTCAGCCCCTAATCTCCAGAGGAAATTAACAGCTCGGACTTTTGTCCCTTTCTGGAGTTTGTTGATCTTGTAATGGTTTCAATGGTGTATCATTCCAAGTCACAAGTTTTACAAGATATCTGAACTCAAAGATTGCATCTTTTGATGATATAAAACAGCTGTAAAGCGAAGGATAGCTGGAAGATAACAATTTGATTTTTATCAACCTTTCAGGTTCAGCATTCTGTTTTTCTGAATTCTGATTAGGTATTGTTTGGTGACAAATTTATTCAACTAACTAGTCTCATTCATTTTACTAATTATCATGTAAGGCAATGATATAAACAGAGGGGCAGTGGCGGCGGCGGCAATAGTCTCAGGTAGTGCAGGCGAAGTCCTTGCAAAATTAATTTGCTGGTGTGATCCCCTTTCTTTTTCGTTGCAAAACTCGGGCATAAGTGGCCTTCTACCAATATTTATATCGATGATGTCTAGTGCAATTCTGATTACTGTTGCAAAATTGACAAGGAAGCAGTATTCCTCGTGTTAAGCTCTTCTGCTGTGAACAATTTCTTGACATAAATATATTTTACTATCTAGTAGACTTCTTTCGTTTTCTTTGGTTGCTCTGATCCACTCTTTACTCTCTTTTTTACCCCTTTTCAGCCGATAGTAAACTATGGAAAGTCACACGCCCTTGACCGGTTGACCCAGTAGCAATTGGATTTTCCAAAAGAAAAATGAAGTGCATAAGGTGGTGGCAAGAGTTTCTTGGCCTTTTACCGATTTTTCTTTGCTAAAGGACGGAGATGTTAATCTTATATTTTCTTTGTAAAATTTCTCGGCGTGTATTTAAATTGTGTTTAATTAAAAAAATTTATTTTAAATTTTATAAAAAATAATTTTTATAAAAAAAATAAAATTTAATTATATATTTAATTAAATTAAATATTATTTAAATAAACTATGAGACTGAAATGAATGAGGACAAAAATGAGTAAGCAATTATCCATTTCGATAGATGAAATCTTCCCTAGGTTTATCAAGCAGCTGACATAATTTTTACATCTACAAAATAGAAATAAAAAACGGAAACTGCAAATAATCTAATTTCGAAAATTAGATGTAATTTTTTTGCTAAGTAAAATTGGATGCAAATTAATGTAGCAAAAATGAATTATGGGAAGGAAAAAGGAGAAGAATACTCGTTAAACTCAAGGCCCAAGCAAAGAGGTCAACAGTCCATGCACGCGTCTTCCCGTTCCGCGGCCCATCCAGCTTACGGAGCAACGAGAAGATCCAAAAGCAAACCACAAAAAAGATTTGAGCTTATATTCTTGCATTCACCAACAATGGCCCTCTCTGGAGTCCCCGTCGTCCTGCTCCTGATAACCCTCAGCGCCACCACTCTCCCCAGCGTCACCTGCACAGATGACCCCACCTCAGGATTGCTCTCCCACCTCGAGTCCCTCCGATCCCAATCCTCCAATGGGGTCATTCACCTTAGCGACAACCTCCTCAAACGTATCGTCTCTCTCCCAGCTCCGCGTCCTTTTTCTTTCATCATCTTCTTTGATGCTAAACAACTGCATTCCAAGCCGGAGCTCTCACTCCCCACCCTCAGATCAGAATTCTCTCTTGTTGCCAAATCCTTCCTTGAGAACAACCCTTCGGATTCCCACTCCAAGCTCTTCTTTTTCGATGTCGAATTCCAAGAATCTCAGTCCTCTTTCGCCCTCTTTGCGGTCAATGCCCTTCCTCATATCAAGCTTATTCCTGCTTCTGCGGCCGATGTGAAAATGGATTCTGTTCAAATGGACGCAAATGATTTCTCAAGACTCGCAGAGTCCATGGCTGAATTTTTAGAATCCAACACTAAATTCACTGTGGGTCCCATCCATCGGCCGCCAATTATTTCCAAGAAGCAGATGATATTTGTGATTGCCATTATTTTGATATGGACTCCGTTCCTGGTGAAAAAATTGGTGACCGGGAAAACACTCCTGCATAACAAAAATGTCTGGATGACTGGTGCAATTTTTGTATACTTTTTTAGTGTTTCTGGGGCAATGCATAATATAATTAGGAAAATGCCAATGTTCTTAGTGGATAGGAACGATCCAGCGCGTTTGATTTTCTTTTACCAGGGATCTGGGATGCAGTTGGGGGCTGAAGGGTTCGCTGTTGGATCCTTGTATACTGTTGTGGGCTTGTTGTTGGCCTTTGTTATTCATGTGCTTGTTTATGTGAAGAATCAGACTGTGCAGAGGCTGGTGATGCTCTTTGTGCTGTTTATTTCCTTTTGGGCAGTCCAGAAGGTGGTTTACTTAGATAATTGGAAGACAGGATACGGAATTCACGCTTATTGGCCTTCGAGCTGGAAGTAGTGGCGCTGAAGGAATGAAAGCTGACTGAAGTAGAGTGGTAATCAGCAATTGGCTTTGGGTAAGAGGTTTGTAATAGTGTAGTATGTGGGAGAGAGAGCACAGATATCAAATGTTAAGCGACTATAAAAAGGTTTTTCTTTGATTACTTCTACTTGGATTGGATCATATGCAATTTATCTTGAGACTCTTGCTACATGCCAGTTGAAAATTTGCACACTGATTAATTGCAGTTTTGCATGAGCTTATACTTTCAACACTTACTGCGGATTCATACAATTTCCCATGTTTGTAACTTCTAAATGTTCTTGGGATTGTTGTCTTTCCGCATGTGCAATTTACACAACAATATTTCAACTGCTTTTATATTTCATTATACATGAGTGCAAGAAAATGTGTTTTTGATTATAAGAAGTTATATTCACTAAAGAATTTGAAACACTTTTCTCTACATTATAAAGTTAATTTCTTGACAATCTATTTTCACCATGAAATTCTAAATTAATGTGGAAGAATAAACTTGAGGCAGTTTCAGAATATATTAATTTGCAGGTTGTTAGCTGTCATTGCCTTTTCAATAGGTCAAAGCACTTACTACTAATCATCCAATGCCATGAAGATTTTCTGATGGTGTATTTCATTTACCCATGAGTTTATTTGATGAGGTTGTGTGGTTGGACTATAGGCCTAAGCCATTTGATTGTTCATTTTATGCAAAATGTGTTTTCTGGTGAACATTGAAGTTTCTAGAGAGTTTCTTGCAAGAGGAGCTGATAATGAATGATCACTGCTGTAAGATGTTTATCTTCTCTAATTAAAATATAATACTAAAAGCAATTGAAAGGCTTGTCTTTATCTGCTGTTATAGCATTGTTTCACCCTGTTTATCAAGCTGGTTCATTCTTTCTATTTTTGCTTGCTGGGCTCATGTGATGATTCAGTGTTACTTCTGTAAAGGTTACTTGTCTCATTGTAGCTTAACTAGATTCTAACAAATTAATTAGTATAAGTACTTGAATTATTATCAAATTGTTGTGTCCTTTAAAAATTATTATTAGTAAATAGTTGCTATTTGATTGAGCTTGTGATTACTTCAATGTTTCTTGGCATGGCCTCAGCTTCAACCTAGAAAAATCCTAGTTGAGAACTGAGATTTTGGTAGCATGGTTGATTTGCACTCCCCCAAAATCCATGTCACATTTTGAATAGTAATTCTCTCTTAGCTTACCTTCACCTTGTTCTTGTTCTTTGTTTTTCATTTTTGTATCTGGTCATCTGGGTTCCTGAAATTTTATGCTCTATTAGACACATGTTCCATTGTGAAGTCCTAGTAGTCAGTCACGTTTGGAAGTTTGTAAGTTTTGGGACTGTTTGATTTGGTGGAAAAGAGAGAACCAGATATGGGTTGCCATGTTGAACAAATGACAGTCATCACTATCTTTAAATGTGCACAAAGTAGTAGAACTAGCTGCTGATAAATGTAAGAAATATGTCTTCTTGAATTCAAGCTATGATGGGCAAAGATATTGTTCAGGCTTAGTTTTGTTCTGAGCTACTTACGGGCTTCCTTATGAGAATTCGATTTGACTTGACAATTCTAAACTTTAGTTATCCTCTCTAAAACCCCGCTCGCCACAACCACCCCCCCCCAAAAAAAAAGAAAAAGAAAAATGAAAAAAACAAAAGGGGCCCACAGGAAGATACTTATGATTTGTCCACTTCTTGATTGTTTGGTGAAATGGCATGATTAAGCTGTAAATGACTGTTAGATATTGCAAAACATTAGGATTGATAACATTTTTGGAGATGGTTGCCTTTCTTTTTGGTTCGCATCTGATTGTATAGAGTAGATTGTTGGAAGCATTTGAAAACTAGTAAGTGAACTGCCGGCCCCAACACTAGTTTTCCTGATTTATTTCCTTTATCCTTGTACTACTCTTTTTGCTCGTATAGTAGGATATATGCGGACATATTTACTTAGGTTTATTTTTTCTGTAGTAATTTCTGTGTTTGAGATACAGGTGGAGCCGTGAGCTATATCCTAGAATGCTGATTGTGCAGTTGATACATTAGTTTGGGGTTTGATAAACATTATGTTATAGGAAGATGCAAAAGGGCCAGCTATAATTGTGTATATATTGTTGGAAACGTGTTGCTGTTTTTTATAACCACCTATTCTTGCATCACAGAATCAAATGTGTCAAGACATTTCACCTTCCCTAAGAAAAGGGATATATAGCTAAAGCATTGAATTATATATAGAGAAAGCCAGAATTGACTGCAATAGCTTCAGAAGTTTTTGCTTAAAAGCTCTGTGTGAAACTAAGAGCATATCCTTCTAGTTTGCCTGTTAAATATCTCTTCTGAAAAGCAAATTATTAATCCATTATTCAAAGAATAGCCATTTCCACTATAAACATTTCCATGGGCGTTATTTATATAATTGAACTCTTAAGTTGTATCTGGGGAATACGAGCATTGTCGCAATGCTCTCTGCTATGGGGGTTTTCATTTGAACAGTAGGATTTCTACCAGTCAAGGAGGAACTTGAATAAGTAGATTGAGCATAATTTAACATCTTGCTTCATCTATTCTTAGGTAAGAACCAAGCATGGTAGACTCCTGCTGGAAGAAACAAGTTTCGCATATAAAGAAACAAGGTTTCATTAGTTTTACGGTTCTCTTCCCCAAACATTTGTTGAAGAGCTTATGCTGGAAGCAAGATCTGCAGCAACGGATGCTCTTCCTTTTCTTCGTTTCTATTTGATTGGCAATCTTTCCGACCCTTCCCTTCAATTCGCTGAGCTACATCTCGGGTTCTCTTAAGTTACGTTTGGTTCTGAAACATTCAGTTGTGGAGATAAATGCAACCCCCTGAACAATGGGGTTCTAGACTTTTATTAGAACCAAATGGTCATGGCCTTGACCTCATTCGTATAGCCTTCTTCCCAAGCTCAAATTTTCGCGGTTTAGTGGGAGATGAGTCGAGACGGTATGAGATAGAAGGATAAGACAAAATATTCTGGATTTCAGTGTCTATGCAAATATTTAAGCTGATAATTTTGTTTGCATAATGTAACCATCAAAACCCATTGCACTTTCACAATATCAACTGCAGAGTAAACGGTACAATATAATTTTATCCAGAAGCATGCAATAAAAGAAAGCTCTTCCTTTTCACCATAGTAGTATATCGTCAGTTGTCCCAATGCAGTGTTGAATCTTACACGGTGCCTGTTATGGTAATAAACGCGGGTGGAAACAGGACACGGAATCTATTACTTTCGGAAAATAACGCACAGCTCCTGTGGAGTCTCCACTACGCGACTTACTCAGGAAAGAAACCAGCTTTTCTCCACCAAAATTTCCATCCTGTGGTAAATGCAAATTTCCTAGTGTCATTATAAGAAAAAAGTGCCCCTGGGCGGTCGAAAAGTCTCAGACAGGCAGTGGCGTCGGTGCGCTTCAGCCAAATACCTCATGCTGTGCACTTCAGCATTGATGCTTTTTCCAGTAACTTTGCGTATCCATGCAGCAGAATAGATGCCTTCAACATATTCTATTAACCCTCTTCTCCAGAGTCACATCGTCTCTTGAGCTTATACATACATCCCTTTCTTTAGGTTTGCAGCCCCTGGTCCCTACAATCTTCTTTCTTGAGAGATTACAGGAAACAGAGCGAAAGGAGAAATGGAAGAACAAGTTGAAATGGTGGGCAGAGCATTTGTGGATCATTACTATAACCTCTTTGATAATGACAGGCCTTCTCTTGCTTCCCTTTACCAACCTACTTCCATGCTTACATTTGAAGGCGAAAAAGTACAGGGGGCAGAAGAGATTACAAAGAAGCTGATTCAGTTGCCATTTGAGCAATGCCATCACGTAATTAGCACGGTTGATGTTCAACCTTCTTCCTTTGCGGGAGGCATTCTGGTCTTCGTAAGCGGCAGCCTCCAACTACAAGGAGAGGACCATGCTCTCAGGTTTAGCCAGGTATGTATATGAATCTTGAGCTTATATATATTACTGCTCATACATGTCTCCGGGTTTTATTTTTAATTCCCCTTAATTTACCATCGGAACAACATCTATTTTTGGGAATATATATGAATCTGGTATGAATTATGTTGATGTATAAACCTATATACGGGACTAACTGCAGATGTTTCACTTGATCCCCACGGTAGAAAGAAGGTTTTTCGTGCTGAACGACATATTCCGCTTGAACTACGGTTGAAATGTAGTTCCAATGAAGGAAAAAAAAGGGGAGCGTATTTTATTCGTTACTTTGTTCATGATAAGCCTGATTTCCTACAATTCTTTGCTTTTCTTTTCTGAATCGAAATTTTCTGTTTGCCCATTGCTAGTAACTACAATTTGATGTTACTCTTCCTTCCTCCATCGCACTACATCTGCGAAATTTCATGCGTTCAAGATAAATCCTAATAATATTCTCGTCCGGAGGCATACTAGTCATGACTGAAATCATCTTGATTCGAGGATGAAATGCACGACGAGAAATTTAGCAGAAATTACCAATTAGTCCATGAGCTCTACCACTACGAGATGATCTTTTTCAAACTCTAGCAATAGGAAAGAACACTGCTCATAAACAGAAACCAATACGCCTCCTTAGTCCTTAGTGAAGCATCCACGGCGAAACCTCCAAAGTCCAAAGCGTAACTAATCTTTCAAAAATAGACAGCACTAACTTCATAATTTGGGATCCTCTTCTCTACCCAAAGGAATGGACAAATAAAAAAAAAAAAAAGAAAGAAAAACTTAGCTTCTGTTGACAAAAACAAAACATGGGGCGCAGACATCCTCCGTTTTCTTGAAGGAAAAACGGCCCGCGGTAGGGGTTTGTAATTTTTCGGTTAAACTAAAAAAATCAATTTTGTATCGAATCAATATTGTATTCTTGTATAATTAAAAAATAATATTAAAACACATTATACATAAATGTATTTTTATTTGGATAACAGATTTTCGATAATGAAATCTTTTTTTTCATTTGCTTCAATTTAATTTAAAATTGTATTGAACTGAATCGAATTAATTTATTTTAACTTATTTTTTAAAAAATATAAAATTAAACAGTAAAATAAAAAATTAAACCCAAAACCGATTGCCCTAGCTGGCCAAGAGTTTATTTGACTACTACTGAAAGTACAACATTTGCTTATAAAAGGAGGAAATTCGTCCAGCCAAACTACAGGCTTAGACTGTGTACAGCCAAACCGAGCCAATTCGTGAGCTGCAACATTAGAGCTTCTGGGGCGGCCGACGTCCTCTAAAAAGCCTAACACAAAATGCAAGAAGTATTTGAAAAACATACCCACATGATATTTCTTATAAATTTGGTATTTACTAGCAGTCAAAATCAATTGAATTTTGTAAATTTTACTAGTAGTCAAAATAAACTTTTAAACTCATAAAAATTTCCCTCCTGACTTGTTTTGCACCTCGAAAAATAAATATATTAAGCACATAGAAAATTTTAGACCAATATCACACCAACTCAAATAACGGTGTTTGGATTGGGTATTAGTTTGATATTTTTTTATTTTAATTTTTATAAAAATAAATTATTTATAAAAAAATATTAAATTTATAGTAAAAATCTTTATATTTTAAAAATGTCTAAAAGTAAAAAATTGATATCATTGTGAATCATGATTGAAACCACTTGAGAAAATAAAGAAAGAATGTGGTCCTTCTCTAACCTCACCCTCTCCTTCTTCTCTCTAAACTTCTCTGCAGTTTCTCTCCCTTATCGACAGTATCTCTAGCCAAAAGCCGACCTTGGCCGATCTTTTTCTAGTTTTGAGTTCCCTTCCCCTCTTTTTGGCCACAAAGCATACAGGCTTCTTCAACTCTTCTCATTAAAAAAAGGAGTTTAAAAATTATTTTTATTATAATGATTCAAACTCTTTTAATATCAATAAATAATCTTTTTATTTAGAAAAAAAAAGGAACGCGATCCACACTGAAAAACATCCGAACCTTTTGTTTTATACAAGAAATATACAAGTAATCTAAGCACCAAAATCATATGACTATATATGAAAATTATATGGTAATTCAACTTGACATTAGAAATAATTATAAGTAATCTGCTCTTTCTTTCCCACTATGCAAAATAATAAAAGAATATAAAAGGGATTCCAACTTGACAAAAACTAATCAGAAAGTTTGCCACACAGCTCATAAGTCATAAGTATTGTTCGTCTTTATACTTGTAAATTTGGCTTACCATGTTACTAACCCTTTAAATTATCCCAATAAAACAAATTTTCTTTGGAAATGAAGATCTTTCAGGAAAAAGTTGAGCTGTAGTTGGTGGGATGGGGCACACGCTTTACTACTATTGCTCACATGGTAATTCTTTTTACAAAAGTTGGCATTATTGCAAAGATTAATGGTTTTAAGATACAAGAAGAATAGTGTATTGGTCTTCGTTTGATCCGTTTTCTTCATCCTCAATGTGACAACTTTTCCTGGTCAGCAGCCACTACAAACTTCTGCATTGGGGCAGAGCTCAGATAGGCAAAAAATTCCAAGCGAATTTCTTATCGATCATTTATAGCTTAACAATTTCCCAATTGAATCTCGTGATGAGGGTTTCTTTAAGTACCTCTTTGTTATGTTCAAGGAACAAAGTATACTGCCATAATGCTACTACTTTACCAATAACCTATTCATTAATGTGCTTTTCTTCATTCTTTTCAAATTTATATTCTTATAGATAACATCATTAGTCTACGGCTCATTTGAACTAGTTTGTCTAAGGATATATTTTAATTTTGCAACTTGCATGTAAATTAAGGAATATAATGCTAAAACAAGATCAAGATGGAATCCTGCCGTTGTATTAGAATATATAGATTATTGCCTGCACGGACGTAGTTCAGTTGACCAGCAGTGACAGATTGGGTATCATGGGTTCAGGGTCGAGACCTATCAGCTGCAGTGTGAGATTTTTTGCCTCCAAATGTGGGGTGGGGGTCCTTGTGAACATCAGACACTGATTTTTTCACTGACTGTATGATTGAGTCACCGTAATTTAATTCCTCACAACTGGTCATACCTGGATGAGAAGGGCATGAGCCGAGGTATTTCGCCTTTTTAGGTAACATGTACCAGAATATATAGATCATTTAAAGACTCTCCCTCGAGCCGCCCGGAGACAAAAGGGCCATGATTCACGTGAGCAGCTAAAAAGTGACAATAGACACGTCGAATTACTAATTTCCCCAACTGCTATATACTATATTG
Organism: Rauvolfia tetraphylla; assembly: GCA_030512225.1. Lineage (NCBI taxonomy): Eukaryota > Viridiplantae > Streptophyta > Magnoliopsida > Gentianales > Apocynaceae > Rauvolfia > Rauvolfia tetraphylla. The sequence goes on along the minus strand of JAJQKT010000076.1, from coordinate 1,266,205 downwards.
ATTAAATAAGTTTTTGGCAATGTTTATACCTGGAGAGAGATGATAAACTTCGTCTATTTAAGGATTGCTAAGGGAGTGAAAGCTCTGAACTTCAGTCATGGCGACCACCTATCAGTTCTTTTAGGCACTCCCAAGAAGACCGATACTTCCCGCAAAGCTCTTTACGCAGTCCTTTCTTAGCTACAATTGCTGTAGTTTCCATCACAATTTTAAACATCAACTTCAGTTCATCTCCTTCGCTAGGAGCCCGCTTCTGTCATCATGCCCCTGATCAGTCATCATGTTTAGCTCTGGTCTCCGAGGTTGCATCTCCTGGATTAATGATGTTTCTGGCTCTTGCAAGCTTCAGCCAGAAACATCAACGCCAATGTGGTGGTTGCGAAAGACGGCAGTGGCAAGTATAAGACCGTCCAAGAAGCTGTGACCGCAGCCCCGAATAATGCCAAGACGCGTTATGTTATCTACGTGAAGAGAGGAATATACAAAGAAAATGTTGATATAGGAAAGTCCAAGAAGAATTTGATGCTTGTTGGTGATGACATGGATGCCACTATTATCACTGGCAGCTTGAATGTTGTGGATGGATCAACAACCTTCAAATCTGCCACCGTTGGTAAAAGATCTCGCCCTTCTGATTAATGAATATGCATTGACGACCATGATCACAAGAATCCATTAATTAAGAATATTTGTCATGTATGATACTGTTGCAGCTGCTGTGGCTGATGGATTCATAGCTCAAGACATTTGGTTCAAGAACACCGCTGGCCCACAGAAGCATCAAGCAGTTGCACTTCGCATAGGTGCAGATCAGTCAGTCATAAACCGATGCAAAATCGATGCATACCAAGACACTCTCTACGCACACAGCCTCCGCCAATTCTATAGAGATTGCTACATCACCGGCACAGTGGACTTCATCTTCGGTGCTGCAGCTGTTGTTTTCCAGAACTCAAAACTCGTTGCGCGAAAACCAATGAGTAACCAACAAAACATGGTAAATTGGCCAGGCTACCATATTATAACCAATGCGGCTGAGGCAAGGAAGTTCACGGTGGCTGAGCTGATACAGGGAGAGGCATGGTTGAAGAACACTGGAGTAGCCTTTACTAAGGGATTGTGAGTATTCCATACATATAAAATGCCTGTCCTATGCTTCATTGCTACTATAGATTTTAAGTAACTTCTGACACTGAATTTACAAGCCATGTTTTCAGGTTGCAATCTTCCTGGCTTTCCCTTTCTTGCAATTGAGGGTGTGATTGGATTGGGTTACACGGAACCCAATACAAATTTCTTATCTCACATCTCACTTTTTCTCTCACAAAAATTTTTCTCTCCCGAAACTCAAGATAAAAAATCTCAAAACAAAACTCTATCCAATCACACCCTAAATAAATATGCTTTTGACTTTTCCAATTCGGGCAGACTTGTTTATGAAAATATTGCGGTTAGCAAAAATAAAATTCTGAGGTCAAATCATTAGCCTTTGTGAAAGAAAAATAAGCACATAAGGGGAAAAAGAAAAAACGCGCCATTTTAAAATTTCCATTCAAATGGGCTGAGCAACTGGGATGGACTTTGCCTATAAGAATATTTTGGGGCATATTTCAACTGGGTTTTGACTGTTGTGAGAGAAATCATGTGCAGCTTCTGTTGGTGAAGGGTTTCTAACCCAATATGCGGAACAGATCCGGCCCAGAGAAGCACCACGCAGTCCGGGCCGAAGCAGATCAATTTCATAAACAGTCCGCGGAGAGATGAGCCGATTCTACAAAGATTGCTACACCACCGGCTTCAGCTTCCGCCAGGCAGCGGTGGAGTGTCAGAAGTCCCAGATTGCATCAGGACGAAGATAACACCATAACAGCACAAGGCGGGAGCGATCCGAATGAGAAGACTGGAATGTCAATCAAGAATTGGAACATAACAGCACGTTCTGATCTTGAACCGACGAAGGCGTCCATAAAGTCTTATCTAGGCCGCCCCTGGCAAGAGTATCCGCCGGGTTGGTTAGACTTACACTCGAGTGGTGATTTTGCTCCGAAGACACAGTACCACGGGGTGTACACGATCAGAAGACCGGCGAGAAAGCTTATACTTTTTTTAATATTTTTTTATAATAAGTATTATTATAAAATAAAATAATAATTAAATTAATTTATTTATTTTATTTAAATGTTTTTAAAATAAAAATTATCAATTTTACTATATTAATTATTATTATTTTATTTTAAAAATGAATAAGAAATTTAAAATTTATTTAATAATATTTATTTTATATTAAAATTTATGTTATTATAAAATAAAATAAATAGTTAAGCAGAGATTTTTCACATATGCGTTCTTATATTAAACGCACTCAGAGGGTGCATTCATACCACCCGCATCAGGTGCGTTGTCTGTATGCGTTGAGTTTATTTTTCGGCCAACATCAACAGCACTATTTGCGGAGCTGAGCAGCCTGAACTTTGGAAAGGCTTTCGGTTTCGTTTTCAGCTCATAGTGATCACTGTCCTGATTAAGAAGCAAACAGAAGAACGGGATGTTAGGCTTAGGCTGCAGCCCGCAGGCATTATCTTTTGGTTTTCCTGGTAATCATTCTGGGCCCGATGGGCGACAAAACATAACATGGGCCATGGGAGTAGCCCATACCCATCCCTATCTTTTCATTATTTAATAAGTCTTCCTCAGTTATCACGGCAACCCTTTTGGTCCATGGACTCTGCATTGTCACGTTAACGTCTGACAGTCTATGTGTTTGTGTTCTGTTTTGCCGTTTGAGCTGGAACTCACAAGGCTCGATCACTCAAATTAAAATTTATAAATATTTAATTTTATTTTTAAATTTATCGGCACGTGTTCTAATAAACTTCTTTTTTTTTCCTTCAATTTAAAGGTATTCACCAATGTTCCCGTTTTCGAATCGATGCGATGTCCCGTAGAGAATGAGTTTTAATTGGCTGGCTCAAGAATTTGCAATTTTTTGGTTTGCTAAATAATAGATTATTTATTAATATAGAATTAGTTTAGATTATTACAATTAAAATAATACTTAAGCTTTTCCTTTAATACAAATAAAGTAAAAAAGGAGAGTTGAGAGATTATGATAATTTTAAAATTAAAAAAATAAAAAATTATATAAAATAATAAATAATATCTACTTAAATGGGTAATATATATTAATATTAATAAAATAAATAAATAAACGTTAATCTTCTTTACAACTAGTAATTTATCAATCATTGACATGAAGAACTTAATTCAATATATTCCTTAGAAATTAATAATTTAAAAGACTATAGGCGTGTTAATAGTCATAAAAGTTATCTTAAAAGTAATAGAAAATTGAGATAGAACTCATATTTGCCTATCTAAAAAAATTGAAGATTGCCTCATAGTTTTAAATTTTGACGAAGAAGTATGCAAATAAAAGTCTATCATTATTTGTAATAGAAAATGAGTGTGAAAACACAAAAGAAAAACAATAATAGGGGAGATCTGGCCAAGATTCGAAAGCGGGCCTCGACGCCTTTGCTCGGATCTAACCGATTGTAGAGGATCGACGAAGTGCAGCGGCAAGTAAAAGAGAGGAGGAGGAGAGAATGGTTTAGAGAGAGAAAGTACTTCCCGTAGGATGAGTGCTGATTTGCAATTCTGTTTGGATATGATTGATCGGATTTCTCCTCATAATGATATTACTCATTACTAGATGCTCATAATGCCAATTGGCAAATCAAGAATTGAAGCAATTTGCCCATTACTCGTTTTAATTTGGCTTATCTATCATATATTTTGGAACTACTGCTCCTAACTACTTGGTTTTTCAGAGGAGGGAGGGGAAGAGTTTATGTTTTCTTTTGGTTTATCATCATCAAATAACACCACATAATTGGAGAAAACGCAGCATATTATATGATAAATTTGATGTCAAGATCTCCATTGCTTTATTAGCAATAGCTGTCTGAAAGTGACCAACATATTTCCTTGTGAGGCAATGGGTAATTTCTTCTGCAACTTCCATCACTAAACGTGTTTCCAACAATGAACTAGAAAAGAATTTCTGCATAATAACACCCAAAGTGTTAGGTGAGACATGGGCAGAGGAATCACATGAGCTGAGTCTTGATACGAGAGAATGTGTAGAATTTGGAAACTATTAGTATAATGTTAGGGAATGATTCTAAGGGGATAATGGTGACGTATATGCAGACACAAATCCCATTAGAAAAATGCCCATTTGCAGAGAAACAACAAGAACTACCGATTCTGTTCCTCCATGTGGATGGCCCTAAAGATCTCAAAGAAAAATTCCTTTGACAGTTGGTGTTTGCAGAGTCAGAATTTGCTTTCTAAACAATAAGTCATACGGGTCTCTCCCTGACTTCTTGTTTTCTTCAAGTTTTTAACAAGCAATTAAGTAAAAGATCATTAACAAATGAGAATGGACCTGAAACTATTGTTATCTTCGTTAGCTAGTACCAGGTATCTGAAGCTGAAATTCGACCTACTTGTTTAAAGAAAAAGCTACCGAATCATTGCCATTGGATAACATAACCACTAACGTAGGCAATTCTTATGAAATTTCAATTAAATTGTTGCACATCTTAGGTCTTCATCTCTCAAAATAAAGTTAGGGTTCGGATTGCTATGTAGATTTTCATATGACAAAAATTCAGAAAAATAAATTGATCTCATTTCTTTTAAGTATAAAAGTCACCAATTTATTTTGAGTTTATATTATTTGAATAACTAGAGAAACTAATCAAGAAAAGAACATATGTAATTATGCTTAACTTAACTTAACTTGACTAACAAGTATATCTTTTGCCCGCTTTTTAATAATTAAGGGTGTAATTAATAGGGTTTGGTTTTAAAATTTTTGTCTTGAATTTTATAAAAATTAAATTATTTGTAAGAGAAAATGTGAGTCTTACACTTAAAATTTTAGATTTAATTTTGAAATTAAACTAGTGGAGGCATAACTTGCTTATAGAAGCAGAGGATCCTCAAACTAGACAAGAGAACACAGAGAGGAACAGAAAAGGACCTGAGGGCCGAGATTTACTCGCTTGACAACAAATCTACAACAGGTACCACTTAGGCAACGCCATTTATTTCCTTCCCATTATTTTACCAAAATATGACACCTTGATTACAATATTCTAATCCAAATGGCTCATGTAGTGCAGTATATGTAGTTCTTGAATCAATGTGTATATGGTTTTTGCTCCTATGTCCACATAATAAAGAATCCTCTCACCCCATTCTTTAGAGAAGTTTTCGTGGTTGTCCACCTCTTTTGTCGTTCTCTCTTCTTTCATCACCTATCCTCTCCTTTTTGATCTCCTCTCTCTCTCTCTCTTTGTCCCTTGAAGACGTATCTCGGGCTAGCTACCAAAACCAATCAGCCGTTGAAGCAAACCATTGATTTTCACAATCTTAATTGGTTCTCCAGTAGTAATTGCCCTACAGTTGCCCGGAATTCTTCTTCTAGCTCTCCATCTTTGATGCTCTTTTAACAGATTTCCATGTCTGGCCTTTGATATCTTACCTTTGATTTGTTTGTCTACAACAACCTAAAAAATTGCTCTCATTTGGTAGTTTTGCATGTATGCATTTGCGCTCATCGCATGCATTTGTCAAGATTATCTTTTGGAGGAAGATGGAGAATGTTGCGGGAAGGGGAGGAGAATCCACTTCTCTTTTGAATCTCCTTTCTCCTCGTATCGTCTCAATCCTCATCTAAAAAGGTACTCCATTGATGTTGCGTTTCTTCTTTATCCTTTACTTCTCCAACAGTGCTGTTTTTTTATGGCCTGGCAAGGGAAAGAAAAGATTCCAATCCCATCAGATGGGCAATTTTCTTCTTCTTTGATACTCAAATATTTTTTGTATTTTCAAAAACCTTTCGTTATTTTTTCTCTACATGAAACCTCGAGAAACATATACCTTCTAATATGTTTGCTTTTGGAACAGGCAAAGGAACTTGTTCTTCACATCTGCTTGGTGCTTCCTTCTTCACTTCTATTGTCTCGCAGATCTTAGAAGAGGACCTTGGAATTGGGCCTGTCTGTTTTCCTCTATGCGGATCAAAATGAAAGGGATGTATAAAGCAGGGTACAAATACATATCCAACATTTTTGGTAATGCCTTCATCTTCACCTCCTCCTAAGTCCTTTACCCTGCATTTCCCCACCGCAACCATCCACTTAGGGTGTAATGTTTGGTTTCATTCCTTATTGCGCCGTGGTAATTTTAAGACTAACTCAGAAGATGGATTTTCTTGTAGTTGTAAAGGAGCGCGAGATGGAAATTGGATTACCAACAGATGTTAAGCATGTGGCGCACATAGGCTGGGATGGCCCCTCTGGTAGCGCTCCCAGTTGGGTACGCATTGTCCATAGTTTTTATCCTTCTTACGCTCAGATTTGGTTCTCTGTGTTTTTCCCTATCATTCCGTCTCATTTTGCGCTTGTAAAATATGGTTTTGGTGGTGAAATGTAGATGAATGAATTCAAGACAGGGCCAGACTTTGCAGCAACATCAATTGGCAATTCTGGCTCCGCTCTCTCTCCTTGGTCATCACAAGGTTTGCTTCTTAAAATCCCTTCAATTTCCTCTTTTCTGTTGTTTTCCCCTTCAGAGCAGAAAGAACCGTCAAAGAAATCAAAGTAAACATCAATTTTTCAAGTAGCAAGAAAGGGGTGGGATGTATCTCTATAAAACCTACTTGTGGGGTAAAGTAGCAATTGGAAAATGATAAAGAGTTTGTCCTGTATGTTGTCTCACTGCAAGATTCTTTGCCTCAAAGAAGGAAACTTTGGCTCTTCTGTCACGAGGGAGGTTTAATCTGCCAACTACCTGGCCTAGGAAATGACACTGTTTTTGTGTATGGTCTTTGAATTCTTGACTGTTAGGCTTGACTCTTTCAACTACTTCTCCTTAACTTGTTCTTGATTCTTGAAGTGAAACATGTATTTTTAGCAGGATTTGTTCTGCCCCGTTTGAACTTTGACCAGAGCCGTCCATCAATAGGATGGAACAGATAGGACGTACCATATTCAAACTGGTCATACTCTCCCAAGCATTTCTCTTATTATCTTCAACAAGTGGAAATATGAGACTGCTGAGGAGATGTGTTTCCTAAACGCAGTTCATTCTTCTGATTAGCTCATTTGGGCGCTCTATGATGTTCAGTTTTCTGGGTTTCCTTAAAATTTTTTACAGATTTTGGAGAATACACGGGACAAAATTCGGGATCCGATGTTCCACCAACAGACCTTCCCAGTATTCCGAAGGCAAAGCAAAAGCGGAAGAAGATCAAATCAACTTCCTCTCCCAGGTCTACATCTTCTTCCACGTCAAGGTCGACACGAGCAGCGAAATCAAAGGCTAAGTTTGTCGAAGACAATCCGAATACGCCAAATATAGAAGTAGCTTAACGTATAAATTTGGTAAAAGGGAGGAAGAAATTTTCAACTATTTTATCAGTGTCTTTGGTGCCTCTTTCTAACAGTTGAGATGTTTTGTCACACAAAGTAATCAGGGGGAAGAAGAAGCTGTAGAGGTTTGTGTAAATTTAAAGGGTGCATTCGGGTATGTGGTTATGGTAAATACTGAGGAAAAACAGAAATAGGAGGGGACTAGAAGATCTTGGGAGACGAAAATTTATATTTAAGCTTCAAAATCAGACACTAATTTGAGAAACGAAATCCTTTTCTTTTTTCTTTTAAATTCTTCTTTTCGGCCTTTCTTTCTTCTGTATGGTAACATGATGAGGAAGGCCATGTAAACAGTTGGACTACTTTAGTTGTGCTGCTGAAAATTGTGCTAATGTGAATTTCTTGATTTTAACTGATGCATACCGTTTATTCTTGTCACCTCTGATCTCCGCTCTGTTGCAGCTTTCCAGAGTTACTCTTTTAGTTCCCATAGTTGCTGGGTTTAGTAGTGCATAAAAATTGGCTACACTTGCAGCTCTTTTCCTTAGAGTTTCATCGAGGCTTTCTTGTCTCAAGGGTCATAAACTATGTTAGACATATATAGAAGAACAGAATGGCTGGAATCCTATCTTGGCCTGAATATTACTATACTATGTGACAAAAACTTATACAACAGAAACTAGACTTTTCATTCTTCATAAATTGATTTTCTAATCTTGATAAGAATGGCGACTAACGGATCTTTGGTTGCCTTTGTCTCTATAGTACGATATTATCAGAGTGAAAGAGACACCAAATGCCCATTATTTGTTTAATGAAACCTCCCTTCGAAATGATCACTATCTCTGCCTTTCCATCGCTAGCATCTTGTGCGTAGTCTGATCGTCCAACATGAACCTTCTGGAGAACAACTTCTTTATAGTCACTCGATTGCTTTATCCTTTCCCCACTCAATGCCCGAAAGTTTGATCTCTTGCTTGATTTCAACACCCGAGACTGTCGCACAGCTCCCGCTCATGGCGAAGGCTCGTAGAGGTCTCACGATCTGTTGTGGGATCACGATGATTCTTCTGACCGTTCTCATAGTCACTGCCTTGGTCCTCTATTTCGCCGTCTTGAAGCCCAAAAAGCCCGAACTCACCACCAAATCTGTGACTCTTGAACACTTCAAACTGGTGCCACTTCCATTTCACCTAAATGTGACGCTGGGCCTCGTGGTCACAGTCAACAATCGCAACTACGGAAGCTTCAGGTACGGAAACAGTACCACATACGTCACCTACAGAGGGACTCAGGCAGCCGAAGCCCCGATTGAAGCCGATACAATACCGACACGAGCAGCTCACGACATTGACACCGACGTTTTAGTCGTGGTTGATAATTTGACGAGGAATCCTTACTTTTGGGTAGATTATCTTGACGCCGGGTGCCTGAACTTCACGTCGTCCACTTCCTTGCATGGCAAAGCCACAGTATTGAAGATCTTGAAAATCAAGGTGACCGCATACGCCACCTGCGACATCTCTCTCTTTGTCAAAAGTCAGAATGTTTCTGCCATCTGCAATTCAGAAGTTGACTACTAGCTGCCCATGTCGCTAAGTTTGGAGAGAGCCTTTTCACCTTCCGCTAAAGCATATTGGGCTAGTCTCTTGAGATCCCATTAGGCCCATGTGTCACCAGTCCAATTTCGGAAACGTTTTTATTATATGTGGGCTCTGCAAGTGCCCAATGAGGAATCTTTTGAGCTAACTGGAAAGTTCTGATTTTCCCGACTCACTAAAGTTGGGCGATGTTTTGACTCGGCTTCACCGGTGCTGTGATGCGTTTTTGCCCCCTTTTTTCTTTTCTTTTCTGATATCAAAAATTATTTTTCAAACCTTTTTCTGCCAAACAACATAAAGATTTAGAATTCATTTAAATAATATTTAGCTAAACTAAATACACAATTAAGTCATATTTATTTTATCATAAAAAATTTACTTTCATAGAACTCAAGACAGAGATTTTCTCAACCAATCTAAATATATCCTTAAAGATTATTTTAAAATTATCTTTTTTAACTTAAAAAGTTAATAATGTGACATAATCATTATATTGCAATTAATGACCAATCTGGATCAGCATTCACTTTAAAATTTCTCTCATTTTTTCACTTTAAGCCACAATTTTCTTTTCATAAACAATTCACTTTTTTTTATTCTCAATACTACTCAATTAAAAAAAAATTGGTCATTTTGGATAACGGCACTTTGCTCAAGGGAGGCCCGTCATGTTATGTATGGTAGTTATTTTCATAATTATTTATTTTTTTATTTTACCTTTGAGGAAGGTGGGAGAAAATGAAACTACTTCACCTTGTAAAGATTTAAAGTAAGAGTACTTGAATCTTCACTTTTAATTGTTTGGACTTTTTGAAATAATATCAATAAGTGAGGGGACGACAATATTTTTCTATTAATTGAGAAGTTTAAAATTCGATTAACATCCTAATATAATTAAAAAGAAAAATGCAAATATCTCCCTAACTAATTAAGAAACTCAGACTGGAAAGGACAAGAAATTAAAGAAATAAATATAAAAACCTTTTCATTCCAACTAAAGAACATTAATAAAAATTATGGCTCATGATCTGTAAGAAAGTGATAGATGAGATTCATTGACAAGAATACTCATCAGTGAGCTACAAAATCATAAATTCAGTCCTTCAGAGAGCACAGAGAAAATTAGAAAAGTGAAAATAAAAAAAATGAAAGTTTTCCTAAGAATTAGGTCTTGCCAAAAACACCAACCAACAAATCAAACCCGTACAAAAAGAACTACTAATAAAAGAAAGAGTGGTCTTCTTAGGGTTTTTCTGGTTTGGGTTTGAAAATGGTCAGCTTCATATTACACCTCCAATGTCACGTGGGGGTTTCCAATTTTTGCACCCTAATCATCCAATTAACCTCTTTTTCATAAGGGGAACCAAACTATACTTTCAAAATCTTTGCTTAATTATTAGCTGCTAAATAATATCAATACACTTATCGAGCTTTCTACAGAAACTACGTACTGTTAACGATAAATCACTTTTAATTTGTTTGTGTTTTTTTTTTAGCCAAATGTTCAACAATAAGTGTCTGTCTTGTAATTTATTGTAAAATAATAGGTTTGAGAGTCAATTCTTAAAATTATTGTGTATTTATGTATTAAAGAAGAAGTTAGGAAACATACATGCTCTTTAAAAACCCAAAAACTGACATGTATTAAGTAGAAGTATGTTTGCTGGGTCTATTTCTATCTTTTTGTTGTGAGAGAGTGGTTCACCATTCTAGTAAGAAGCAGCATTAGATACCAAAATTAATAGTTTCCAAAAATTAAAACGCACTAAAGGCAAAGACATTTCAACATAAACGACTTAGAAATCTTTTTTTTTTAAAAAAAATTTTGAAGCATTAAATAATTATAATTTCTTCAATTATGAATTACATATTCATCAATTACTCAATTATCAGCAAAAATTATGTAAAAATAAAATTTCGATCAAAAGTAAAAAATAATTAAGTGAAACATAGCAAAGATATAAGGAGAGCTTTTAAGGAGTAGTTTTATTATGGCCACTGAATATAACTTATAAACATCACATAAATTATATATATAATAATAAAAATAAAACATATTGGCAAAAAAGCTACATAAGGTAGTTAATTTTTTTAACGATATAGCTTTTTTATTCAAATATTTATTTTTATTAAGATACATATAATTTGTGTAATACTTTTAAATTACTCAGTGAGTATAATAAAACTTAGCGTTTTTAAGACCGATAGATGGCGAGCCATGTTCCACAAATTCTTATGGGCCAACTATCCCTTTCGGGGTCTACTATGTGATGGTTGCATTGCTAATATATAATAAACTTGATTGTGCCACCTTTGAATATGACATCAAATTTGGACCCTAACTCTCCTAAAATTTTTATTTCCAAATTATTCCAAGACAAAGGTTTAAATACTACTTTGAAATAAAAAAAGGGAGAAAAAGTGATTAGTTTGATTTTGGTAGGCTAGTCACTTGTTGGTATCTTAATAATTACTCACTTACTAATAAAAATAATATATATAGATAAAATTACTAAAATAAAATTGTTTCGCCATATGTTAAATCAGATATTTTTTTTACATATATATCTTACATTAATAGATGAATAACTATTAAGATTTTATCAAATAAAAGTGATAAAAAAAAGTACTAATACATATATGTATAAGAGTCAAACTCCTCAAGCTCCTCTTGAAATCACATCAAGTTCAATTTTTTCGGTTGACGTGCTTACGAACTACTGAATTCCACATTGAAAAGTCCCATGCCTATGGAAACTTAATAGTGTAGATCGTTTTGGAGTATTAGGTGATATAAATCGTTGAGGAATGAAAAAAACAAAGGACCATACTACGTAGAACTCTATTCAATTAACCCTGCCTTAATACTTATTATTGTATAATTAACTTAATAATTAATGAAACTTTTAAGTCTTTTTGATTGGCAGTTCCTTTTATTTTGATGATTTGAAGTTGTCGACATTCAAAGTACATGCACTTAAATATGAATCTATGAATATACTAGAAACTGAAAAACTAGGGTAATGTATTTCTTACTAAAAAAGAAAAAAGTTAGGGAAATATCGAGCCAGCCGATTAATTTTTTGTGTATATATATATATATATATATATATATATATATATATATATATATATATGCAATTGCTCCTAAAAAAGAAAAAAACAAGAAAAGAAAAGAATAGACAAACGCAGATCACAAAAGCTCTATATGTTGGATATAAGATATTCATATTGGAAAGAAATTAAATACTTTCTTTAAAAAGGGTATTTTGGATTTATTATAATCATGTGTTCCATTTTAAAATGATTTTTCACGAAGTTATGATTGGCACAGCATATATTATTATGGGTTTCCCCATCCGTATGGATAATATTATCCCTTCTCCAATGAATTCTTTTTCCATTTTTTATATCCTATTGAAGCACAACCATCCAACTTAGATTCCAGATGAAAATTTTCCATTTCCAATCGCCTCAGAGACCCGGGCATTCTGATGGAGAAATACAGAAGAGGCTGGGAAGGGGGCTGGAGGGGGAAGTTGGCCTGAGAGGCTAATATTGAATGAAGGGTCCATTTCCAGTGAGACAGTGCTAAGAAACCCTGATGTCTAACGTATCTGTCCATTTCCGCCGGGAAAAGACAGAAGGAAGAAAAATGCCATACGCTTAATTGCTGCAATGAACTTCATAAACATGAAAGAATTATTGTATTTGAGACATTCTCGACTCAATTTACTTACTCTAACGTGATTTCTTGCCAAGCAGGGATCGGATCTGCAGATACCGACAGAAAATCATATGCATTTGCCTCTCTTCTTTTTCCTTGAAGTTTGTTGTGAGAGACGACATTACAATATACTTTTATATGTTCACTTAAGCGAAGTTGGACGAATTGATTGATGAATTGTACATTCATGATGGCGAGCTTTATATAGTATGAATGGCAATTTATGTTTGCTGGCAAGAGAGAAATAGTAAATATGCAGTATGACAAATTAATGGAGCTTTAAATTTTTCATAGTTACAACATTAATCATGCACTGTGGAACACATAGTTTTCTGCATCTCTTATTAATCCCAGCCAAAACAATTATTATCCTGGAATTCTCAAAAGAGGGGTATCCCAACTACCATGAAAGAGCCATTGCAGCTTGCCAAACCAAAAGCCAATGGTTGACGGGACCATAAAGGGGATGCTATTGAAGAAAATTTAAAGGCTATTACTGCTGTCACAGTCTTACGCAATTGATGATCATCACCCCAACATGTTCACATATGTACATTCTCTTGTACTAAGAAATACTTATAATTCCTGCATTTGTTGTCCACTGGTAATATTTATTTCCCTCTTTATCTCTCTCTCTTCTTCTTCTTCTTTTTTTTTTTTTTTGCAACATAGCGCGTGTACGGATTTATTCTTCTTTGCTCGTCTATGGCTGCAAATCCATGTGTCCATAAAAGTCATTATCGGATTCTAGCATGATTATGAATCTCACTACAATCAATACAGAGGGGTAACATTTAATGGGAAATTAAAGGAAAAAATCATTATGAATTTCTTCGTTGGTCAATGTATTTAATCACAGTATAATTTTGGCCATTTACTTCTAGTGAGAATCAGGAAAATCTTTATGATTTCAGGCCGTGGCCTCATGACTCTGCATATGTCTTCCAAATGATGAGAAAAAATGAAAGGTTTCTGCTAGGAAAAAAAATCCCAAATATTCTTCTTCTTGAACTAGGAATGCTATGTGCATACTAATTTAGGAGGTAAAAACACACTTAATCTCATCATAATTTCAGCTATTATTGATGAATTAATCATATGCTTTCTGATTTCTTGCACCAGTAGTTCTTTGCATGTTCTTGTCATCATGCATGCGTGGAAACTCAATCCAGGCGGTGGAGAGATATTGCTCACCTTCTCCCCCAACCCAACCCCCACCCCCACCGCAGCCCAAACCGCGAACCCCGTCATTGAAATTCTATGGAAAAATTATATACCGGCGTTGGAGAAACTAGTTACAGCCTTCATGCAGATAAAGCGCAGAGTATAAATTTGTTCTTGAAATGTGAAAGCATCAGAAATGCACTGCTCTAACTTAAGAGGAAAAGAAGGGGGTCCAGAATTTGGATCCAGCAAGAATTGAGTTGTGCGGAAGCAGCAGTTAAGAGGCCATAAGTCGTTTCACCATACCCCTATAGAGGAAATTTAAACATCAAATATCAGAGAGCCTCTCTCTCTCTCTCTCTCTCTCCCCCCTCAGCAATAACACCTCCAACCCGCCATAAATGCTAACGCACCCTCTCTATACGCTCTGCAATTACTCCTCACTGCCACATCTTCTCCACCTGTACCCTTTCCTTCTTCATCTTCAATCCCACCCCCGCTCCAAAGCCCTCTCTCTGTGTCATTCACTCCTTTTCTTCTTCTCTCTCTTTTGATTCTATCTTCTCTTTTTCTTCATCCCTTCAAAGCTTTTTCTCTCTCTCGCTTAGTCTCATCCTCAGTATTCTTCTTAAATTCTATTCACAAGAAAGCCATCAGTCACTCACCACCAATCTGAAAACCACTCCTTCACCTCCAAAAGATTGTTTTTTGGCTACCCCTTAGCTTCAGAACCAGATCTGACCCTACTCTTTTATGGCAAACCCTAAAAAAACTTGTTAAGGGTTTGCTTTGTGTTAATTATTCTTTCTTTCAAAACTTCAACTGCAGTAGTGCTTCTTTGCTTTGTAAAGTCCAGAAGTTCCATTTCTACGCTTTAGTTCTTGAAAAGCAACTTTGTGTCCTCACTGGGGTAAGTTTCATTTCGTAACCTAACTTGAGATTCTTGATTCGCTTTTTCTTTTCCGTTATACTTTCTCAGACAGAAAGAAAGAGTACTCTAGTTGGACTCTTCCGAGATATTCGTGGGCGTTATAGATCATTCTGAAAATTTTTGCGTCAAATCTCGAAAGGGCTCTTTGCCACTTTGTCAACTCTTTGGCTTCTAAATTTCTTCGCACGTAAGGAGTAAGGACAGATGGGATAAAAAGTCTACTTAGTCGTCTCAAGCTGTCGTTTACTCTATTAGTTTTACTTTTCCTAAGACTTATAAGCTGACAAAGAATCTTGTAGAACTCAACGCACCACATTCTACGAGCTAAAGCCAAAAAGCTTGCATCATCGCACACCCACTCACACTGAGCACCTTTCTTTCTAGGGTTTGTTGGCTTCTTAAGAGATGAGCTCGTTTTGGGCCTTCATGGCGACTGGTGTCGATTTACAGGTTTGAAGTTTCTAGCGAGTTAAAAAGCAACCATGTCCAAGAGAAAGCAAGAGACAAGTCAAATTAGGATTTTTTCAGTACTGAACTATTTTGGAGGTATGGATTCTCAGATTTGCTACTCTTAACTGAGCAGACTTTGCTTCTTCTGAAAAACTTTTTCTTGCGAGCTTATCTTTCGAGTTCTTACTTCCTTTTTTTATTCCTTTTTTTTCTCTTCTTTGAAATGTTGACCAGGACGATTCAGTTTACCAATGCCCTTTTTTCTTCCGCTTGGCACTTTTTTTTTCTTGATTTGCTGTCGGTTCCTTTCTGATCTGATTAGATCATAAGAAGGGGAAACCAAGAGATCAAGGTTGAATTCTTCTTTTGATGAAAACGAATGTTCATACACAGTTAGATACATAGGTCGAGAGGCCATCAATATATAATGATATCTAGGTGGTGCGTGTGACGGTGGGTGGTGGGTTGCGTTCTCTCATATTCCTTTTGCAGAATAGGGAAAGACCTCTGCCCTAATAGATTAAATATACTTTTTGCGACATGTATCGTTTGGAATTCGGGGTTTCTTTCTTCCTCTCTTCAGCTTTCATTTTCCTTGTTGTTTTTAGAATTTTTGTAATCTACTAATTGCTTCATTTTCATAACCAGTTTTATGGTTTCTCTCACTTATATAATCCTGGCTGAACTTTCCTTTGCAGACTAGAGCAAATTAACCCAGGAATATTCCAAGATGTTTCAGCCAAACATGTTTGAAAGTCACCATCACTTACTTGAGATGACTCATAAAACACCTGAAAATGAGATGGACCTGATAAGGGATGATGAATTTGAAAGCAAATCGGGGACCGATATAATGGAAGCACCTTCTGGTGACGATCAAGACCCTAGCCAACGCCCCAAAAGGAAGCGCTACCATCGCCACACGCAGCATCAGATCCAGGAAATGGAAGCGTAAGCATCATCTTTTGCTTTGGCTTTGTTAACGTAGTCGGAAAAAATGATTTATGTGCCATTTGGATGAATTGGCTGTAGCTGATAATGCCGTTGTAACAGTTTCTTCAAGGAATGCCCTCACCCCGATGACAAACAAAGGAAGGAGCTGGGTCGTCGATTAGGCTTAGAGCCCTTACAAGTAAAATTTTGGTTTCAAAATAAACGTACACAAATGAAGGTATCCGGTGGTGCTCTTCCTGCGCTTCTTTTTCATCTTAAAGCACCTATTATATGTGATCTGTTTGATATAGAAGTTCACTAGTTGATTGGTATTGCAGGCTCAACATGAACGGCATGAGAACACACAATTAAGGACTGAGAATGAAAAGCTTCGTGCTGAAAATATTCGATACAAAGAGGCTCTCGGAAATGCTACTTGCCCCAACTGCGGAGGTCCAGCCGCAATAGGCGAGATGTCATATGATGAGCAGCATTTAAGGATCGAGAATGCTCGTTTAAGAGAGGAGGTACAACTAGCTACAATAGGGTTTATCTCTAAATGTGCATATGAAGTTTGGAATTTGGATTCGCAGACGAAGTAATAATTCAGTGATGACTTGTTTATACCATTTTCAGATTGATAGGATATCAGGAATAGCCGCGAAGTATGTTGGCAAGCCTATGCTCTCTTATCCTCATCTTCCACCAGGAGCATCTCGTTCGCTTGATCTTGGAGTTGGAAATTTCCCGCCACCCGCAGGCATAGTTGGAGAAATCTATGGGGCAGGTGAACTTCTTAGGTCAGTGTCAGGGCCAACTGAAGCTGACAAGCCAATGATCATTGAATTGGCAGTTGCTGCAATGGAGGAACTTATTAGAATGGCTCATACTGGAGAACCCTTGTGGATACCTAGCAACGACAACGCTACTGAGACTTTAAATGAAGACGAGTATGTGAGGACTTTCCCTCGAGGAATTGGACCAAAACCATTGGGACTAAAATCTGAAGCTTCACGAGAATCTGCTGTTGTTATTATGAATCACATCAATCTGGTTGAAATTCTTATGGATGTGGTGCGTGTCTTTTTCATCCATTATAGTCTCGATCCATCTCAAATTCTTCTATTTGTATTAATTGGCACTCCCTACTTAATTTTCTTTCTGTCAGAATCAATGGTCAAGTGTGTTCTCCAGCATTGTTTCAAGAGCATTGACTCTGGAGGTGCTGTCAACTGGTGTAGCAGGGAACTATAATGGAGCTCTGCAAGTGGTATAAGCTTTAATTTCTAACCTTTGTTAATGAATTTTAGCCAAGTTTTTTTATGTTACTGTTCTCAATTCAACAGCCTCTTTTGTTGCAGCCTCTCCCTGATAAAGGCTTTGACGTACTAGCTAATTCTCATGTTATTTCAGATGACAGCCGAGTTTCAGGTTCCCACACCACTCGTTCCAACTCGTGAGAACTACTTTGTAAGATACTGTAAACAACATGCTGACGGAACATGGGCTGTTGTTGATGTTTCTTTGGATAATCTGCGCCCAACTTCAGTTTCGAGATGTCGAAGAAGGCCTTCCGGTTGTTTGATTCAAGAATTGCCTAATGGCTACTCAAAAGTATGTCTTCCACTTTTTGCAAGTGACACTGATGATCAGTGCAATTTCTCACCAAGATCAACATTGTGTAGGTTACATGGATCGAACATGTTGAGGTCGATGATAGAGCTGTTCATAACATCTACAGAGGACTAGTTAATACAGGTCTTGCATTTGGAGCAAAACGCTGGGTAGCAACACTGGATCGGCAATGTGAACGACTTGCAAGTGCATTGGCAAATAATATTCCCGCGGGAGATATTGGAGGTAACGGACATCCAACCTTTTTGTGCAAAATTTCATAATCAAAGTTAAGTGTTGTGAATACTTCTTCCATATGGTTACATTATATAGCCTTTTCTTGCAGTCATAACAACGCCTGAAGGCAGAAAAAGTATGTTAAAGCTTGCGGAGAGAATGGTTATGAGCTTCTGTGCTGGTGTCGGAGCTTCAACGGCACATACTTGGACAACATTGTCGGGTAGTGGCGCTGATGATGTGAGGGTCATGACTAGAAAAAGTATGGATGATCCAGGGAGACCTCCTGGCATTGTGTTAAGTGCAGCTACTTCATTTTGGCTTCCTGTTCCACCAAAAAGAGTTTTCGATTTTCTCCGGGATGAGAATTCCAGGAGTGAGGTAATAATCTCGAAACAAATTTCCCCAAAAAAATTAAATAAGTTGAAAAAGAGAGATTCATTTCTTTAATGGCATTCCTTTCATTTTCTGCATCCATTTCTCCTATTCACTATGAGGGAAGGCATCCAGTGTATATATGATCATATACTGTAGCATTGTGAATTTATAATATACTTGAGAATAGATTTCCAATTCAAATATCAAGCAACTTAAAGGTAAACAAATTAATACATGAATAATGTTTTTGGTTATATCATGCTGGTTCGTGTACTGGAACTGCATGTTTTGTCACATAATATTGTTACACTTCTTACATTTACAGTGGGATATACTGTCAAATGGAGGCCTAGTTCAAGAAATGGCACATATTGCGAATGGACGTGATCCAGGCAACTCTGTCTCTTTACTGCGCGTTAACGTAAGAAACTCATAATTAGACAGCCATTAAATTTCAATACTCTTAGTTCCTAAGCGTATTACACCTGTGCCTTAACTTGTTTTACTCCGGAAACATGTTGGCAGAGCGCAAATTCAAATCAGAGTAACATGCTAATATTGCAAGAGAGCAGCACGGATTCAACTGGTTCTTACGTTATTTATGCGCCTGTTGATATTGTCGCCATGAATGTGGTCTTAAGTGGTGGTGACCCTGACTACGTTGCTCTCTTGCCATCTGGTTTTGCCATTCTCCCCGATGGTCCTTCAAACAACGGTGGAGGTGTTGCTGAGGTTGGGACTGGCGGATCACTTCTCACAGTTGCATTTCAGATATTGGTTGATTCAGTTCCAACTGCAAAACTTTCTCTTGGATCAGTGGCAACTGTTAATAGCCTCATCAAGTGCACAGTTGAAAGGATTAAAGCTGCACTAGCATGCGAAAATGCATGACCACAATAGACTCTATCGGACATGGTAAGCCATTGTTACTGTTTTTGACACTTTGTATATTGAAATCTGAAAATTAGAACTTTAAATATTAATCTCTTGCTCATAAATCTGTAAGTTAAGCGCATAAATTGAGTATTACATTTGGAAAATCTCCTAACATCGTAGATGACTGTCTTTCTTTTCTGCTGATATTGCAGGGAGACTAAAGGGAAAGAATGAAAGCAAAGGCCATAGAAGGAAGTGTTTAATCTAACGTAGGAGACTAAGGGAAAAAGTCAAGAACGCACCATATGTAATCCTTGCCGCGTGGTGTTTGCAAGGAAAGAAGCAGAAGGCATTTCACCATCCTGCAAGGGTATAGGTTCGGGTATTGACTTCACCATCAATGATTTCCAAGTAAACTAACGCTTCCTTTGCCGCCAGGATGAATTCCCATGTTGCCTTTGTTTTGCTTTAGGAGTAGACTTTTCCATTCATATGTATGCGTATTGTAAGTCGTTTAGTTAGCTTCTTGAAGTTTACCGTTGCTAACAAACAACGGTTTGTTTTGGACTAAACACTATGCCTTGATTATCAGCTCCTGTTTGTTTAATTCCAGGAAGACAGAGAGGAAGACCTTAATGTTTTGCAGCTGATTTAGTTAAAAGCTTACTGCTTATTAATAGAATTCTTGTTTCATTCAACTGTTTACTACCAATTTTAAGGAACCTGTTGGCTGGAACTTACTTTCAAGAAACCCGAGACACATTAACTGTAATTTACTAAAAGTGTGATGCATTTGACTCACAGCTGACTTTAGAACAAGTAATGAGTGATTAAGAGGATGTTCATATAGATTCAGCCATTATTTATCAAAAAAAAAAAAAAGATTTAGTCATTTAAGTGCCAATTTCCTTTCATTATTTGTTGAGATAAGCTGAACTTTCTGACAGTTATTTGATGGAGAATTAGTGGATGGTGCGTAATCTATGGACAAACAAAATGGGAGTCTAATAACCAGAGAGAAACTCAATGAATTTAATATGTCAATTTGCTCAATCTAAAATCTATGGGTGGTTCCTAACCCAGTACAAATAGCAGAAGTTTAATTCACTATTTCAGAAGCACGAAGTTTTCATTCTGCTTCACCCATATTCTTAACAGGGTTGAAATATTCACCAAAAAAAAAAGAAAAGAAAAGACTCGTCAAACTGTTCTCATTCTCCTGCAGTAGACAAGGAGGATTCCTAGACCTCCCCCGACACAATATCATTTCTATATCCCAGATATTTTAGGCACAAATCCATGTCTGCCTACTTTGAAGATTTAAACTATATGCATTAGTGAGGACACATACCAAATGATAACCCTATCAGATCAATAGAAAAGTAAAAACTTCATGGAAAACGGTTCTTCAATCACAGATAACTGCTAATTCTAACACTAAAAACAAGACGCCATGAACTGGGGCCTTCCTTGTGCACAAGCGTACCGTAAACAAGATTCAGAAATTGTAAGTTAATCTAGTTCATTCCAAAATGGCAGCAGCGCTCCTAAAGTAAAAAAGTGCTAACTAAATGCCACCGGTGAGACCAAAAGAACCAGTTATTCTCAACAGCAGACATTAATTTTGAGCAAATGATCAACCTAAATTTCTTTCGTTGTCAGAAAGAATTGAAGGCAAACAGTAAACCTGCGTTGCTGGGCACTTCGATGATAGAAAAGCAAGATCTTCTAAGTGCGTTCTCCGTCCTAGCTGCCGGCAGAAGCTCGCAGAAACTAATTACCATTTCTGCTTCACTTTTGTACAACAGAGGGATTGGGAGTCGGGAAGGGGACAGGCACAATTAACACTTCCGTGCACGGTGCTATAAACTGTAATTTGTTCAGCTCTTTTTCCTCATCCAAACAGTCATCACAGAGATGAGCTCAACAGATACTATGCTGATAGATACATGGCTGAAGTAGGAAGAAACAGTAAAGCAATTTGGAAGATGCAGGGTGTTGCCGGCTATGTATTGTGCTTTTAATGAATTCACGAGAAGAAAAAGAAGATAGTTAGGTGAGCATAGCTTTTCAGTGTATTATCTGGTTGGTTAGATTTCACTGGGTTCAGACAATGCTTACTTAACTGGACAGCTCACATTACTTACCAGGCCATCTTAGGTGTTAGATGTTGCATTATTACAAGATACTTTTTTGAATTAAATGTTCTTCGCTTCTGCAAATCCATGTTATTGTTTCCCTGAGCCCTGAACAAGATGTACTACGTAAGAGAAAGGAAATTGTTTCTGCAGTTGTCAGTTTAAGTAATTAGGTTACTTGGCAAATCTCTAAAAGGAGGCATCAATTGTAAAAATACACTATAGTGATAACATATGTAGAATATTAATATGTTCATCAATATATATATATATATATATATATGTATAAATTGACTTCTGGCAAATCTAGCTATACATCCACAATTCTGGACAATTTTTGATTGTTCACAGAGTCGATGTTGTCGCTTGCAATTTCTAGATTCCAGAAACTAATAGTATTGTTCTGTACACTCAAGGGGGAAAAAAATGAAAAATCTCTGGACACTCTAGGTACAGTATTCCTCTAGGGTCCATTTTCTTTAGTGCTATTACAGGAAGTGGCCCGCTCCGGATTGACTATAAACAAGATTGAGGGGGCTGAGCTGTTTTTCCGCACGCTAAGAAATACTGTTCATATTTGTCCTAAATGGGCTAAAATTTTTTTAAAAATTATTTTTATCTTTTTTTTACTATATGTAAGATTATATAAATTTATAATTGAGATAAAAATAATTTTTAGTCAATCATTAAAATTTTTAAAATATAAAATAATCATTAATTATATATAAAGTATATTAATTTAAACAATTTTATATGAAAAATATTTAAAATAATACAATAATTTATTCATAAAATTAAGGGTGTGATTTGATAGAGTTTGGTTTTGAGATTTTTTGTCTTGGATTTTGGGAGAGAGAAATTTTTGTTAGAGAAAAAATAAGATGTGAGATGAGAAATTTGCATTGGGTTCCGTGTGGAACCCAATCCAAGTATACCCAGTCAATCAACTCTAATCTTATGCATACTTTTTATTTTCTATTATATTTCTAACATCTAAAAATATTTTCATCAAAATTTCATTAAATTCTTCAATTTCAAATTAAAAATTATATTTTTAATTTAATATTGAAACATTTACATAATTAGAATTATATTAAATATTTAATTTAAAATAAAAATTTTAAAATACTAAACTAAAAGTTAACTTTAACAAAATTATGATTGTTTTGATAGTGTTACTTTTTTTCTGAATAAATTAACTTCATTATAAAGTAAGAAATAAATTACATATATGAATAATAAAAATATCACACATTATCCTCTAGGGTCACTTTCACGGCGAAACTAAGGGGCCGGGCAGGGGGATTGACGGCCACTCTCAATATTTTTTTAAAACTCTTTTATATTTATATATATATATTTTAGTTTTGTACTCACGTTTTTCTTCAAATTCTTCGCTGCAATATTTTAATTTTAGAGTAAAATACTTTTTTGCGCCAAGGTGAAAGTTTTGGTCACCTTGCGAGGAGAAATCTCCTTAACCCTAATGAGTTGACTCCAAACTATAGAATTTTGATTTCTATAGGGGATTTAAAAAAGGAAATCTTTACATAACAAGTTTAATGCGTGTCACGTAATGTGAAAAGCAAAAAGAAAAAGTATGTTCAGCGACCGCATTCCACAATAAACAATGCGAAATTGAATCCAAACTCTATAATTATATCTCTACCAATCTGGAAAAAAACATTGTTTTCGTTTTTCATAATTATCAAATTTTCTCAATTTCCGAGAAAAAAAGAACATGAACCAGATTTTATCCGATCTTCCACGTTCGTTTTGCAGGACATGCAGAATCAAATTTGATCCGTTGGATCAGATGTCAAATATAATTCAAGATTAAAATTTTGACTTTTTGTATATATTTTTGTTTTTTAAAATTTGATAAATTTTTTCAGTCGGGGAATCAAATCTGAATTCTACTTCGACGGCGGTAAATGAGTTATGTACGTACAGTAAAAAAGAACGTGCAGCACACAAAAATAACCCCACATGAACCATATAAAACACGAGAAAGACGTGCAAAACTAACTATTTAACAAAGTGCTTTCCGGCAAAGTCAAACAACTCCCCATCAACACATGTATCCATCAATCAAATTCATTAAACCGTGTCCTGTTTCCACACGCCATCTGTTATCTATCGACTGCTGTTATCGAATTCAGTTTGTCGATCGTCCTCAACGTTTTAAACGGCTCAGAAAAAGTCAGTGTACCTTTTAGTTGATGAAGCAACAAAAACGCAGAATAGCTAAAACTATGACGGCAACCGCAACGCAGGCGGCGCTGTCCTTCTCTTCTCCGGGGAACCGAAAGAGGACTATGGGTACAGTCCTAAACGCCTTTTTTTTTTTTTCAATGCAGAATCAAATCTGATTTAATAAATTGCAAAAGCAGGTTACCAAATTTTTTTAAAAAAAATCTCTCTGATGATGTGATGCAATTTATTGGACGGTCGAATAATTATAAATGAATCTTATGTATGCAGTATAAAGATGCAATTTATTGGACGGTCGAATAATTATAAATGAATCTTATGTATGCAGTATAAAGGGTACATGATTGAATTTCTTCGCGTTAAATGGTACAAAGGTCACTTTCTTTGTTCCTATAAAAGCGAATTCTTTGTTCACAAGACTCTCACATCTGGACAAAGACTCTCACATTTTGACACGACAAAGTTGTGGAGGAATAAATTATCCCAAATCGTGAAATGTGAGGATAAAGGTCACTTTCTAATCAGCCGTGATCTGTTCATTAACACTAGCATTACATCGTCGTTTCTTTTTATTTTCCATGTGGATGTATATAAAGATACTCAACTAGCCTGTTATCCATACAAGAACTATCTGCAAATCCACTTTCTCCTCCTCATTTATAGAAAACAAAGACGTTGAGCGTATCCTCGATTCCCGGCCCAGATGACAAGCTCCAACTCTCTCAATCTTTCTTTCCTTCGTGGGGAAGTTTCAGCTTTCGGTGAACTTCAACTATCAGCAGAGCTAAACTTTGCAGTGCCATCCCTATCTAAAAGGGCTTTTGCAGGCTCAGTTTCTTGCTCTGCCGTAGGCCGTGATATACCAGCCGTTGCCGGTTCCCTTAGCTTGGAAGCTCTGACCAGAAGATGGTCTCTGACTCAGAGAACTGAAAAAGAAATTCCCAGTCATACTTGTGGAAAGTTTGGGAGGTTCGGAGGAAAGTTCGTTCCTGAGACACTAATCGCTAGTTTGAACATGCTTGAAGCTGAATTCAACTTTGTTTTAAACGACGCAGATTTTCAGGTTTTATATACATGCGAGTTTTAAGTTGGTTTATACGAGAACTCAGGTTCTTTCATGCAGTAGTTTTCTAAATCAACGTTTACAGAGAATATTCGAGTAAGTCTTTGATGTAGTAACCTTTTTCCGCTTTCAGAAAGAGTTGACTATAGCATTGAGGGATTATGCAGGCCGGGAAACTCCTTTATACTTCGCTCGGAGGCTCACAGATCATTACAAGAACAGCGAGGGAGAGGGGCCTGAGATATATCTGAAAAGGGAGGATCTAGTCCACGGTGGAGCTCACAAGATGAACAACGCCATTGGACAAGCGATGCTCGCTAAACGCATTGGCCGAAATAGGATTGTTGCTGCCACCGGTGCCGGCCAGCATGGTGTTGCCACGGCCGCTGCATGTGCTAAACTTGCTTTGCAGTGCACGGTATTCATGGGAACCACAGATATGGAAAGACAACCATCAAATGTGCTCCTGATGAAACATCTCGGTGCTCGGGTACGTACTAAAAATGCATGATATTTCTACCTAAAAATATTAATCAGTAGAAATTGCTTCCGTTTCCGCTTAAACTGTTACATCAGATATATGACATGAACTTCAAATATTCTTTCGCTTCCTATAAAAATATCCTTGAGTATAATTAGGCCCCATTACAGGCTAAATTGCATGTTTAATATAGAGATGTTGCAAAAAATCCAGGTTGAAGTTGTTGATGGGACCTTCAAAGATGCGACGTCAGAAGCAATCAGGAATTGGGTAGGAAACCTGGAAACCAGCTACTTCTTGCCAGGCACTGCCCTAGGACCTCACCCTTGTCCTACCATGGTTCGCGAATTTCAATCTGTGATCGGCAGAGAAACAAGGAAACAGGCAAAAAAGAAGTGGGGCGGGAAGCCAGATGTATTGGTGGCTTGTGTAGGGGGTGGATCCAATGCGCTGGGGCTGTTCCATGAATTTATAAGAGATGAAGATGTGAGGCTGATCGGCGTTGAGGCTGCTGGGACCGGGTTAGACGCAGGAGCACATTCAGCAACCCTGGCTAGAGGAGAAGTTGGGGTCTACCACGGAGCTATGAGCTATCTGTTGCAAGATGAGGAAGGCCAGATTACTGGACCGCATTCCATAGGTGTCGGGTAAGGTTTCAGATATTCACAGCTAAACTAGTGCTGCAAAGAGGTATCAAAAGAAAAAATTTAGCTAATCTGTTTCGGAAAATTGTTGCTAGGATTGGTCATTTTTTTCAAAAATCCTACCGAAATGAGCTTGAGCTTTTCTTTCTTCTATAATTTTATTTTCTTTATTTTTTCTTATCCAATCTCGGTTGTTCCATTGCTTTTCTTTCATCTGCATTTTTAGTTTCGTTTCTTTTATTTTTTTATGCAGAAGTATATTTTTTATTGAATTTTGCAAGTTTAATTTTTTTAAATTTATAATTTAAGTAATTGTTATGTAACTTAATGAGTTATATTTAGATTAATTTAATTTATAAAAAGGTCTGATTTTGGGAGGAAATTTTGCGAATGACCATAACACCATTTGATTTTGCATTTTAAGAGAGTATAACGTTAAATTATAATACGTCGACTACTGAAAAGATTTTTCCCACATATATAGCACCTTGCTACTTGGCGTTATAAATCAATCTCCACACTGAATGCTTTTCAAACCAGTAGTTTGTAAATATTTTTTTGATAATGTACAGTAATATTTTTTTATTATTTGTAGAAAATATTAATATGTAAATAATAATTTATTTCAACATAATAAGTCTCATGTTATGCCAATTAAGATATACTAAAAATTATAAATAATATATAGGTAAAAAATAAAATTTTCTAACAATAATAAAAACTAAACAATACTTTAAAAAATTACATAAATAAAATTGCAGAAGAAAGGAAGGGAAAGAAAGCAAATAACTATAAAGACAAACCGTTTGACGTTATAGCAAGACAAAGAAATATTTTCTCAATTCTAGGTCATTTCAGTGAATTTTTTGAAAAAATGGCTAATCTTGACGAATCCTCAATTTCCGTACATCTAAAAGGATCGATGGCTACTGGCCAGACGCTTGAGGGGCTAAAAATTTAAGGACCTCGCAGTGTTACTTAGATTAGATATTTCACTTTAGTTAATGGATTGAAGCTCGGTGATTGTAAACTTGCAGACTGGAGTACCCAGGGGTGAGCCCGGAGCTGAGCTTTCTTAAAGAGACGGGACGTGCTGAATTTCACAGTGCCACGGACGAAGAAGCTCTAGATGGTAAGAATAGCCCGTACATATCTTGATAATAATTCAAATCAAAAGAGAATCAATTTTTGGAAGTATTTATTTATGGCAAAGCTCAATCCATTTTGCATTGTCCGCCTTCC
Organism: Rauvolfia tetraphylla; assembly: GCA_030512225.1. Taxonomy (NCBI): domain Eukaryota; kingdom Viridiplantae; phylum Streptophyta; class Magnoliopsida; order Gentianales; family Apocynaceae; genus Rauvolfia; species Rauvolfia tetraphylla. The sequence continues at coordinate 1,239,067 of JAJQKT010000076.1, read as the reverse complement.
TGCAGCTTATGAACGACTCTCTCGATTGGAAGGAATATTCCCAGCTCTCGAGACCTGTCACGCGCTTGCTTATCTTGAAAAGCTTTGCCCTACTCTAACCACGGGAACAAAGGTTGTGGTTAACTGCAGTGGCCGGGGAGACAAGGATGCACAGGTAGTCTTTGAACGTATACGAGAAAGAACTGAGAAACAAATGGATTGATCAATGATAATTGCTTCTTCACTCGGGAAAAGAACTAGTTCTACAAAAAGTGTTGTCCATACGATCTGAAAGATATCAGGCGTCCATATCATTTTACGACCATAGTAGGGAAGTGTGCCATCAAAGAGGACCAACCCAGGAAAGGATATTGATACTGTTCGTTCTTCAAGAAGCACTAGAACCATACAAGTCCAGGCCGTGCATTAAGGAAAAGAAAAATTGTCAGATTTATAGTATATTTTCTGTTGGATTCTCCTATAATATCTAAGTGATTGTTCTATTTTATAGTTCTCCTTTTCAGCGGGCTCGCCCACAAGCATCTTTGGAGCCGTTAACAGAACCTAGATAGTCCTCTTTTCCAGATGTCTGTAGACATCGAGAGTTAGAAGGATCAGAAAATAAATTCCAGATTTCCCTAGAAGAAAGTATAAAGGCCTATGACTAGTAAACTAATTCCAGTAGCAAACGTTAGCTCAGTGTCAGTTCACCTTTAACAAAAAAGACTTACTAATCCAACAGAAATAGAAGCCGAGAACAAATATACAAGATGCAGTGCATCTCAAGCTCAGCTAACAGCTCGAATGCAATGCCAAAGATAAAAAGAACTCCGCGTAAATTATGTTTGTCTCTGGAAAATTTACATCAGCATGAAAACCACCATGGCAATAAAATGACAACAACAAATATCAAGACGTAAGAAGTTCGCCCCAGCAGAACTTGTCTATCACATCAACAAAAAACCTTTAGCTGAGCAAAATGAGCTGCCACCAGCACGCTTAATATCTAAATTCTCGGGTGTGCATGCACCTGTAGAACATGCAAACAACAGCATGAAGTACTGGATAATACCCTAGAAATCTGAACGTTGCACAAACTTCCGTTCCAAGAAATCATAAATGCTACACTCCGAGGAACTTCAATGCTCTTTGAAGTACTAGTGGTCCTCCAATCCTGCCCAAGAGGGAAAAAAAAGGAAAGGGAAAAAAGGCAAAATCCAAGGATCCTATAACAAAATTCGGAAGTCTAGATGAGAGAGAAGAAAGCTAGTAAAACAGATACTGCAAGAGCATCTATGACCTTTTCTGCAAGAAATATGAATGGTACAATTCGAACTATACATTTACATGATTCTGGCACACTACATAGATTATTGAGAGATGAAGCAACACAATATGTAAATTTCAGTAAACCTAGAAGCCGCTGCTCTAATAATGCTAACTCCGCAATCTTTTTCTTTGACCACCCTCTTCAGTATAACCCTGCACACAATGGGTGAGCCAGGTTAAACACAAGTCTAAGAAAGTTTAGCACAAGCAGTTTCAGATGTTCATCATTCCAAGAGCACTTTAATCTAGCTGCTATAAGCAAAGTACTAGTTGCCAATATTGGCAATTACCAAAAATATTCAGTATATGATCATTCAAGAAGCAATATAAACAAGCAATCAAAAAGTGAGCTATTGCTGCAGCCCTAGCCTTCTAGGCCCCCTCAGCGGCTGTAAAATTATTCGCTTCAATTTCAATATTAATCACAAAAGGGACGACAAGTATCCCTCCCCAGGCTGTCATCAGAATGTGAAATAAAATTTTATATCATAATGAAAATTTTAAAAAAAATGTTTAGTTCAATTTAACAAAAAGGAAACAACAAGAATACAGAAATTTGAAAAGAGAAGGATCAACTTATAATGAGGTAGACAGCAACAAATAAATTTATCAAAGAATGGAAAATTGCGTACCACTTCATTTCTCCGAAACTCTTCAGCAGAAGCCCCAGCAGTTTCTGACCTGCATTTAGCATGAACTATTGGACCCAACTGAGACCTATCCATCCCAGCCGTTAATCCACTTGGTGCATTCATGTAGACAGCACCCCTATACATCCATTCTTCAGTCTCATCACTATAAAAATCATCAAAAGGCTCTCCACATAGTGCACAGGCTTTTTGGTCATCATCAGCAGGAACGGCCATTTCTTCATCATCATTATTTTCCACAGCATTCTCAGTAGGTAAGAACCCAGGAACTGCATCAGTTCCCAATGCCTCTGCACTACTAAGCCACATGCTGACATTTACAAACCACTTCCGAGAAGGCTTCTGCTTGCGGTTTTTTGATATTCGATTCTTGGTTACATGCCAATCCATATGACTGCTATGTGCCTCTTGACATTTAAATCGGAGACCACATGTCGTGCATTGTCTAGGAAGATCAGAATATAGAGCAGTTATAGCAGATTCATGTCGCAGCTTAAGGAGGTCTTGATTAAATTCGAGGCCCACAGAATCCTAACATTGAAAGCAGCACTGAGAATTTCATTTCCTTCATCAAATTAAGAAAAGCGGGAGAGGGGGGATTCAAATTGTGAATGGTTGCCCAGAGAACATTTACCTGTATTAGAGGAGCTTGATTCGTTAATGAGATTACTCCTTGCGCCATTAGAGTATTAATCAAACCGGATAATGCACCTCCAACTGGAGGATTAGGGCCTATTGGTCCTTGATTTTGAGAGATTGGAAGCATTTGAGATGAGACGGGGTAGGGACCTCGGGGTACTGGTCGCAAACCTCCCGGTAATTGAAATGGAGCATTTGCAATAGGAACAGATGAATGAACACCATGAATGTTGTTCAGGGAAACAGTAGTGCCTGCAGGAGCAACATGCCCATGTGGAGGAATGTACCGATGATTTAGCGATGGTCTTACCGAATGAGATGGGGCTGAAAGTGAAGAAGGTGGAACCATATTCTGATGTGCTTCCTGCAACAGTTGTGGCTGTGATTGCAATAGATTAATTTGTGATGGGAATTGCTGATTTAGAGGAATAGGCCCATGCTTCTGAGTTGAAAACTGGGGCATGTTGATCTGTGGTTTGCTGTCAATAGTATCCAACTGCTGCAAAGGAAAACTAGAATTATTTGGACCTTGATTGATAACTGTAGCAGGCTGGTATCCAGTCTTTTCATGTGTGTGAGGACTAGGCAGCGTAGGGGGACGATAAGAACTGTGCATATTTGCAGGAGGCCATGCTCCTGTTGAAGCAGGTCCTGCTGGCAGAATTTCAGGAGGCAAACTAACTTTTGACGCCAGCACAGAACCCTGAATTCGTCCATCTGCATTTAGGAAGCTGCCAATTAGAGGAGGTTTCTGCACAGCTGGCGCAGAAAAGGGCATTTGAATATTCCTTCCAACTTCTTTCGCACTAAAATGATGCTCTGATGACTGAGCAAGACTTTTAGGCAAATTAAAACCTTCTTGAGTGAAATGAGAACCAGGAAGCTGAGTTTTCTCGTTATGGAATCCAGCAACCCTGTCAACTACTCCTGGACCGGAATGCTAAAAGAAATTGACAGAAAAATATTTAGAGAGCATTTCCTCTTCCAAAAAAAATTAAGGAATAGAATAACAATGATAGACCAGTGAATTAAATCACCCCAAAAGAATATTGACTGCTAGATTTACTATCTTTCCTCTTTGTAGGAAACAATCCTCTTGAACGTCTCTAATTCTTATAATTTTGTATCTAATACTAATTCAAATAGTTTTCTACCATATCACAGATTGAATCTACCAGAATGAAATATTGGAGACGAGTAGAAGAAGCTACCTAACTAGTTCTTTTTACATTGCATTGAAGATTATCAGGTGCAGGATATCGAACAACTCAAAATATTCTCTGACAAAAAGAAAAATATTGCAGATTCATAGAGCTAAAGTCAGCTTGAAAGGACAACATTACTTTCCATGTGATGGACATATACTCACATGTACATGCACTTCTCATGAAGACCAATAAATTCATTTATAATTACTCTACCCGTTAACCATAACTCAGATCATCTCAGAGCAAGGCCTAAAACTAAACTGAATGACAAAGCATAAGAACCATACACTGATTGCAGAAACATCTTCATTCACGTAACAGTCATTAAACAGAGAATGTTTCCCTTGATTAGACAGATTACTTCTGAAGTTAGTGGTTGCCGAAGGTGCACCAGGGTGTGTTCCGGTGCCTGGTCTGGACCTAAAATTTGCAGGTGGTGCTATAGATGATGAAACCAAGTCACTACTACGGCCAATATCCATTAAAGTAGGGCTCATATCCTCCCAGTTAAATTCTTCCTCTTCAGTATGTTGCCATGACTTCAAAGAGACACTTTTGTTAATGCCATTCACATTTAGATGATCAGCCTTTAGATGTTTATAATTTGAGGACTTCTCTCGTTCATCAATTCCATAAGCATCAATCAAAGCTCTGGGTCTATCAAAATTAATTCCATTGTTGTATCTGTGTGCTGCAGAAGCTGCAAATGGCCTGCCCAAATCATCAGGTGAAACATTCCTTTGCCAGTCATTTGCCCGCTCATGCCTCCCTGAAACTCTGTTGAAGCCATGATCAAGTCCAGTATGAGATGGTGATGCCTTTTCTGCAGGTCTTCTGGGAGAACCATCCAGGACAAAATCATCAACTGAAGGCGATAAGGATCTTCCATGCTTAACTTGATAGGGAGCAGATGACCTTGCAACCCTGGCAGAAGCTGCTTGGCCATGACTACTTGAGCTCAACCTTTCAGCTCCAACCTGTGAGGGGTTCAAATCTGCATTATCAGAATTATATTCATTATACGCAATAGCAGGTTTAGGGCTGTGTTCGTGGCTGAGGTACTTCCTATGGTAAGTTGAATATTTTACAAGTGTCAAACATGAAAGGCAGCTTTGGCCGTTCCTTTCCAACACATTCACAAGACAGAGCAATCACATTAAAAAGCAACTCTAGATGATGAACTTCAGTGTTTGTCCATTTTATATACAAACAAAATTCAAAATATGAAACAGAAATGTGTGCAGTGGAATTGGTGAAGCAATCTCTTATTCATATGTCCATCCAAAGAGTCTCACCGAGGTGTTGCAGATCATCAGATATTAGGAAACTCAAAAGAGGGGGTCATAATATTTGAATGGCTCCAATTTCTGGATTCAATTTCCCATATCCCAGTTACATATCACCATTATACATGTACTGTCTGTAGGGGCCCATGAACAACCAAACAAATCTGATAACCACAGAAATAACTCATGTCACAGTACACAGGCTTTCCACCAGTCCACTAGTACATATTAGATTAGATAGCAGATTATGCTCCCCAAATGTCAAAATAAAGATCCATGAACTAGCTAGTATTGAGAGTCTCTCAACCTTTTCCTAGATACCCATTTACCCACGAATGCAGCATGATCTTTTGGGAATAATGACTGGAAAAAGTAAACACTTACATTCTACATTTCAAAAAGAAAGAGAAAAAAGAAAAAAAGAACACCAAGGAGAGGGAAAAAAAATCCAACGGGTTTTTTAGGGGGGTCAAATTTGATTTGGTTTGGAATAACCATCAGTAATTCCTCATTCAGTCTAAACATTCGGCATATCAATCAGAAGCTTCAATGAGGTAGGAAGATTACCGTAACAAAGTTCCAATATATTGTTGGCTTTTGATGACTGCACTAGTAACCAGTCAACAGGATAGCATACTGAAGAAAAACATAGAACATGCTAAAATGCTGTCATGCTTCACATGACTCAATAACTTAGGAATGAGAGAAAAAGAGGAGAAAAGAGTGAGAAGACAAGGAGGAAAAAAAGAAAGAAAAGAACATAATCAGACTAAAACAGAAAAGAGAAATTCAAATAAAGGCTTACAGTATCTGAAGTTGTATGACTAAACTGACGTCTTGCTTCCAAGTACTTTGGGTTTACATGTATGCCATGAGTTGGTCCGGCAGATTCTGAAGATCTTAAAGAAGTCAAGCTAGAAGTTTGGTTATTTAATGGTGGAGAAAACTGTAAGCGGGCCTCAATCTTCCCAAGTACAGATGATGGAAACACTGTTGACCAGGTTCCAAAGAGATGAAGCATTGCAGGATACATGTTAGAGTGCACTTGCCTATATGCTTCACAGAAAACCTTGGAAAAGAAAAGCAGAATGCGAGTGAGATACTTAGCAGATATTCTCATCAAACAAGATGTGACATCTACATTCTTGAATCACATCATGGTATAATTAGCTTACCTCAGGTAAACGTGAAGCAAAATGTGTTCCATATTCCCTTCCAATATTTTTCACAATGCTATCCAGGAGATATAAAGAAGGCAGTTTCTGATCAACTGGAACCTGAAAACAACAATTCCCATATAACAAATTCTCCATCAGTACCATAGGCAAAAGCACTAAATTAACAATAACTAGCAACTCGCTCCTTTTCTTCTACAGGCCAAAGATTTTTGCCTTCCCACAAATGACAGAACACAAAAATTGTTTCCCGATAAGCCAGGTAAGCTACAAGTAGAGAACAGTCAAATAGGGTGGATACAATATATTTTCGCCAGAGTGTTTTAATTCGCATACAAAGGGCATAAATGCACACAGTGGACTCATCCAAGCTGGGAGTGTCTCTAATAAATAATCCAGCAATCTTTTTTTCTTCTCCTATCATAGATCATATCTCATTTAACTAAATATAAACAACTAAAAGAATTAGATATAATATTTGTCCTTCAAGTTCCCGGAGCAGGGAAGAAATTTCAGATAAAATTAAAAAGGCTATTTGCAAAATATCAAACAGATATAAATGAAGAAGATTCAAATATTGTACCTAAAAACAAGTTAAAAGCTCCAAGCGTGCAGAACAGTTGTTCCTAACTCTTGCGACAGGCCCCTAAATGATTTCTGTACCAATGCTTTGTTTTGTCTTTGAATTGAAGGACTATATATCTCCTGATATATTCTTTGTTCTGATCATTTTTCTTCAAACTGATAATAGAAATGCAGGCTTGATGTTTAAAAGTATCCGCCAGATTTTGACCGGCAATTAATGAATTTGTAACATTCAAGAAACCAATTCAGGGCGAGTTTATGAACTTCAACAGAATCTTTTTTAAGGAATTTATTTAATATTACTCAGTATTGTCGTGCAATGATTTTGTCATCTGCGCTCAGTAATTGATAAGAAACGAAGAAACGGAGCCAAAAAAATAAAGAGTGTAAAACTTCAAACTTTCTACATTGCAATACTTTCAACACCATTCAAGACTATCTTGCACACTTGCGAAAATTCAATTACATTCCAATAGAGATCGATTAAAAATTGGAACCTTACAGAAACTCCAAAACCATCCCCACAAAAACCCTACCTCAAGGATCCGAGAGCAAATTGCATCGGCAATCCCTTGGCCATGTTCCTTCTGCTCTCCAGCTATTATCGTGAGGTCAGTAATAACCGGCTTCGAATTAAAAGTAAGTTCCGACAAGACCAATTCGTAAAGTCTCACAACCTCATCCGTACTAAGAGAAACAAGCTCGTCTTCTGAAACCCTAAGCTCATCTTCTCTCCGCTTCACCATGGCTCGAAATCGGTCCAAAATCGACGGTGGCGCCAGCTTCGACACGCCTTCAGTTGACATTGCCTTATTGGAGTTGGCAAAGCCGTTGCTGCCGCCACTTATAGCTTTAGGGTTCTCAAATCTCGCTTCATCCATCCAGGGTCAGATGTATATCTAAGAAGATAGAAAAAGAAGAGGTTTTAGGGTGAAGAGTGAAAAAGGGTTAGAGTAAGATTAGGGTTTTGAACCACCGGCGGTGGAGGAGAGTCGAACGAGCGTTACAGCCCATTCGAGAAGGGTTTTAGAGAGAGGGAGAGGAACCTTGCGAGAGAAAGTCGCGGTTTTGCAGAGACGATCTCTATATCTATGGCAATTGATTTTGGAACGACTATGGAAATGAGTCCGAAGAAAGAAGAAGGAACAGAAGGATATGAACGGTTAAGGTACCTGCCCCTGTCGCCTCCGGAGACTAAAGATGTTTTCTTTTTCTTTTTCTTTTTCTTTTTTATAACGCATCGGGGCTTCGGAGAATAAGATTGCGCATACGATTTTGGTATTTTCTAATTTTTCTACGTCCTAAAAAAAGGGAAAGTGTTTTCCTTTATTTTTCATTTTTGCTTTTAACAGCACGAATTTGGGCGTTTCCGACAAAAATTGCTTTCTTTACCTAGTTAGTCTGTCTTAATATTTTTGCCGCCATTCGTCCACGTAAACTAAAGCCTCTTCCTTCTCCACCCCTCACCACCTCTTCCCAGTTCCCACCATACAAAAAGGGCATCCGGAACCAAAGTTACTTTGGTACATTTGTGGGAGAAAACTAACGGCAGGAGGAGACTGTTATTGAACAGGAACTCCTTGTACTCCAAGCTCTTAATGCGTTCGATTTGCGGATCGTTAATCTTTTAAAATGTGAAAGTTAAATGATAATATGGACGTAGAAGTTTAACGTTTCTCGCAATCTTCCAAACTCAACTCTACGAACGGAATTATTTAATCCTCTGAATTACAGCAGTTCCGTAGAACTACTTTTGAGTTGATATTATCCAATGGAGATTCTGACAGAAACTGAAGAAATTGTTGGTATAAATTATAAAAACTATGTGTCTTTTCCCAACACTTCCAGCTTTTTCCTATTGTTTTCATTTTATAAATTAAAACTAGTTTTTTCAAGTCAATTTGTATTTTACTAGAAAAGGGACCTATCAATTAAATAATATCTTGATAGTACTTTACTAGCATTACGCTTATTTATTTCAATTACACTTATACCATATCAAATTAACATTCATTAGATGATACTTCTTTTGGTAATAAATACACTTTCGGTGTTCATATTTTTGTAAAGATATCTACAATTAAATATTTATTTTTTAAAATTATTATATATTTTATCTAAACTTTTATTAATAATCTTTTTTTAAAAAGTAAGTTTCACTAACACAGAGATCTTACCACTAACCTCTTTTATTAATAAAAAATTTAAATTTTATTAATACACGAGTCTTGTCATTAATTTTTTAAATTAATAAAGATATTATAATAATTTTTTATAATCAAATTACTTTTAAAATTTTATGTTAAGTCTAAATAAAACATTCAATTATGTAAAGAGACTAAGAGAGAGTAATAAAGAATTAAATCCATTCAATAACTAGTTTTTTATTTCCAATCTTAAGAACTATTCATGCCTCATGTTAAAGGATAAAATATACCCCTTTCTTATTTCAGTTAAATTCTATTTTATTTTGAATTGCATTAATCATAATATAATGAAGTGTGCTTAGCAACAGAGATCAGTAATGCTTTCTTCATTTGAACAACTAGCATATAAAATTTTGTTTAATTAGATCGGCTTGAAAGATGGAGTATATATTTTCTTTACGAAGATGAAGAAACAAATATGAGAATAAGTGTTTTCACACAAAATTTATGGAGTATATATATATATATATATATATATATATGTATGTATATGTCAAAAGAAAAATATGAAGAAGTACAAAGAAATAAATGATAACTTTTTTTATGCCGGGCTGCTATGATTGAGTTAGTTAAATAATTTTATGTGGGGCCCTCGTCGCCGTCTCCACCGGTCGTGCGACCATGTCTGCGGCGATGCAGTAATTTCCTTTGAGAAGTTAAAGAAGGATTTTATCCTGATTCTTGACTGTTTAACTATCACTATCATCATTTGCAAACATAGTGAAGTATATTGAGTTGTTTTCCAATTCCGCAGAAAATTAAATATGTTTCTCGTCATTGTAATGCTATGGCCTATAACTTTGCACATTGGCTAAAGATTTTGGTAAATTTGGTTGTATTTCCCATTCCCAGATTCCCCCTCCTCTCCTCTATGACAGAGGAGGCGCTGACTTTGTATCCTCTCTGACTTTGTTTTCCTTATGTTTATCTTGAATATCTAAGAAGAAAATGTTTTGCAGCCTGCTAAAGAATCATCTTTCAGTTCTGATTCTATAGGCAATTGCAGGCTTGATATGAATAATGCCTCAAAAGCTTTTGATGGGTTGGAAGTTTTTAGTGGCCCTCCCTGAAGTTCTTTCTGGAACGCGAAGAATTATATGCCAGTGAAGTGGGGAAACCTTTTTTGTCTCTCTACCCTGTGTCCTTCTGTCTTGTCATTCTTTACGTTCTGTTTTTCGATGCTATGTTGGATTTACTGTTCACATTTGCCTCGGGGCTTTCACTAGCTCATGTTTGGAACGATTCACTTTACCTGTTATCGCATTTGATTTGATTTTATGTATAACTAGTTTCACTTTTCAGAATATTTACGAAGGAAACCTGTGGGACTTGATTTTTCTTGGTCTTAAATTTGAGGAGTGGAAGTGTTTATATATGCAGACACAAAGGTAATTACAGCATTTTATTTATATATAATCAGAGAAATGAGAATGCTTACAAACCATAGATGGTAAACCCCCTTTGCACAAATTGAACCCCAACCGAACTAAGCTGCGATACAAAATCCCTAAGAAAGCAAAACAGAAATTAGGACAATATACATTGGTTACAATAGATATGTAGTGAGGGGGGAGCACTTTTTGGTGCAAGCTCCTAATGGGAATATGCACGGGATGCTTATTCTATCTTGAGAGGGAGGGATCATCTGTTTTCCGCATGAAGCGACTTTTTGACATGAAATGATAAGCCAGGATGGTAATTTCCCACTTCGGGACTCATAATTTTTTATTGGCCTGATGAAATTTGCAAAGGGTGGTCTGTTTGAGGTTTGCCAGTGTAGAGAACAATCAATTTTAGCAATTGTCACCAAGGAATGGAATGTGATAGTTACCGAATATTGAGCTTTGGTTCATAAATTGGTTGATGTTAATTAGTAAGGGTCCAAGGGGTTGAAGTATTGTGAAGAAAGTTATCTTTCTCGTAAAGAACGTGGGAGATCTATCGTTACTTCAATGTTAGAAATAAGTAAACGATCTAGAAGTCTATCCTTGTGAATTTCAATGCTACACTGCAATGCAGTTGCTGGAAGCTATCATCTTCCTCAGTTGGGATCCTTTCCAAATGAACAGTTATGTCTGTATATGAAAAAAGTCAAATTTGGATGGATTCAAGAGTCTGTAAGTGGGTGGTTTTTTGCTAGCTTTTAAAACATATCTCACATCTTGTAAAAAATTATTCATTGGCTAAAGTGGATATGTTGAAGAACATGCAATTGCTTGACACCATTTCTGCCTGTGACAGGTTTTGTAGTGGGATGTTAATGCGTTAAAAACCATAAAAACGGGTGACTAATGCCATATATTGGTGTATCAATGCTAACGGAAGTCTCCCATCCCCTTGATTCGTTAAGTAACGTATGAAATTCCTGGGGAGAAGCATCTTTCTGCTGCTCTATTAGGCCTTAGGATTACATATGGCTTGATTGTTTCTTGCAAATGCTTCTGGAGCTGCTCCAGATTGGTATATCGATCACCTTAACCAAAAAGTTTATTAGCCCTTTATTTATCATGTCTTTATCATTTCAAAGCAAGGATGGAACCAAGGTGGGCAGGGGGTTGGCCACTGCTCCCCTGACATTTTTAGGAGCATCTTGTTAGTACTAATTTTTTAGGCTTTTAGTCATATTTTTCTTCAAATTTGCGCTCCCAACATTTGTGAAAATTTCTTTATATGGAATAGTATAAATTTTCACTCCTTCAAAATTAAAGTTTTAGTTTCGTCTATGTTTCAGAGTATAGGTATAAGTAAGTTATCTTGTCTTGGTTATTTGAGGATTTCTTGACGCATCAGCTGCTTCTGTGAATAAGAATCTCCAAGTTGGAAGACATTATATGGCAGTAAATTAGTTACAGTTTAATATACTGATATAATAGATTGATTGCGTATCAGGAATTGATATTTGCTTCCACCATTTTGTAACCTGAGGTCATTTTTCTTCTCCTTGTATATGTAGTATTAGTTGGCAGAGACTTATTATAAAGCTTTATATTTATGATGCTGTAAGGTCCAACCATGTACAATGTTCATCCATTTTGAGGTTTTGGCTTGATACAACAGGAGCCTGCTATGGACCACCACAGTGAAAATGAACGATCTGTTCTTTTGTATGAATCTGAAGCAAAAGAATTGGCTTCATTTTGTGTTCAACGTCTCATTATAACGCTATTGAACAGCATTTTATGCTTTTCCTTTGTGTTAAGGGTTGATCATTCTTCTGTGACATGGTGTTTCTGATTCTGTTGCGCGGAAATTATGAAGTACTTCACCTATTGTTGGAAGTACCCTCATAAATACTTTTCCTTTTCAAATTATTGAGGGTGTTTTGAATATGAGCAATATTCTGATGGTGGCAGTGAAAAAGTGGAGCTCACATCACCTGAAGTGGATTTTCCATGTAATTTTCCACACACCCATGAAAAAATGGCACGCTTAGCATTATTATAAGTAGCTTTTCTAGATACCGTCCTTTCCCAGGCATTCTTTGCTATATATACGACCTGGAAGCGAGGATCTCCTTATCTCTGTCTCTCTTCTTTTTCTCTTTGTAGGATTGTAGTTTCTTGCTGTCTTTCTAAAACAGGAGATGTTAATTTATTCATTTATGTTGAAAATTTTACTGTCTTTTACATGTTTTCCTTCTGACTAAAATGTATCTATCTGTGACGGGTTTCGTAACTCTGAAGGCGAATTCACATCTCTCATTGTTTCCACGTAGCTTTCTTTTCGGAACTGCATCGTCTTCTTACCAGTTGGTTAGGTTCTTGACATTTGTTTTCTTTTTTGTTTTTCTCCCTTTTTCCTCTGATCATCCTCTTACTGTTCGAGCAGTAAATCAGTTATCCTGCGGTCTGCATCCTTTAAAAATAAGTAATCTATTTGCCTTTTGGTTCATGGCAAAATACTGTTCATTTTTATGAATGGCAAATAGTTACTAAATACAATTTGTTTTCAACCATCTTATATGTAAAGGGAGGATGGCTCATATTTTCCCTACTTTTTGTTTATATGTGAATAAACTAATGCAAAATCACATAATCAAAGGACCACAATTATTTTCAAGAAGTGAGAAAGAGTTGGCCTTTGGTTTCAGTGCTTTTATCAATACAGACTCAAGGAATCCGAGGAAAATAATTATTTAGAAATATATAAAATTCTACTAGTTTTAGGGCACTACTGATTGAAGCTAAAATTGCCCCTTTTTTCTTTAGTAACATTGAGCTGCTGCTAGTGACAATTTCTCTTTCTTCATTTTGTTAAAATTTCATCGGAGGTTTTTCTTTCTTTTATACTACTTGTCTGGTTGATAGTTAAGGCCTGGTGCTAACTGTCATTCTCCCTTAAAAGTTGCATGGACGTAGCAACTAACGGGCCCTCAATTTGCATGATTAGGTAGGTTCGGAGCTCTACTTTGTCGATTTGGTTTAGGTTTGCGCGTCTTTTTTTACCTAACGAACTAAATTTGATTCGTTAAATGAAATTTTAATTATATATATATATATATATTAAAATTTTTGATTAAATTTTTATAATTATCGAATTAAATTCGACGACTGTAATTGAGTTTTGCACATCCTAAACAAAAGACGTGCAATACATTAACTAAACCGCTACTTTGTTGATTGGAGGTTAAATGGATCATTAGAAGAAGAATTATTTATGTCACATCTTCAGGGAAATGTTTCACCCTTGGCGAATTATGATCAATGTACTTACTACGCGAGAATATTAGCTGAAAGAAAATGACAGTAGCAAATTGTCCATCAATTCTTGTACACATTCTTGCTTTGGAACTATTGGTGCATGTAGACATTTCCCCAGGACTGGAAATCAGTTGAGGAGATTACAAGTCCTGTACCATAGTTCCCTGTAGGTTTCTGATTTGACAAAGAACAGATACTACTCCAGAACCTTCCTAGGGACCAGAAAGGTCATTTGTGTTATTTTTCTGTCTGACCTTTGGACCACTTTTCTGTCTGACAAGGTACTGGAGGGGGATTTGACCCTAGAGAGTACTAATTGATCTTTGATAGGCTTGCTTCCTGGTTCAGACAGGTGCAAATGAAAAAAATTTAATATGCTAAAATGATTTTTATTTCCAGTTTCCTGTCATAATGCAAGGAGCGGGTCCCTTTGGTTACCGAAAAAGCCTAACGGCACTATTCTCACTGTATGTATTTCCTTTTTTTTTTTAAATGTGTTGTCACGGTATGTATTTTCAGTTTCAAGTTAATGGGGTCCAGCATCATTGAAGGGGATTTGTGAAGCTGGAAGCAACAGTTAGAGCTTCAACCCACAAAATTTGGTGTTTCCATGATTTTTTTTTTGATCTTCTATGCCATCTGAGGATTTCTAAGCTACCTGCTGTGGAAAGCAAATCATTAGGCAACAAAAAAAAGTAGACAAAAAATGGCTCCAATAGCTAATGACCTACTACAGAGTTTCTTACTGTGAAAGCGTATAAAAATCTTTGGATACTGAATATAAGCTTTACTGATGAACTGAAAAGTAAATAGAATAAGCAACAGCTTCCAATAACAGCTTACACATTGTCATGAGGAGGATTATCTGGATTCAGAAAAGACCAATTTAGATAGACTAAGAGAATTACCTGAGATTTGGGACTGTAACAACCGAGAAGTACAGATGGAAATGCATGGATATAGGTTATATACTGAAACTTGGGAGTTAAAGTGAATCTGTTAGCTGCACTAACAGTTCAAGATTATGCAAATAGTACATTGACTGCGAACGAAAGATTGAAGAGAATATTATATTACCTTTAGTGCTATTAATTTCTGGTAATAAATACAGGAGGATCTTGATCTCATGGAATATCTTGGTGTGAACAGCTATCGCTTCTGTATATCATGGGCAAGAATTCTACCCAGTAAGTTCAACTTCTGTTCAAGGAGAGTAGATTAAATTCATTTTGGCACTAGCAGCTACTAATGTTATTTTTCAGCCAGAAGGTAGATATGGAAAAGTAAATCAGGCTGGGATTAAGCACTATAACAAGCTGATTGATGCACTGCTGTGCAAAGGTAATTTCTGATTCTGCAATTAAACTCTGATCATTATCAAAACTGTCATAAAAATGTTTTCAGCAAGCGGAAAAGAAATGATAATGATTTGCATTGCCAGGAATTCGCCCTTTTGTATCATTGACTCATTATGACATCCCTCAAGAACTTGAAGATAGATACGGAGCCTGGCTAAGTCCAAATATAAGGTATGCTTCAGACAATTCTTTTCTCAGCGTATGTACAATTTCGAAAATATTTTGAATTATCAATGGAGGAGATCAAAAGTCAATATTATAAAGTTAGTGTTATTTTTAACTATCTTCAAGTGAAAAAAGCTACCTAAACTGCATACAACACTAAACTAGTTAATGGCCTCAATTTTTTTGGCATTTTGGTATAGCTGTTAAACTGTTTTCATATTGTTAGGTTCTAAGGTGCATATTTGAATTAGAAGACAGATTTGTTAGCTAAAGGTTTCCTTTGAGTGAAAGTTTATCAAATTACTTAAAGCGATTCACATTTTTCATTCATATGCATATGTATAAGACGGAATTGCCATTAATTTGGTCATACATTCTTCCAGAGATGATTTCAGACATTATGCAGATATCTGCTTTAAAGTATTTTGGTGACAAGAGTGAAGTACTGGGTCACTTTCAATGAGCCCAATGTTGTGGCACAACATGATTCTATCCCATGCAGCTGCTGTCCGCACTTACCGAACTAAATATCAGGTACTTCAGTTCAAATTTAATGTTCTTTACATAACTTCCTTAAAAAGTGACTAGTCAGATTTCCTTGTATGGCTAAATACAAGGTGTTAGTATGTTATATGCTGGCATGCAGAAAACACAAGGTGTTAGTATTGGAATTGCTATGAATGCTATATGGTATGAACCCATCAGTAATTCCCTGGAGGATAAGGCAGCAGCTGAGAGAGCTCAATCTTTCTATACGAATTGGTTAGCATTTGCTTTCCATTTCTCCATTATCAGAAACGTGACAAATATGAAAATATACCTTTAAAACTTGACAAATTTGATATTCCAAAGCTTCTTGTTGCTACGCATGAAGAGTGTGCTGGAAATTCCTAAACATCGAACAGATTTAATAGATTCTGTGACTGACTCACTTGAATACAGGTTCTTGGACCCTATTATGTTTGGAAGATATCCTCCAGAGATGCAACAAATTCTAAGATCCCAGTTGCCTGCCTCTTCAATCAGTGATCTACATAACATAAAAAATGGGGCAGATTTCATTGGTATCAATCATTGCACAAATTTCTAAGTGTTAAAATTGCCTTAAAAATTCTAAGATTCACACTTCAAGTCTATATTGATTGGCCACATGTTTTTCATGATTTATCTTAGTCTTTGAGTGGCTAAGAAAATTCAATATTGGTTAGCTATGTTTGGTGACCTAACTTGGACTAAGATGGTATAATATTGGTTGGCTATGTTTGGTGAGCTAACTTAACACATTTTCAACAATGGTAGGAAGACTTGAAGTTTGTTCACATGGTGATACATCTCTATATAAGGCAATCTTGCTTGGAGCAAAGAAGACATCCAAAAGACATTCAAAAGAGAGGAATTCATCCAAGAGAGAAATCCTCCAAGAGCTTCTCCCTAAACTATCCTATCTTTCTTTTCATATACTACCTCTTCATATATATACACACTCTTGTCATATTTATTGAGTGTAGTGAGGTTTTATCTTGAGTGTATTCTTTGTGTGGGTGTAAAACCATTTGTATCTTCTCCATATTTTTTCATAGTGCATTTACTCTCTCTCTTACCCCCGTGGTTTTTTTCCCTCTACATTGGAGGGTTTCCACGTAAATCTTGTGTCTCTTCCATTTATTATTTTACTTCTCATTTTATCATCAACTACCCGAACTAAATATTTATCCATTACCACGCCAATTCCGCAACAAACTGGTATCAGAGCTTTGTAATATTTATTTGGGTTTCACAACATAGCTTCTATCATGAAATTTGATGTTGAGAAGTTTGATGGAAAAAAATTAGTTTTGGCATTTGGCGAGTTCGAGATGATGGCCATTCTCACCCTAGAGATCGGTTGAAAAAAGGCCTCTGCGGGAAAAGGCGAAAAAAACCAAACACTATGTCGGATGAAGATTGGGAAGAGTTGGATGAAAAAAGCCTTGTCAAAGCAATCCAACTTTGTTTATCTAAAGAAGTTCTGCGAGAGGTTATCAAGGAGGATACAGTTTGCAGGTATGTGGCTCAAGTTGGAGTCATTGTATATGACTGAAAAAATCTTGCCAACAAGATTCGTCTCAAGGAGCGCCTCTTTACCATTAAGATGGTCGAAGGTACACCTATTCAAACTCACCTTAATGAGTTTAATTCCATCATAGTTGATTTGGAAAATTTGGATGTTGAAATCAGTGATGAAGATAAAGCTGTCTTGTTAGTATGCTCACTCCCCCGATCATACCGTAACTTTAAGGATATTATGTTATACGGTAGTAATGAGACCCCTAACATTTGATGAAGTCAAACAAAATCTCTTGTCTAAAGAAAAATATGACTATGAGAATAATTCAAAGGATGAAGTTTGAAGGGTTAATTGTTAGAGGGAGAACTATGGATCATGGTATTAGCGAGTAAAAAGTAAATCCGGATCAAAGTCTAGAGGCCGAGATAATAAGAAATTTTGTCGCTATTGCAAGAAAAAAGGGACATGTGATTTCAGAATGCTTTAAGTTGAAGAATAAGCAGCAAAGAGGCGAAACCAATAATCAAAAGAATTTAGAAAATTCAAATTGAAGCAAGTATTGCTCAAAAAGAGTCCGAAGGTGAAGTTTTATCTACATTCTTGATTTTGGAACTAGATCTAAAACGGAATGGATTCTAGATTCAGGTTGTTCCTATCACATGTGTCCTCATAAAGATTGGTTTACACTTATGAATCGATTGATTGTGGTGTTGTCTTAATGGGGAATAATGCTCGAGTGTAAAGTCGTTGGAAAAGGAACAATTAGAATTAAAATGCATGATGGCATGATTAGAACTTTAACCGATGTTAGACATGTTCTCGATTTGAAACGGAACCTTATCTCTCTTGGCACCCCTGGAGTCCCTTGGGTGTAAATATACAGACTGAAGGTGGAGTTCTAAAAGGTCTCTAAAGGTGCTCTTATTTTAATGAAAGCTAATGATTTGAGACTTTATATGTGTTGCAAGGATCTCATCATACGAGTTCCGCAGTCTGTATCATCATCTATGTCGATTCGAAGTCACAAACTTATGGCATATGCGTCTTGGCCATATGAGTGAAAAAGGAATAACCATCCCGAGCAAGAGAGGTCTTTTGTGTGGTCGGAATACCGGTAAGTTGGAGTTCACGTGAACATTGCATTCTCAGTAGCGAGAAAAGATTAAGTTTTGGTACTCGGAATTCATAGAACCAAATGTACTCTTGACTATATTCATTCGGATCTTTGGGGACCCTCACGTGTTCCTTCAAAAGGAGGACATCGTTACATCTTGACCATTATTGATGATTTTTTCTCGTAAAAGTCCGGGCTTATTTTTTAAAGCACAAAGATGAAGTTTTTTTCCACTTTTAAGAAATGGAAGATTTTGATAGAAAACCGGACGAGGAAGAAGGTCAAGCGACTCGGGGACCGATAATGGTCTAGAATTTTGTGGAAGTGATTTCAACACGTTCTGCGAAAATGAAGGAATTATGAGACACCATCACGGTTGTCGGTACGCCTCAACAAAATGGCGTTGCGGAAACGGATGAACGAGGACATTGATGGAGAGAGTTCGTTGTATGCTCTCTAATGCTCGCATTGCCTAAAGAATTTTGGGCAAGTCTGCATCTACCGCATGTTATTTGGTGAATCGTTCCCCACACACATCACTTGACTTCAAGATTCCGGAGGAAGTTTGGTCGAGTAATCTCGTTGATTATTCAAATTTGAAAATTTTTGGATGTCCCCTGCATATGCACATGTAAACCAGGGGAAAATTAGAGCCTAGAGCTCGAAAATGCATATTTATGGGTTATGCATCCGGGTGTGAAAGGGTATCGCTTGTGGTGTCAGAACTTAAGAAAGTAATTATCAGTAGGGGATGTTACTTTCAATGAAAATGTGCTAATTCTCCTCGGAAAAGAAATTGTCGGATCTTTTGACACAGGGTGATTCAAAGAATACTAACGAGAAGGTGGAGCTTGAGTTTGAAATACCAACTCCTAGTGAAGAGAATATTTCCTCATCTCCAATCATATCGGAGGTTCACGATTCCATTGAACCGGATCATCCCGAAAATTATTCTATTGCCAAAAAATAGACCCGGAAGAGAAATCAAACGGCTCGAAAGATATAATGGAGAAAAATTTAATTGCTTATGCTCTTGCAGATTGCGAGAGGATACGATTGAAGGTGGAGAACCTCACACATACTCCGAAGCAATCTTGTGTCCTAATTCTTCGAGTGGCGAGTTGCGATGCAAGAAGAAATTGAATCTCTACACAAGAATAATACTTGGCAGTTGGTGAAATTGCCAAAAGGCCAAAAGAGTTGTAGGTCGTAAATGGGTCTATAAGAAGAAAGAAGGCAACCCCGGAGTTGAAGATGCAAGATATAAAAGCACGTTTAGTTGTTAAAGGCTACACTCAAAAAACATGGTGTAGACTTTAATAAAGTGTTTTCTCTCGTTGTTCGTCACACTTCTATACGTGTACTTCTTGCCCTTGTTGCCTTGCGAGGATCTTGAAGTTAGAACAACTTGATGTCAAGACCGCTTTCTTACATGGAGAGCTCGAGGAGCGATTTTTATGCAACAACCGGAAGGATTTGTTATTCCCTGAAAAGAAGACTACGTTTGTCACTTGAAGAAGTCTCTTTATGGACTAAAAGCAGTCTCCAAGACAATGGTACAAAAGGTTTGATTCCTTTATGGTTGAAAATGGGTATTGTCATAGTCGAGTATGATAATTGTGTTTATCACAAGAAGTTTTTCAGATGGATCTTTTGTCTACTTATTGTTATATGTTGATGACATGCTAATTGTCTGCTCGTGATAAGTCACTAATCAAAGAATTGAAAGATCAATTGAGCGATGAATTTGAGATGAAAGATCTTGGTGTCTGCAAAGAAAATTCTTGGTATGGAGATTCATAGAGATAGATCATCTGGAAAAATTATATTTATCTCAAAGAAATTACATTGAGAAAGTTCTTGAGAGATTCAACATGAATAACTCAAAACCCGTGAGTACTCCTCTTGCAGACTCATTTTAAATTATCATCCGATTCTTGCCCTCAGTCTAATGAAGAGAAAGAGCAAATGTCATATGTACCTTATTCTAGTGCAGTTGGTAGTCTTATGTATGCTATGGTATGCACTAGACCTGATCTTGCACAGGCAGTTAGTGTTGTGAGCATGTACATGAGTAATCCAGGTAAAGAACATTGGCAAGCAGTTAAATGGATATTTCGGTACTTGAAAGGTTCTGCGGAAACTGGATTGGTTTTTGATAGGAATAAGGTGACACCAAATATTGTTGTTGGATATGTTGACTCTGATTATGCAGGTGATCTTGATAAGAGAAGGTCTTTGTCAGGTTATGTATTTACTTTATGCAATTCTGCCATTAGCTGGAAAGCTAGCTTACAATCTATTGTGGCACTATCAACGACGGAGGCAGAATATATTGCAATCACTGAAGGTATCAAAGAAGCAATTTGGTTAAGAGGCTTGGTTACTGATCTTGGTTTAACATAGGATGTTGTTACTGTATTTTGTGATAGTCAAAGTGCTATTCATTTAACAAAAAATCAGATGTATCATGAAAGGACCAAGCACATTGATATGAGGCAGTATTTTATTCGGGATGTTGTAGCAAATGGGAAGATCATTGTGAAGAAAATTGCGATAGCTCATAATCCTGCGGATATGCTCACGAAACCAGTTCCAAATATCAAGTTTAAGCATTACTTGGACTTGATTGGTGTTCACCAATTCTAAAGGCCTTTTAGGGCATGGCAAAAGAGGAATATGCACATCATTTTATAAGGAGATCATCTTAGAATTTAAGTCAAGGTGGAGATTGTTAAAATTGCCTTAAAAATTCTAAGATTCACACTTCAAGTCTATATTGGTTGGCCACATATTTTTCATGATTTATCTTAGTCTTTGAGTGGCTAAGAAAATTCAATATTGGTTAGCTATGTTTGGTGACCTAACTTGGACTAAGATGGTACAATATTGGTTGGCTATGTTTGGTGAGCTAACTTAACACATTTTCAACAATGGTAGGAAGACTTGAAGTTTGTTCACATGGTGATACATCTCTATATAAGACAATCTTGCTTGGAGCAAAGAAGACATCCAAAAGACATTCAAAAGAGAGGAATTCATCCAAGAGAGAAATCCTCCAAGAGCTTCTCCCTAAACTATCCTATCTTTCTTTTCATATACTACCTCTTCATATATATACACACTCTTGTCATATTTATTGAGTGTAGTGAGGTTTTATCTTGAGTGTATTCTTTGTGTGGGTGTAAAATCATTTGTATCTTCTCCATATTTTTCATAGTGCATTTACTCCTCTCTTGCCCCGTGGTTTTTTCCCTCTACATTGGAGGGTTTCCACGTAAATCTTGTGTCTCTTCCATTTATTATTTTACTTCTCATTTTATCATCAACTACCCGAACTAAATATTTATCCATTACCACGCCAATTCCGCAACACTAAGCTAAAGATTGCTTGTACTCCACATGTGAACAAGGGCCAGGAGATTCAGGATCAGAGGGTTACTTCTTACGAACGGAACAAAAGATGGTCTTCCAATCGGTGAATCTGTATGCGTCGGGGCTTGTTTAATCATGTTTGGACCTCTGGTTTCTGGTAAACTAATTGAAGAGTACTCTTTTGATTTGTCCAGACTGCAGTAGATTGGCTAAATGTATATCCACAAGGAATGGAAAAGGTCGTGACATAAATCAAGGATAGATACAATAACACTCCTATGTTCATTACTGAAAATGGTTAAATGATAAATCAACCTCGGGTGTTTATGGTCTTTGGGTAGCTCAGCTGCGGGATCTAATTTGTTTAATATAAGGGAAACTACCATTACAGGGTCTGGCGAGCTGAACAATCTCAATTCAACTATTGAAGAGTTCCTCAGTGATTTCAGAAGAGTGGAGTTCACGGATAAGTACTTGGAATCTTTGGCAATAGCAATTAGGTATTAATCCTCGACTTTGTTCCCTTGTGCTGTAAAACAAGTGGAATTCACAGTCTTATCAGAATGCTCAGAGTTTTATTTCAGAGAAGGTGATTAAGTCAATAGGTATTAGCTTTGAAAATCTTTTCAATAAGGTGTGCATACTTGTAAATGCTCCTACATGTTTTTGTGTAATTCCACCGACGTAAGCGTATATTCTGATTGCACGATGAGGAAAAGAGCAGATGTAAGGGGTTACTTTACCTGGTCTTTGCTCGACAATTTTGAGTGGATATCTGGATATACAATAAGATTTGGACTTCATCATGTTGACTGTGCAACCCTGAAGAGAACTCCTAAACTTTCTGCTGCTTGGTTTAAACAGCTGATTGCGGACCACAAGAGCCTTGCAGTGCAAGTTCTTGATGCCCAAGAATGATCAAGAAAACCAAAGAGAAATGCTATGATGCAGTGAGTGAATTTCAGAAATCTAATTTTGGATATAAGATGCTATCCTTATTTTGGTACGTATGCAATTAATAGAACACTTTTGGGGTATGCTCTGTAGTCCGTACTCTACTCCTCCAGATGACGATAGGCAGATAAGGTAAAACTCGTATTTGCCTGGACAACTTCAAAGGTCCCAGAGAATATATCTCCGCTTTCTACCGTACGTTCCGTTGCCTCTCTTGCTTGGAAATCAAACTGGAGCACGTTCTATCTATATTAGCTCCTATGTTTCCCGGCAGCAGACTAGTTTGAGTTTCCACTGTAAAGGCAACTGCAGTTTTGTGATACGCATTCCTCCTCCGAACCCGTTACTTGTGTTGCCGGCACAAGAAGGAGCCCAGTTTATCAGACCCAAATCATTAATGGGCTGACCATGGAAAATTTGCAGAGAATCTGCAAGTAGAGTTACGGCCAACTTAAATTGAGTTTTAAATTTAAAAATACTACAACTTAATTTTAAAAAAAAAACAATTTCAAGTTAGCCTTTGATTACTTGCCCAACTAATAAAGTTTTTTTTTTATTTAAAAAAAATGGCTTTCCGCAGGTAAACTGTGGTTTTCGGGTGACAAAGAAAAAGGACATGAGATACACAAGAGGACAAAACAAAGTACATGATGAGATCCAGAAAACTCTCTCATAAATATAAAATTTTTTATAGGGTCGAGGCCCAATATAAAATTTATATTTTTTCATAAATAAATTTAATTTTTTAAAAATTTTAAATAAAAATTTTAAAATTAAATTATATTCAAACTTACTCTTATACCTGTCTTAGTCTTAGTAGATGTACCCAATTCAAATCCATGAATGACTTAAAGTGAAAAATATTTTTCCTTAAGTTTCAAATATAAATCAAAATATATGTGCGGTTTAAAGTAAAAATTTTTCTCCAAATTTCATATAACTCGACAATTCCGTCCTTTCTTTTCTTTCAATTGAAGGAGAGGCAACAACGTCATAGACAGCACGACCAACAAGAATTGATCCAAGTATAAGGAACTTGATGTTCCTTAAACAAGGTTTTGATTCGAAGATTGTGTATTGAAAAAGCCTTGTTGGAAGCTTTCTTTCGCAAGAAGTCAAATAAAAGAATGAATCAAATTAGTTGTAAATCATAAAATAAATATTGGTAAAAAAAATATTAATATTAGAGGCACCTGTTTATTTTTAAAAAATAATATTAAGTGACACTTGTTTGTTTTTAATTTGATTACATTAGAAATAACTTTTTTAATAAATACTAAACGAATTTTTAAACGTCAAATTTTAATTTAACAAAAATAAATTTAACGGTTAAGATATATATATTTTATTTTAAAATATAAAATATTTTGTTTCTTATTTTTAAATGTATAATTTTTAAAATTTTAAAAATTGTTTTTTAAGAATTATTTTAAATATAAATATATTTTTTATTTTTATTATATTAATAAAATTAATTTAAATGTGTTAAAAAATTTTATATTTTAAAATTAAAGAAATATTGATTATGTGTTGGATGAAGTGTTGGCCGAGCATCACAGAGTACAGACAGACACTGACTACCTCTTTCAGTCAATTTCTACAGGCGAAACGCATCAGGTCGCTGCCTTTTGATTGGGGAGGGAATAAATCCCAGGGAGACAAACTGAAGCTCTGAGACAAGCTTCGCTACGGGTGTCAATGGAGGTTTTTTCGGTTCACAAGCTTCTCTTGATTTTAGAAGTGCTGCTCACGCTCTTGCCTCTCTTAAAATGTACCCGCGTCCAACTGAACTATGGCTCGGACCCATCTCCTTTTCCTCCCAACTTCCTGTTCGGGACTGCATCCTCTGCTTACCAGGTATTCTTTTTGGCCGGCAGAAGTATATATTGGAATGCTTAGTTTAAAATACTGCTAGAAAAAGTTAAGTATTATCTTGTGTTTGAATTTATCAGTATGAAGGAGCATATTTGACTGATGGAAAGGGTCTCAACAGTTGGGATGCTTTTACTCATAATTCACCAGGTGAATTCATGAGCTTCTTTGATGCTTGTAATATCCGTTTCTGGTTCATCAACTGATCATCAAAGAACTCACTGGGTTTACGAGCTAATTTTTCTCATCCGGTGTCTGCTCTGTTCAGTGACTTTAATTGATTGGAGGATCAAAAAGTGCTTTTAAGTGATGAGGCTTTATATAAAATCTTGCAGGCAGCATAGTTGATGGAAGTAACGGAGATGTTACCGTTGACCAGTATCATCGATATCAGGTATCAATCGGAACCTCTCTTATTTCCAAATCCAGATTCTTATTTACAACTAAATGCCCAGTTGATGCTATCCCCAGTCCTATGATTTCAACATTTAAGCATCACCTTATGATCTGAATATTGTTTAACATTCTTCTTGATATGCAACTATTTTGAATTAGGAACATATCAATCTTATGGCTTCAATGGGCATAAACAGCTACGAGTTCTCAATTTCCTGGGCAAGAATTCTTCCAAGTAAGCGACTTCGATGTTATATCTTTGTCCGACGTAGTTCGAACTTCGTCAGTATTAGTCCAGAGAACATCCATCCTTGACTGAAACACAAATTTATTGTTACAGGAGGAAAATATGGTGAAGTGAATTCCGCTGGACTTGACTACTATAACAAACTCATTGATGCTCTCCTCCTTAAAGGTTTGACTCCAAAAGTTCTTCTAATCCAACACGAATAATCCTAAAAGATTAAAATTAGTTTCTTATTGCCTTTCCATAGGAGGCCTCCGACAAATAAAACACCAGGTTTTTCAGTATCTTTTATGATCTACTATTCTGTTCGTATTCAATTTGCAGGGATTCAGCCATTCGTAGTGTTGAATCACTTTGACATACCTATTGTACTAGAGCATAGATATGGAGCTTGGCTAAGTCCCAACTTAGTGTAAGTAGTTTTGGTTGACAATCCAGCTATGAACTACCACTAACAGAATCTGCTTAGACTATAAATGATGATTATAAGACTTTGTTTGTGGCTTTTCCAGGGAAGACTTTAGATACCTAGCAGATATCTGCTTCAAGAATTTTGGTGACAGGGTAAAATATTGGGTCACTTTCAGTGAGCCAAATATGATGATCGAATTGGGCTATCTTGCTGGCATTGCTCCTCCAAATCGCTGCTCGAAGCCTTTTGGAAATTGTCCTCAAGGAGATTCAGAGAAGGAGCCTTTCATTGCAGCTCACAATATTATCCTAGCCCATGCTGCTGCTGTCAAGCTCTATAAAACCAAGTATCAGGTATAATGCATACCATCTAAGTTTTTGTGACTATCTGGACTGGTGTGAATGAGGCAAAAATGTTCATACATCACAATTGATGATCTAGTATAACTTAATATCGATTAGTACTAGAGCTTGTGAATTGCTGGAACCAATCGGAGTAGGTTCGGTAGTCGGTTAATCTTGAATTGCTAAACTGTAAACTTTTCTTGCAAGTGAGGCGAGAATATGATGTGAGAATATATTTCCAATATCGACAACTTCTTAATCGTACTCTTCTCTCTCCAGAAAGAGCAAGGAGGTAGCATTGGCTTTATTGTAGAGACTGCATGGTTTGAGGCCATTAGCAACTCTACAGCAGACAAGCAAGCTGCAGAAAGAGCTCAATCCTTCTTTTCAAATTGGTAGTTTTCTAACCACTAACCCCATATAAAAGCATAACAGCTTGTAGATAAAAAGAGAAATGTGAGAAATTCATTTCCAAAGCAAAATTATGGCTATTTGTTATCTAAACAGGTTCCTAGACCCGATTATTTTTGGAAGATATCCTAAAGAGATGGAAGATATCTTGGGACCTGTCTTACCAAAATTTTCAAGAAAAGATTTAGAAGACCTGCAGTTAGGGATAGATTTCATTGGCATCAATCATTATACTGGTTCCTACGTCCAGGATTGTCTGTATTCCTCATGTGGACCAATGGTCTCAAATACAACGGGTTGCTTCATATCTACGTTCTTTAAGGATGGAATCCCCATTGGAGAACCTGTAAGTTAACTGTCCATCACATGAGCTTCATTAGTTAAAAATTACTGATCCCTTTATGAATAACTGACTTAGATTATCTTCAACAGACAGGGATGGAGCCACCATTTTATGTTTATCCTCCAGGATTGGAAAAAATTGTGACATATATGAAGGAAAGATACAATAACGTTCCAATGTTTATTTCAGAAAATGGTGAGGAAATAGGCAATGCTACCCTTTCTCAATTTTGTGAACTATTCTGTTCCAATTTGTCACTCAAATGTAACGGTTTTCAGGTTATTGTGAGATAAGCAATTCAAACTCCACCATTGAAGACTCGGTAAATGATGCCAAGCGAGTAGAATACTTCAAAAGCTATCTAGATTCTCTGATGACCGCCATGAGGTTAGTGCACGTTGGTGTTGAAGAATTCAAGCCTTTCATTCTTGACCAAGATGTACTAAGTGAATTCTTTTCTTTTTTATTTTGCTGAATAGCGCTGTTATTGAATTCATTTTGATGACGAACATGTGTACTTTATCTAACCCACTTCTCATTCATTATATGATTTGGATTGTTAATATTGAAGCACCTTCTGTCAGCACTTCTTTAACTTCTATTAGATTCATTTTTTGATCCAACTGATACTTGCTTTGTTTTCCCAATTAATTAGGAAGGGAGCAGATGTTAGAGGTTACTTTCTTTGGACCTTGCTGGATAGCTTTGAGTGGACAAATGGATACACCAAAAGATATGGAATCCATCATGTAGATCATGCCACCCTAAAAATCACTCCGAAATTGTCAGCAGCATGGTACCGGCAGTTCATTGCAGAACACAAAACAGTTAAAGCCAGTGGACCTGAAGTGAATCCACAACTTTCCCAATACTAGAAATTGGTCATTTCTTCTGCCCTTCGTCTATATTTCTATGAGTTCGGTGTCTTAATGCATGAGGGTTGCAGGTTGATGGCCCAAATATCTGTACTACTTTAGAAAGAGTTGTCAAAGTTATTAGGCGTACAACGAGGTACACAAACTGAAAGACGAGAGTCATTCTATAGCTTCTTTTATATGATAATCCCACTAAGAAAGTATGGTTGCTGTGCTCCACTATAGCTATGTCCTTACACTGTTATTCAATAATATGCAATTAGCAATCATAATTCAAGACTCAGAACCTTTTTTTCTATCTTTTAATTTTCTTTCTTTTGATGAACTTCTTTTGAAAGCATATAGAACAGAGTACACATCGCTCTTTTCAATGTTGGATCATGAATCTCAAGGTGCGGGCCCGAGGGCCGAGCCGAGCGGCAATAGTACTGGCCGAAGGCATTCGGGCGTACAATTTTGTGCATATACAGCCAATGTTGATTTTTTTTAAGGCAAAAATATTGGTTGATGTGCTAAATCTTTAATAATTTCGATAAAAAAAAAGAAAAGAAACATAAATAATATGTTCTCTGTTTTAAAATAGACCACTTATATATATATTAAAAAATATAAAAATATTTTTATTATATTTTTAATTAATTAAATTATTTTTATTAATATAAAAATTATATTTATTAATAAAAATTTTAAAATTAACAAAAAACCAGACATTTAAAAATTATTTTAAAATATAAAAAATATATACATCTTTTATTGATATTTAATTTGCAATAAGAGAATAATAATCATACATTAAGGAATAAGGAACAAGGAGGCGATGGGAACGAGACCGAATACTACTGTTCGCCCTATAAGGGTTACAATAATCTATTTTATTTCATCCAAAAAAAAATCAATTTTATTTCATAAAATAATCGTAAAGCCTTCTTTGTCCTTTCCATTCTTGATACAAATTCCAGAGAGAGCCGGCGGGCTCCTGATTTCTTGTAAAAAGTCTTCCGATAGCGAACGAATGGGCTGCCTTGTGCATCAGTCAGTTTTTTTTGGAAGATAAGCGTAGCAAGCTTTGCTCAGATTGTCAATGGAGGCTTCGTCACTTCACAGGCTTCTCTTGCCACTGCAAGTGTTCTTCTGGCTCTTGCCTCTCTTCACATGCTGTTATATCCAACTAAACAACGGCTCAAAGACATTTCCTTTTCCTCCCAACTTTCTCTTTGGGACGGCGTCCTCTGCTTACCAGGTTCATCTTTGCATTTATTCATTCACAGCAGGGAGAAAGAATTATATATGGATTGCTTATTTGGTAACAATAGTGCTAGGAAAACTTATGCTATGCTTTATTTTATCAGTATGAAGGAGCATATTTGACTGATGGAAAAGGTCTCAACAGTTGGGATGTTTTTACTCATGATTCGCCAGGTGAAGTGAATGGTTGTAGCATATGTTTCTGGTTCATCAACTGCTTAAAGAATCGAGTCTCTGGGCTAATCTTTTCATGGTGTGTGGTTGGAGGATCAAAAAGCAATTTTTAAGAGATGAGCAATATAAAATCTTGCAGGGGACATAATTGATGGAAGTAATGGAGATGTTGCGGTTGACCAGTATCGTCGATATCAGGTACCGGTAGCTGTATCCATATATAGCCGGATGTAGTTGTTTTGTCTTTGTGATTGTCTCTTTCCTGGAGTGAATTTTAGGGTTTATTAAGGCTAGAATTCAGTACTTGAAACATCATTCACGATCTGGGTATCATTCAAAACTAACTAGGAACACATCAATTTTATGGCTTCAATGGGAATCAATAGCTACCAGTTCTCAATTTCCTGGGCGAGAATCCTCCCAAGTAAGTAATATTGACGTTATATCCGAATCCAAAGGTAGTAACGATATTCATCAGTATTAGGCCAGAAAACATCCATGACTTTGAAGCGAAATTTGTACGGCTGCAGGAGGAAGATATGGCGAAATAAATTCTGCTGGAATTGACTACTACAATAAACTCATCGATGCTCTCCTGCTCAAGGGTTCGTCATGATTAATACACCAAGTTTGTATATTTCCTTAATCTAGTGTTTTGCTCATCTTTAGAGATTTGCAGAAATTCAGCCATTCGTGGCACTCAATCACTTTGACATTCCGATTGAACTAGAGAACAGAGACGGAGCTTGGCTAAGCCGCAAAGTTGTGTAAGTACTTCTTGGGGACAATCCAGCTATGAGCTAATATATGTACCATCTGCTTACAGTAAAAACAGTAGCCACGAAACTCGTGATTCTTTCAGGGAAGAGTTCAAATACTTAGCAGATATCTGCTTCAAGAACTTTGGCGACAGGGTAAGATATTGGGTAACTTTCAGCGAGCCGAATATGCTGATCACATTGGGCTATCTTTCTGGCGTTGCTCCTCCAAATCGTTGCTCGATACCTTTTGGGCACTGTGCTCAAGGAGATTCAGATAAGACATTTCCTCTCTTCACATGCTGTTATATCCAACTAAACAACGGCTCAAAGACATTTCCTTTTCCTCCCAACTTTCTCTTTGGGACGGCGTCCTCTGCTTACCAGGTTCATCTTTGCATTTATTCATTCACAGCAGGGAGAAAGAATTATATATGGATTGCTTATTTGGTAACAATAGTGCTAGGAAAACTTATGCTATGCTTTATTTTATCAGTATGAAGGAGCATATTTGACTGATGGAAAAGGTCTCAACAGTTGGGATGTTTTTACTCATGATTCGCCAGGTGAAGTGAATGGTTGTAGCATATGTTTCTGGTTCATCAACTGCTTAAAGAATCGAGTCTCTGGGCTAATCTTTTCATGGTGTGTGGTTGGAGGATCAAAAAGCAATTTTTAAGAGATGAGCAATATAAAATCTTGCAGGGGACATAATTGATGGAAGTAATGGAGATGTTGCGGTTGACCAGTATCGTCGATATCAGGTACCGGTAGCTGTATCCATATATAGCCGGATGTAGTTGTTTTGTCTTTGTGATTGTCTCTTTCCTGGAGTGAATTTTAGGGTTTATTAAGGCTAGAATTCAGTACTTGAAACATCATTCACGATCTGGGTATCATTCAAAACTAACTAGGAACACATCAATTTTATGGCTTCAATGGGAATCAATAGCTACCAGTTCTCAATTTCCTGGGCGAGAATCCTCCCAAGTAAGTAATATTGACGTTATATCCGAATCCAAAGGTAGTAACGATATTCATCAGTATTAGGCCAGAAAACATCCATGACTTTGAAGCGAAATTTGTACGGCTGCAGGAGGAAGATATGGCGAAATAAATTCTGCTGGAATTGACTACTACAATAAACTCATCGATGCTCTCCTGCTCAAGGGTTCGTCATGATTAATACACCAAGTTTGTATATTTCCTTAATCTAGTGTTTTGCTCATCTTTAGAGATTTGCAGAAATTCAGCCATTCGTGGCACTCAATCACTTTGACATTCCGATTGAACTAGAGAACAGAGACGGAGCTTGGCTAAGCCGCAAAGTTGTGTAAGTACTTCTTGGGGACAATCCAGCTATGAGCTAATATATGTACCATCTGCTTACAGTAAAAACAGTAGCCACGAAACTCGTGATTCTTTCAGGGAAGAGTTCAAATACTTAGCAGATATCTGCTTCAAGAACTTTGGCGACAGGGTAAGATATTGGGTAACTTTCAGCGAGCCGAATATGCTGATCACATTGGGCTATCTTTCTGGCGTTGCTCCTCCAAATCGTTGCTCGATACCTTTTGGGCACTGTGCTCAAGGAGATTCAGATAAGGAGCCTTTTGTTGCAGCCCACAATGTCATCCTAGCCCATGCTGCTGCTGTGAAGCTCTACAAAACCAAGTATCAGGTATAACAAAATGAAACATTGACTAACACGAGAGCTTGCCAGTTTGTTTAACCCAATTGGAAATATTAACCAGAGGAGAGAATTGAGGTACTCAGATAAAATCATCCTAGTTTTAACAGAAGATACTCATCACTTGTTAGAATGTAAAATTCTCTTCAAACTGAGGTACGATATTAGTGTAGCGATATCTTTTCAAGACATTATCAAACACAACCTAATTATGCAGTTGCTAATTTTAGAAAGAGCAAGGAGGGAAAATCGGCTTTGTTTCGGAGACTCTGTGGTTCGAGCCAATAAGCAATTCCACATCAGACAAGCTAGCTGCAGAAAGAGCCCAATCCTTCTTCTCAAATTGGCAAGTGACTTTACCATTAACCCCCTGCATTGCAGCATAACAACTGGTAGATAAAATAGGAATGAAGGTAAAAAATTGTTTTCCTAGACCACAATAATGCCCGTTTATTTTCCGTAACAGGTTCCTAGACCCGATTATTTTCGGAAGATATCCGCAAGAGATGCAACATATTTTGGGATCTGTCTTACCAAAGTTTTCAAGAAAAGAGGTAGAAGACCTGAAAACAGGAGTCGATTTTATTGGCATCAACCATTATACTGGGGCGTATGTCCAAGATTGCATGTATTCGTCTTGTGGATCATGGGTCTCAAACACAACAGGTTCTTACGTGACATCGTTTTATAAGAACGGGATCTCCATTGGAGAACCTGTATGCACTCTCGTTACACAACAGCTTTCCTGGTTATAATAATTTAATGCTGCTTCTATGAACAGCGTACTTACAACTCTTCTACAGACAGGGATGAATCCTCCATTATACGTATATCCTGCAGGAATGGAAAAAATTGTGACATATATTAAGGAAAGATACAATAACATTCCTATTATCATAACAGAAAATGGTAAGTAGAACTGACTATGGATTACTCTTTTCTTCCATTCTTCCATCCTGTAAAAGTTCACCATGGTATATAAGCTATTAGTATGTTTTTTCCCCAAAGAAAGTTTGCCACTATTGTATCAGCATCATGAGCTAAAATTGGTCTTTCATTTGTTTTCTGAAACAAGATGCAATGAATTTCAGGTTATTGTGAGATTACTAATTCAAGCTCCACCATTGAAGAGTCAGTAAGTGATGCGAAACGAGTCGAGTACTTCAAAACCTATCTGGATGCTCTAATGATGGCCATGAGGTTAGTGCATGACAACATTTTCAGGCTCTGTGTTACCAAACAAGACCAAGAAATTGCTACCATTGATTTCCTTTTCCTTCTAAAAATAAGCAGGGGAACTTCATCTAATCAAAACTCTCCACTGCATGATATGTTTGATTTTTTGTCGCACCATTGCTGATATTTACTGTGGTTTCTATATCGCGATCAGGAAAGGAGCTGATGTGAGGGGTTACTTCATTTGGACTTTGCTGGACAGCTTTGAGTGGACGAATGGATACTCCAGAAGATATGGAATCCATCATGTTGATCGTGCCACACAAAAAATTACTCCAAAAAAGTCAGCCACGTGGTACAGGCAGTTCATTGCAGAACATAAAACAATTAAGGCAACTGTTCCTGAAGTCGATCCACAATCTTCATAATCCACAAGCACATACCGCTGTAAGGATCCCATAGGAGCTGTTGTAGAGTGCCCATCACAAGCATTTATATTAAAATGGAACCAAACACGAGCGTGGAGCTTATTTTATTTATAAAGAAATATATCTCTTTAGTCGGGTTCGTATTCACCTAAAATTAATAGTCAATATCATACGTAATCATCATCAAGGGTTTATACTTTTCTTGAGCTTTTAAACAATCGTGCATGACTGCTGGTTTTTATGGGACAAAGATTGTAACAAATCATTTCCTGGGCTGAGTAGGAGGGCCACCTTAACGCCATTGCAAAGGTAAGAGATGTGATATTATTATCTACACTAATTAATTTGCTAATATGGAAATTTTCATAATGAATTAAGTAATCCTGAATAAAAAAATTTAAAATATTATAAGTAACATTTTAAAAGGTTATAATATTTTGAAATCTTTTATTCACAAATATTTGGCCGATAAGAGAGTGATTCTCTCATCAATAGCTTTCTAGCGTCCTCTGGTGGATAACCCAAAGTTAGGTATTTGCCGTCTTTGGGTGGTTGTATTTTTTTTTTAACTGTATTTGATTAGTTAAAAAATTTTATAAAAAATTAAATTATATTATAAAAATAATATAATATAATAAAAATAAAAAATATGTAAATTAATAATACTTTAAATATAAATATATATAAATAATATATAATAAGATTAATAATATAAAATATATTAAAATATTTTTTATAAAAAATTATTAAGTATTTTAAAATATTTAAATATAATAAAAAATATTAATTATTTTAAAATATTTAAATATAATAAGAAAGTGAATGAAGTGTTATTTTTGGCTGCGCGGGTTTTTCTAGTTTCTAGCTCGCTCGCCAAATTCATCTCAAGTCGGACTGGAACTATATTACATTGAAGCCAACCACCCCAGGATCAAGCTGGCTGACCAGCCAAAACAAAAAGGGGGTTCTCATTCGCCTTTGTCGCCAGTCACCTTCAACATAATCTACATCTTTCTTGGAAGCTTGAGGGACTTTACTCTTGGGTGCCTGGTGCCAATGGCAATGGAAATTTCTTCAGCTCACAAGATTTTCTTACTTTGGCCAACACTGCTCCCTCTCTTGCCTCTCCTGATATCTGCTAGTCAGCTTCAACTCCAACATAGCTCAGAATTATCTCTCTTGTCTCCAAACTTCCTCTTTGGAGCTGCATCCTCTGCTTATCAGGTAGCATGCCTTTTTTGCTTTGTTCTGCCTTTAGCATGTCAATGGAATCGGGTAACTCTAACTCTCTGTCGCCGGGGTTCTTCGTTTCTGTTTAATTGACGGGACTGTCAAATTTATAACTGTTTCAGTATGAAGGGGGTTCCATGGATGACGGAAAAGGTCTCAGCAATTGGGATGTCTTTACTCGTAAATCAGGTAAAGTTAGTAGTGTGCTTTATATTGCAAGTGGTATACCTATGACTGTTTTAACGATCAATAACTGATACATCAGACACGGATTAAGTTAGATTTTGCGGTAGGAAAGGGAAGGCACGTTAATTTTAACTTCTATTTTCACAAATAGTTTGTAGAACTAACCATGGATTAAATCTTGCAGAACACAAAATAGATGACGGAAGTAATGGAGATGTTTCTGTGGATCAATATCATCGATACCAGGTATCAACTCGATCTCTTCCTATGTCGTTTCCGCAATGCATCCTCTGGTTTTGCATGAAATTTGTCGGGAAATCGCCATGTTCCAACAACATTTATAATCTGAGTATTGATTAATAACTCGACTTAACCTTTGGCAACCATGGAAAGTAGGAACACGTGGATCTTATGGCTTCTTTTGGACTCAACAGCTACCAGCTCTCCATTTCCTGGGCAAGAATCCTCCCAAGTGAGTAAATTTGTAGGTGCATCTTTATATGGTGTGGGAAAAACCAAGGAAAGCAGCTTCCTTGACATAAAATGTCTGCAGAAGGGAGATACAGTGCTTTAAATTTGGCCGGCATTGACTACTATAACAAACTTATTGATGCTCTCCTCCTCAAAGGTTCGTTTCAAATTCTCATCTGAGTTGTCTAATCTGGGAAATTATCCAAATCGAAAGAGGATGAGATCCACAGCTTCTTTCAATGTCGTCGTGTGTGTGTTACCGCCAACGACTAGTAATAGAGTTTCATCTGTCCCTTTATTTCAATCTTCTACATACAGGAATACAACCATTTGTTATACTCATCACTTTGACATTCCTATTGAACTAGAAGACAGATATGGCGCTTGGCTAAGTCCCGAATCAGTGTAAATATCTTGTGATTAAGCGGCCACCATGGGCTTTGATCATTTACAAATTAAGTTTGTGATTCTTTCAGGGAAGACTTTAAGTACTTGGCAGACATCTGTTTCAAGAACTTCGGAGACAGGGTAAAGTACTGGGTCACCTTTAGCGAACCAAATATGTGGGTGAACTTCGGGTACCGCTTGGGAATTTTCCCTCCAAATCGTTGTTCAAAACCTTTTGGAGACTCTGCTCAAGGAGACTCTGAGAAGGAGCCCTTCGTGGCAGCCCATAATATCATCCTAGCCCATGCTGCAGCTGTTAAAGTATACAAGACCAAGTGCCAGGTATGAACACAACAAACCCGGTCCTGCTTGAGCTTGTAAGCATCTCAAACACAGTCGAATCATAAATTGGGTTAGATAAATGTCAGAACGTGAATACTTTTCTCATGCGAGAAGACTCTGGATATATTTGAGATAAACTAATCTTCATTAGCTGGGTTGAGATCTTTCTCGAGAGGAGGATAAAGAGATAATATATCTATAAATAACTAGCCAGTTATTTGATGAATAAACATTGGACACAACCTAATCAGGCAACCAATATACAGAAAGAGCACGGAGGTAGCATAGGCTTCGTTGTACAGGCAGCTTGGTTTGAGCCCATAAGCAACTCCAGAGCGGACAAGTAGCTGCAGAAAGAGCTCAATCCTTCTTTTCAAACTGGTAATTTCTTCGAAATTAAACCTTTTATCAAATACAACGTCAGGCATCATTCTTATGCCTAATCATCATATCAAACAGGTTTCTTGATCCTATTATAATTGGAAGATATCCCACTGAGATGACAGACATTTTGGGATCTACTTTACCGGCGTTTTCTGGAAGTGATTTTTGGAAGATCTAAAACTGGGTGTGGATTTCATTGGCATTAACCACTACTATAGCTGGTACGTTCAAGATTGCTTGTATTCCTCTTGCGAATCCCTACCAGGGACCACAAGAACCGAAGGCTTCATAAAAACAAGAGATTGCAAGGATGGCATCCCCATCGGAGAACTCGTAAGTCATTACCCCGCCTGTGCCTAGAGCATTTGACCAACCTTCCATTACAGAGGCTGAGTTAGCTTCCACAGGCAGGGGCATGGATTCGTGTTTTTCCTTCAGGAATGGAGCGCACTGTGACTTATATCAAGGAAAGATACAATAATATTCCACCATTTATAACAGAAAATGGTGACTGAAGTAGACTAAACTAAACTCCTCTCCCATTGACCGCAACTCTTCTTTTAGATGCGGAATTAATTTCTCTAAGCTAACTTGAATCTGCCAATTGCCAGGTTATGCCGAGTTGAATAGTCCAGATTCCGCCCTTGAGGAGTCGTTAAATGATTTGAAGCGAGTGGATTACTTGAGCAACTACATGGAAGCTCTCTCAACAGCCATGAGGTTAGTGCATGCTAATGTTGCAGAGGACTAAAGCATTTGAAACCGAACTTCTAATTCAATTCTCAGTTCTTCAAATAATGAACAATGAACAAATGAACTTCATCTGACCTACAATATATTCCACAATCTGATCAGGAAAGGTGCTGATGTGAGGGGTTACTTTGCTTGGACCTTGCCTAATCATCATATCAAACAGGTTTCTTGATCCTATTATAATTGGAAGATATCCCACTGAGATGACAGACATTTTGGGATCTACTTTACCGGCGTTTTCTGGAAGTGATTTTTGGAAGATCTAAAACTGGGTGTGGATTTCATTGGCATTAACCACTACTATAGCTGGTACGTTCAAGATTGCTTGTATTCCTCTTGCGAATCCCTACCAGGGACCACAAGAACCGAAGGCTTCATAAAAACAAGAGATTGCAAGGATGGCATCCCCATCGGAGAACTCGTAAGTCATTACCCCACCTGTGCCTAGAGCATTTGACCAACCTTCCATTACAGAGGCTGAGTTAGCTTCCACAGGCAGGGGCATGGATTCGTGTTTTTCCTTCAGGAATGGAGCGCACTGTGACTTATATCAAGGAAAGATACAATAATATTCCACCATTTATAACAGAAAATGGTGACTGAAGTAGACTAAACTAAACTCCTCTCCCATTGACCGCAACTCTTCTTTTAGATGCGGAATTAATTTCTCTAAGCTAACTTGAATCTGCCAATTGCCAGGTTATGCCGAGTTGAATAGTCCAGATTCCGCCCCTGAGGAGTCGTTAAATGATTTGAAGCGAGTGGATTACTTGAGCAACTACATGGAAGCTCTCTCAACAGCCATGAGGTTAGTGCATGCTAATGTTGCAGAGGACTAAAGCATTTGAAACCGAACTTCTAATTCAATTCTCAGTTCTTCAAATAATGAACAATGAACAAATGAACTTCATCTGACCTACAATATATTCCACAATCTGATCAGGAAAGGTGCTGATGTGAGGGGTTACTTTGCTTGGACCTTGCTGGACGTCTTGGAGTGGACATTTGGATACACCAAAAGATACGGACTTCATCATGTTGATCACAGCACATTACAGATTACTCCAAAATTATCCACAACTTGGTACAGAGAATTCATCGCAAATCAAACAACAATTAAAGCCATCATTCCAGAGACGAATCTAAATCTTTGAATATCTAGGGATTCCATCATGTGTATTAATATTTTAAAACGAAGCCTTGAATCTATGAAGGGTACATCGATGATCATAAGTAAGTTCCAAGTTTCAAAAATTTTATGGGAAGCCAATCTCTCTCTCGCAGAAATTGGAACTGGTTATTCCAACGACAGGCTAGAGCTCCTGTCAACAGCCAATTAAGAGCATACATACAGAAGACGAGATGCAAAAACTCTGGCAAACATATTGCATTTGGAGTATATTGTGTAAAACAAATTGCTCTGTTTTATTACGAGTGACAATGCTGCCGGAGTTAACACTCAATTTGAGTAGCAGGATACATTAAAAATACTAAAGCATTTAATTTGAGTTGAATAGCCCCTTTCTCCCCATCTCAATCCAATAAATGCTCTATGTTCACACAAAATCTCTGCTGCAATACACATATAAATGAGTAACTAGATAACTTCGAACAACAATGATTCAGGGTAACAAATACCCAATACTGCAGATGCAGAAAGGTCTCCAGTAATTATCCTATTCCATCCTGTTCAAGTTCCTCACCTATCCTTACCAATAATTCACTAACCTGTACAGGTTGAACCTCCTTTTTCCCAGAACAGGTGGAACTTGATTTCAGTGCCCATCTAAAACCATAAATTTGTTGTTTTCAGCCAGACTCATGTTTCCTGAGTTCCAAAAATAACTCCAGAAAGTGTAATGTTTGAGCAAATGGTGAAGCCACATAGCTAACAAGTTTGCAGATAGGCAATTGTTGGCCGCAAACAAGCAGAAATCCATCTACCCCATCAAGCTCCAGTCATTCACCAAGGTTTTAACATCATATATCAACATAAGTAAACATTATCTATCTCCACCAAGGTTTTCCAGCTACATAAAAGTGGTCCCCATTGTCCCAGGAAATCTGACAAGCCTGAAGCCCAATAGTAACACTTGGTTCCTTCCCATGCTGAGCTATCCACTCTTCGACTTTCTGTTCCATTTCACTCTCATTTGCATCTTGTTTGTTCTT